>CM019179.2:46991404-47326435 GCA_009739505.2 Apolygus lucorum
TGCCTAATATCACATTAGTAGTACTAACACGGGTATTGAAATTTTTATATTTTTGATTTTTTTCTATCATTAGGTACAAAGCACATCAAGCACTTGAATTTTCCACCTATGATAGGTAGTTTAGTTTTAGCTTATTTCCAATTTGTAAATAGAGAGATTTGTAAAGTGATGGAGACACTTACTGGCGCCTTACTTTGAGACTCACAACTTGGGACTATAAGAATGATAGTGGAACCACTATTAGTTCAATGGTGGCTCAAAGAATAATTCATGAAAATCTAGAGGTATATTAACATTGTCACCTCAATTTCAAAGTAACCAATAAAGGAACCAAAATATTGAAAAATCGAATATTTCGTGAATATTTCCCCCCAAGTGCTGCTCGGAAGTTATCTGAGTAGAACAAAAAAAGAAACACGCAAATCGGTTGAGAATTGAGGAGTGAGTAATGCCACTGCGCATGTGCAAACATGAGTTTGTGATAAACATGAGACATGATAAATTCTCTGTTACATCGTGATATGGCTTTTACTTTGTTGTCTTTATTTTACTTGTAGTATGTTGCTTTTTATTCTATTGAAATTAATTTATTGAGTGTGTGGATGCTGTGGTTGTCCCGCCCGGGGGTGGCCTTCCTGGTGGGTTTTTGCGCGTGTCCTGGCCGGAGGACCCTCTCTTACGCAGTGGTTCTCCGCTGGTTTTGGATTCGGGATGCCACCATGGTGGGCGGGTCCGGGCTGGGCTGGAATTTTCCCCGGCCCCGCATCGCGTACTCCAGTGTTCTCTGCTTCACAGGGCAAATTTTTCTTGGCGGGGGATAAAAGAAAAGAAAAAATACTCTCTCCTTCCTTTTTTGGTTTATTATTTTCAATAATGAACCTTTGGAATCGACCAAGAAAAAAAAAATTTAACACTCCCTCAAAATTTGATGGTTTACGTTTCAAGGTACGTAGAATCCAAAAATCGAATAAAAATTTGGCCTTCCGTCCGCCGTACGCCGTGCGCCGTACGCAGTACGCGGCACTTTTGCCACTTAGCATTGACCGATTTTGATGAAATTTGGTATGTAGGCTCCATTTTGGGTCTAGTTGTGCCCCGATGCTTTTGGTTGATGTAGGTCACTTCTAAGGGTTCCAAAATCAATTTTGAAATTTTGAAAACGCCCTAACTCAAAAAATTGTGCTATAAAGGTATTGTTTTTCCTTCAATTTAAGATTCTATAGAATTTTTAGAATTTTTTGAGACCACGCGGAGCTCTGTAGAACAAACCGTTCGCTCCCTACAAAAATTTAAGGGTTTATATTGAAATATATATATTTCGGTGTTCGATTGACTAGTCCAATTTTACGGAAGTGGAGGGTTGAATGACCAAGCTAGTCGTTTTTGGTTATTTCTTCGTTTATTCGCACAACGTTTCTGTCCTGGAGCAGGACCCTATTCATGTGCTTAGTATATAGTTTTTCTATTGTGGAGAAAAAAAGGTTGACATGTCGACGTCACACATTCGAGATACAAAAAATTATATGATATATGATACAAAGAAATTATAGTGTTGTATCTCGAATGTGTGACGTCGACATGTCAACCTTTTTTTCTCCACAATAGAAAAACTATATACTAAGCACATGAATAGGGTCCTGCTCCAGGACAGAAACGTTGTGCGAATAAACGAAGAAATAACCAAAAACGACTAGCTTGGTCATTCAACCCTCCACTTCCGAAATATATATATATATAAATAAATAAATCATAACACGAGTGTGAATCGCAAAAGAGGCCTAATCTCCGTTCAAATTAGAGCTGACCAAAATGCGATCAATGGTTGGTGATTTTGATTTTTTTTTCTTTTTTCTTTATATTGGGTGGTTGGTGATTTTGTAGACGAGTGATCTATACAGAAAAATAATAAACCATTGTGTAATAATTTGCAGCGTTTTTTGACACCAGATTACTTTATTGTTGTTTTGCTTATCCAATTTATATTGACAATAAGCTTATGCACTTTGTGTTTCTGGCAAATAAATTATATTGAAATAGAAATTTCCTTGAAACAGCCATCATTTCTACATTTCTCATTCGATTCCGTCAAAATTTTCATGATTAAGCGGATTGGGGTGGTTTTGGGTGGTCCCCTACGGAAACTATCGACCTCGGAATGATAGTAGCCACTGCGCATGTGCGAACGTGAATTCCTCGCAACAATTCATAAAAAATACAATATTTTCAGGAATTATGCGGATCGGGGAGTAGATGGTCCCCTTTGAAAATCATCGCTCCAAGCTGTTATCAGCCATTGGGCATGCTCAAACGTACTCAAACGAAGACTTATTTCCCAGGCCATACACGATCATGCAACGAGAGATCGGGACAAATTGAAGACGGAAAGAGTCCGAATAACTACGTCACAGAAGGGTAATTTAACGTACATGGGTGCAAAAGTTTTCAACGCTCTTCCACTCCGATTGCGACAGGAACCCCTGAAGACTTTCAAACAAGAACTTAAAAAGAAATTAATAAACGCACCTCTCTACTCTGTAAACGAGTTTTTCGATATTTTTGCTGATAACGAGTGATGATGTATAGCACTTTGTTTAGACAGTCCTTGATTAATATTCATGTACGCAGAACTGTTGATACCATTATGACGATGTATTACCCAATCATGGGTGGCATACAAATAAATTTATTCTTATTCTTATTTACTTGTAACGGCCATACATAACACCTACATTTTTCATCCGATTTCAATGAAAATTTCCTTTTGACGTGTAGATGGTCCCCTATGAGGGTGGTGCAAGATACTGACAGATTGATGCATCGGGTCATCGATATAATCGGGTTATGGATACGAGGAATCTATGTGCCACACCCACTTGTTTTACTGATTTCGACTTATTTCCTCTTGAGTTGGGAACGTTGAATATAGAAAAGATATCATCAGGACAGGCACGATGATTTTCGATTGTATGTATTCAAATTGGTTAAATTCCAAATGACTGAATTCTGAATGACTGCCGTAGCTATTCAAGTTGATGTGTTTCCTCGTATCAACACTACCTCCGTCGATTCCTTCGAGCTTCGTGCGTATTGAATGGAGTGGAAATGTCCGTCGCAGCTTTTATGAAGAGTGCAGAAAGTCCACTGACCGACTGATATTTGTAGGAACGCACACTTGGAACTTTCATAGTGAACCCGTCGTGAATGAGGATGGAAGGAGCACAATATTCAAGACCAATAAACACAACCGGAATCGAGAAAAGCGAAAACTATCAGTCGCTCATAAAACCAATGGTAACTAACTTATTTCACTACCTACTTTGCTGCTTTTTATTTGATTCAGAGGCTACTTGTGAACTACAGAGGAGCCCTGTCCTCTTTCTTTGGATTGAAAATGAATACAAGATGGTTGTCGAAAGCTCTTCACAAATACAAGTGATTGGAAACAACGAACGACTGTTGCCAAGTAAACCCCCACTTAGGCAAAACGCTGCAAATCATTGCCCAAAGGTTTATTATTTTCTGTATAGATCACCCCTCTGTATAGATCCCTCCCTACCAACCGTAGGTGCCTACTACCTACTAGGGCACTTTTGTAAATTTCAACCCTTCATTTCCATATGGTTGGTGGTTGGGGTTGAAATTTACAAAAGTGCCCTAGTAGGTAGTAGGCAACTACGGTTGGTAGGGAGGGATCTATACAGAAGGGTGATCTATACAGAAAATAATAAACCTTTGGGCAATAATTTGCAGCGTTTTGCTTCCGAGTCTACCAAGGTAGCGGAAGCTTTGTTTTCACTTTTCAAGGATGAAAAAAAAAGTTCTCCAAAATCGAAATTTTCACTCGCGTTTTGCGTTTTAGACCTTTCTGAACAATTTTGGTTCCGTGTCTTTCTGTCTGTCTGTCATGAATTCCTTCTAACGCGCATAACTATACGAAGTTATTGTCCGATTTCTATGAAATTCTCAGGGATTGTGCGGGTTGATGTGTAGACGGTCCCCACTGAAGATCATCACCCCCGGACTGATAGTAGCCGCTGCGCATGCGCAAACGTGAATTCCTTGTAACAGCCATAACTTCTACATTTTCCATCCGATTTTGATGAAATTTCCAGGTATGTTACAGATCAGTATTTAGATGGTCCCCTATGAAAATCACCACCTTCGGATTGATAGTAGTCACTGCGCATGCGCAAACGTAAAATCCTTGTAACAGCCGTAAAACTTACATTTTTCATCCGAATTTGATGAAATTTTCTTAGATTTTCTTAGATTAGCGTGTAGATGGTCCCCTATGAGGGTAGTGGAAGGTACTTAGAGATTGGTGTTTTGAGATTAACTACTATGCATCGGATCATCTATATAATCGGGTTATGGATACAATGAAGCTATGTGCCACACCCACTCGGCAGACGTTTTTGAGTTAGGGCGTTTTCATAATTTCAAACCTCATTTTTCACCCCTTAGAAGTGACCTACATCAACCAAAATCTTCGGGGCACAACTAGACCCCAAATGGAGCCTACATACCAAATTTCATCAAAATCGGTCAATGCTAAGTGGGGAAAGTGCCGCGTACGGAGGACGGACGGCCAAATTTTGGTTTATTATTTTCAATAATGTACCTTTTGGAATCGACCAAAGAAGAAAAGATTTTTAACCCCCGCTCAAAATTGGTTGGTTTACGTTTCAAGGTATGTAGAATCCAAATATCGAATAAAAATTTGACCGTCCGTCCTTCGTACGCGGCACTTTCCCCACTTAGCATTGACAGATTTTGATGAAATTTGGTATGTAGGCTCCATTTGGGGTCTAGTTGTGCCCCGAAGATTTTGGTTGATGTAGGTCACTTCTAAGGGTTGAAAAATGAGGTTTGAAATTTTGAAAACGCCCTAATTCAAAAACTTTTTATATAAAGGTATTGTTTTTTCATCAATTTAAGATAGTATAGAATTTTTAGAAATTTTGAGACCACGCGGAGCCCTGTAGGACAAACCGTTCGCTTAGTACGGGAATTTAAGGGTTGAATGTACGATAAATCAGAAACACAAGTGTGAATAGCAAAAGAGGCCTAACCTCCGTTCAAATGTAAGCTGGCCGAAATGTGATCGATGTTTTTCTTCATGTTGGTTGGTGGTAGCAATGGAAGAGCCGTGTTCTTTGCACACTAGTGATTGAAAAATAAACCAACAAATTTTGGGGTGTATTTAAATTTTTTTTCTTGGTCGATTCCAAAGGTTTATTATTGAACATAATTAACCATGATGGAAAAACCCGTTTATTCAGTTGTTTTCCCATATTTCTCTGGCAATTATGGTTCTATTTTGATGACTCCAGCGGCAATATTTCAGTTTTTCAACTCCCTAGAGCCGTAAACTAATGAATTTCTAAAATCCTTTAAAATGTCAAATTTAGGTACAACTTTTTATGTTTTTGACCCCCTCAAGTTCTCATAGGGAGCGAATGGTTTGTTCTACAGAGCTCTAGGTGGTCTCATTCGATTCTAAAATTCCATTTCAAATTGATGAAAAACAACACACACGCAGACAAGAGAAATGTCCTACTCGGTCATGAACACGCTCGTCGTTGGAGGGTTAACTGTAGCTTAACCCCTAAGCCCTCTGCTTGTCAGTCAGAATTTCGCTTAAGGTGTCAAACACTGTTCCCTCCACACTAAGGGTTGATTAATTTTCTAACTTCCAAAATTGCAAATTCGTTCTTGATAACTCGAACTTTGGTAATGTTCCTGCTGAGGAGAAATGTTCCTGCTGAGGAGAAATGTTCCTGCTGAGGAGAAATGTTCCTGCTGAGGAGAAATGTTCCTGCTGAGGAGAAATGTTCCTGCAATGTTGTGAAATGTGAATATTCGAGATGTGAGGCGGCGTACTTACAGATCACTCCATTTCAGCCCGAGTTATTCCACCTGACGAGTCGGCGACGGCACAAGATAATTGTCACACTTGAAAGGCCAGCAATGAGACTACTGATGAGACTACTACTGATGAGACTACTGATGAGAGGCGAGAATGTCAACTGAGGAGCAAAAGGTAAAAGGGAGAAGAACACGATCTCCGGAGAAACAGACGAGAACAAACCATGGAAGAAGACTGAAGTGTAGAAGACATTGGTGATGGGTACATGGCAGGAGTACCCCCCCTCCTCCCCCCACTCACCCCGAGGGGCTAACAGAATATTCCTTCCCCCTCCGCCGCACGCCTTCTCAACCGCCAAGTCCCTCAAGCCTCGGAGGAGGCAGGTCCGCCGTTCCCCTACCAGGGGGAGTCCTCTTCCTGTCTAGAGTTGTGGGGGTCTATTATGACTTGCAGGGGGGGAGCTCGACTTAGCACCGTCATTTTCGGGGAGGGTCGGTTTTCAGGATGATGAATTGCAATGGCTGATTTTGCTGGCGGACGAAGTCGAGGTGACATCTCACCCCCGAGAATTTGGAGGGAAGGAGAAAACGCTCCACATTATTAACCCTAGAGTGATAGACTACGTAAAAATTACGTAATGAGTGGGGAAATCCAGTGTATCGGTACCTAGCAGTGATCCTTTGTGGTGTCAAGACCTCATCTCGAATTCTTCCCGTCAGGATCTTGGTTTTCCACAACGCCTACACGTCAAAGATACGTAGACTACTATTTGTTGAAAATTATTTGGAGTCCCTCCCTGCCAACCATAGGTACCTACTACCTATGTACTAGGGCATTTTTGAAAACGTGAACCTTCGTTTCCCTTTGGTTGGTAGTTGGGGTTGAAATTTTCAAAAAATGCCCTATAGTAGGTAGTAGGTACCTATGGTTGGTAGTTAGCGATCTATATAGAAGGGTGATCTATAAACCTTTGTGAAATAATTTGCAGCGTTTTTCTATAACATTTATATTATGAACATTTCGAGAATGAAGCACACCTTTTCTCCACATCTCAAAATAGCAAGAGATTTCTCTTTTTTCCCAAATTTTCATTCATTTTCTCTTTCAAAATATTTCAAGCAAAATATATTCATTTCAAAACATTTATTCTATCGAGTATAATGTATTATCCAGAGTAAAAATCGAGTTTTGGATGTGATATACTTAAGAACATTTCTGCGACCCCGGTGAATAAGTGGTCAAGTCAAATTTGCCCATTTTACAGGGGAGCATTATTAAAATTTGAACCTTCACCTAAAATCCGGATTTTGTCGTAGAAGGTTGAAATTTGGAATGAATGATGTAGTCGTTCATCCCAAATTTCAACCTTCTACGACAAAATTCGGGTTTTAGGTGAAGGTTCAAATTTTAATAATGCTCCCCTGTAAAATGGGCAAATTTGACTTGACCACTTATTCACCGGGGTCGCAGATTTATCTTCTATAATATAGAAGATGTATATTATATTCTATGTATATCTAATAATATAAAACGCCAACCGTACGTACGTACGTATGCACAGAGGGGTTGAAGGGGTCGTGGGAGTGGGGAGAGTTGGAGGCTGGAGGGGTTGGGGGCGGGAGGAGTCGGAGGCGAGAGGAGTCGGAGGAGTTGGGGGCGGGAGGAGTCGGAGTGAGTGGGTGGAGGAGAGAGTCGGAGGAATTGTTTTTGCCTACTTTTTGTAGGCTTTTCAGCTAGTTATACATAAAACGCCAACCTTATGTACGTACGTATGCACGTCGCCGATCGGGAGGGGTTGGAGGGGTCGTGGGAGTGTGGAGAGTCGGCGGAATCGGGGACGGGAGGAGTTGGGAAGGGAGGAGTTGGGGGGAGGGAGGAGTTGAGGCGGAAGGAGTTTGGGGCGGAAGGAGTTGGGACGGGAGGAGTTGGGGCAGAAGGAATTGGGGAGGATGTAGTTGGAGATGGAAGGAGTTGGGGCGGAAGGAGTTGGGACGGGAGGAGTTGGGGCAGAAGGAATTGGGGAGGATGTAGTTGGAGGTGGAAGGAGTTGGGGCGGTAGGAGTTGGGGGCGGAAAGAGTAGGGGCGGAAAGAGTTGGGGCGGAAGGAGTTGGGGCGGAAGGAGTTGGGGCGGGAGGAGTTGGGGCGGGAGGAGTTGGGGCGGAAGGAGTTGGGGCGGAAGGAGTTGGGGCGGAAGGAGTTGGGGCGGAAGGAGTTGGGGCGGGAGGAGTTGGGGCGGAAGGAGTTGGGGAGGGAGGAGTTGGGGACGGAAGGAGTTATGGCGGGAGGAGTTGGGGGCGAAAGGAGTTGGGGCGGGAGGAGTTGGGGGCGGAAAGAGTCGGAGGAATTGTTTTTGCCTGCTTTTAGTAGGCTTAACCTTCAGCAAACTGAATTAAACCTTCAGCAAACTGAATTAAACCTTCAGCAAACTGAATCAAACCTTCAGCAAACTGAATCAAACCTTCAGCAAACTGAATTAAACCTTCAGCAAACTGAATTGAACCTTCAGCAAACTGAATTAAACCTTCAGCAAACTGAATTAAAACTTCAGCAAACTGAATTAAACCTTCAGCAAACTGAATTAAATCTTCAGCAAACTGAATTAAACCTTCAGCAAACTGAATTAAACCTTTAGCAAACTGAATTAAACCTTCAGCAAACTGAATTAAACCTTCAGCAAACTGAATTAAACCTTCAGCAAACTGAATTAAACCTTCAGCAAACTGAATTAAACCTTGAGCAAACTGAATTAAACCTTCAACAAACTGAATTAAACCTTCAGCAAACTGAATTAAACCTTCAGCAAACTGAATTAAACCTTCAGCAAACTGAATTAAACCTTCAGCAAACTGAATTAAACCTTCAGCAAACTGAATTAAACCTTCAGCAAACTGAATTAAACCTTCAGCAAACTGAATTAAACCTTCAGCAAACTGAATTAAACCTTTAGCAAACTGAATTAAACCTTCATAAAACTGAATTAAACCTTCAGCAAACTGAATTAAACCTTCAGCAAACTGAATTAAACCTTCAGCAAACTGAATTAAACCTTCAGCAAACTGAATTAAACCTTAAGCAAACTGAATTAAACCTTTAGCATTCTGAATTAAACCTTCAGCAACTGAATTAAACCTTCAGCAAACTGAATTAAACCTTCAGCAAACTGAATTAAACCTTCAGCAAACTGAATTAAACCTTCAGCAAACTGAATTAAACCTTCAGCAAACTGAATTAAACCTTCAGCAAACTGAATTAAACCTTCAGCAAACTGAATTAACCTTCAGCAAACTGAATTAAACCTTCAGCAAACTGAATTAAACCTTCAGCAAACTGAATTAAACTTTAGCAAACTGAATTAAACCTTCATAAAACTGAATTAAACCTTCAGCAACTGAATTAAACCTTCAGCAAACTGAATTAAACCTTCAGCAAACTGAATTAAACCTTCAGCAAACTGAATTAAACCTTAAGCAAACTGAATTAAACCTTTAGCATTCTGAATTAAACCTTCAGCAAACTGAATTAAACCTTCAGCAAACTGAATTAAACCTTCAGCAAACTGAATTAAACCTTCAGCAAACTGAATTAAACCTTCAGCAACTGAATTAAACCTTCAGCAAACTGAATTAAACCTTCAGCAAACTGAATTAAACCTTCAGCAAACTGAATTAAACCTTCAGCAAACTGAATTAAACCTTCAGCAAACTGAATTAAACCTTCAGCAAACTGAATTAAACCTTCAGCAAACTGAATTAAACCTTCAGCAACTGAATTAAACCTTCAGCAAACTGAATTAAACCTTCAGCAAACTGAATTAAACCTTCAGCAAACTGAATTAAACCTTCAGCAAACTGAATTAAACCTTCAGCAAACTGAATTAAACCTTCAGCAACTGAATTAAACCTTCAGCAAACTGAATTAAACCTTCAGCAAACTGAATTAAACCTTCAGCAAACTGAAATTAAACCTTCAGCATAACTGAATTAAACCTTCAGCAAACTGAATTAAACCTTCAGCAAACTGAATTAAACCTTAGCAATCTGAATTAAACCTTCAGCAAACTGAATTAAACCTTCAGCAAACTGAATTAAACCTTCAGCAAACTGAATTAAACCTTCAGCAAACTGAATTAAACCTTCAGCAAACTGAATTAAACCTTCAGCAAACTGAATTAAACCTTCAGCAAACTGAATTAAACCTTCAGCAAACTGAATTAAACCTTCAGCAAACTGAATTAAACCTTCAGCAAACTGAATTAAACCTTCAGCAAACTGAATTAAACCTTCAGCAAACTGAATTAAACCTTCAGCAAACTGAATTAAACCTTCAGCAAACTGAATTAAACCTTCAGCAAACTGAATTAAACCTTCAGCAAACTGAATTAAACCTTTAGCAAACTGAATTAAACTTTCATAAAACTGAATTAAACCTTCAGCAAACTGAATTAAACCTTCAGCAAACTGAATTAAACCTTCAGCAAACTGAATTAAACCTTCAGCAAACTGAATTAAACCTTAAGCAAACTGAATTAAACCTTTAGCATTCTGAATTAAACCTTCAGCAAACTGAATTAAACCTTCAGCAAACTGAATTAAACCTTCAGCAAACTGAATTAAACCTTCAGCAAACTGAATTAAACCTTCAGCAAACTGAATTAAACCTTCAGCAAACTGAATTAAACCTTCAGCAAACTGAATTAAACCTTCAGCAAACTGAATTAAACCTTCAGCAAACTGAATTAAACCTTCAGCAAACTGAATTAAACCTTCAGCAAACTGAATTAAACCTTCAGCAAACTGAATTAAACCTTCAGCAAACTGAATTAAACCTTCAGCAAACTGAATTAAACCTTCAGCAAACTGAATTAAACCTTCAGCAAACTGAATTAAACCTTCAGCAAACTGAATTAAACCTTCAGCAAACTGAATTAAACCTTCAGCAAACTGAATTAAACCTTCAGCAAACTCCCCTGTGGATTGGCAAACTTTCATTGTCCTTCACTGTGTAGAGTCACCCTTCCCTTTCCGTCAACATTCTCGTCATTAACTTTGGAATGGAAGAATAACGTTTACCCCCTTCATTGGAAGAATTCGGAGTCATTTTGACTCCTGCGTTTTTCCTGCGTAAATAATATTTTTTACCTTACCAAATGCATTAGCTTGAGGTTCTTATAGAATTTAGGAAGTTTTGGGGAGTTACTTACCCCCGCCTGCATCATTTTACCTATGATTGTCGATGAAAATGATCATTTTTTTATGTTCAACCACATTTCTTCACGTCAAATCAATCTACCTACCACGAATAAAACCACAAACGCAATAGTTGGTAAATATATTTCATAAAAATGTTAATCAGTCTGAAACAAAAATCAGTCGGACTTATGGAGGGATTATCATCTCTACCATGACTGATGTAATTGGTGAATCACATTCCTTTTCAAGGACTATAGGAAACATAAATTCGTTGAATATCAATCGTACATTACAATAAAAAAAGAGAACGGTAGTGTAATGGGTGGGTACCGCAATAACAAATGAAGGAACTACGAGAGAAAGGCACAGTGGTACCCTACTCACCTATAATAAACCCATCACATAAAAATCACTTTGCCAAAACCTACAAATATGTGACTACCTACTTCATGTTTTATCACATAGGTTGAACATAGGAATATAAAGTAAAAATATACGAGTAAAGTATATAAAGTAAAAATATGACTGAAAATATGAGTAAAAATATAAAGTAAAAATGGCCGAATCTGTGCACCCTATTGCAAGAATGAGTCAATCTGACGCCTTGGTTTTACTAAATTACCGTTTGAATGCACCCCAGGAGAACATCACGGCGCAGTCACCATCGCAAAATTGGTGCAACAGATGGGTAGATGCATACCTGGAAGGAGGAGTTACTACCACTTCTCCTCCCCCCCCCCTCCCCAACGTTTTTGTGTGGCGCGGAGTCAAAAAGACTCATTCATCCATTCCTGGGTTAAAGTGTTCGTAGGTTTTTCATCTTTTTTTTTTTTTTTTTTTTTGGTTCTGTGATTGTTGTGGTGATGAGCGACAGCGATTCAAATATTATTTCATTGAGTATTGCTGAATATTGTGAGTATTGCTGAATGGTCGAATTCCTTGAAAATCCCGTTGAAAATGGACATGTATCTCGTACTTTCTGCTGCAGCTACAGGCCAACCCCTCCACTGACCTTCCCCTTTCTTAAAGAATCGGACTATTCATGTGATAGTTCACTTTAGAAATTAATTTATGTATGGATAGTTTAACGTATTTATTTATTATTATTATTTTTTATTAAAAATTTATTAAATTGTTTGTTTATTGCAAAAAGTTTAATTCAGTATGCGAAGAGTTTAAATCAAATTGCAAAAAGTTTAAATCAGTTTGCGAAAGGTTTAATTCAGTTTGTGAAAGGATTAATTCAGTTTGCTAATGCTATAATTCAGGTATTCATAGCTTCTCTTTAGAAAACATTATTTTATATACTCAACATATGAAGGTAAATACGAAGAAGAATGAGTTTATGTTCGTTTTTGTTGAATGAATAAAAAATATATTATGACCATTTTGTGTTGAAAATATTTTTTCAGTTTCACACGTCATTTTTACCTAGTCTACTAATAACTGTGTGTCAGGGAAGTCTACTACTCTAGGGTTAACATGGAACATGTTATTGCCCTAGGGTAACTATCCGAAAAACGTTAGGCCAGCCACAGTGGGGCGAAAATGCAAAAATGCGCTTATAATTCAAAAATTAATTGTATAAATCGATATCCGGAAGAAACTTGTTGGGTAGTGATAGTATTTTTCAATGAAGAATCCAACGGAACCAGTTTCGGATCAGTTTGACGTCTTCTTTGGGTTGAAAATTCAAAAATCAGGGCTATGTCGTTAAATATTTCCAAAGAAAATGATTAATTGGTTAGCTATGTTGCCAGAAATATCTGATATTGTAAGTTTGTTCTTTTACAAGTCGTTGAAATGTGAAACATTGTTTACGAAACATTAGGTAAACGATGAAATTAAAGTAAAAACGCTGCAAATTATTACACAATGGTTTATTGTTTTTCTTAATTGATCACTCGTCTGCGATGCTACCAACCATCCAACATGAAGAAAAACATCGATTGTATTAAATACGACAGAAATTTTCTGTCAGCTAAAATTTAAACGGAGATTAGGCCTCTTTTGCGATTCACACTCGTGTTTCTGATTCATCGTACGTCCAACCCTTAAAATCTCGTAGTGAGCGAACGGTTTGTCCTACAAAGCTCCGGGTGGTCTCAAAAAATTCCAAGAACTCTATAGAATCTTAAATTGAAGGAAAAAAATACCTTAATATCAACATTTTTTGAATTAGGGCGTTTTCAAAATTTCAAAATTGATTTTGGAACCCTTAGAAGTGACCTACATCAACATCTTCGGGGCACAACTAGACCCCAAATGGTGCCTACATACCAAATTACATCAAAATCGGTCGATGTTAAGTGGGGAAAGTGCCGCGTACGGCGGACGGACGGCAAAATTTTTATTCAATTTTCGTATTCTACGTACCTTGAAACGTAAACCATCAAATTTTGAGGGGGTGTTAAATCTTTTTGCTTCCGAGTCTACCAAGGTAGCGGAAGCTTTGTTTTCACTTTTCAAGGACGAAAAAAAAAAGTTCTCCAAAATCAAAATTTCCACTCGCGTTTTGCGTTTTAGACCTTTCTGAACAATTTTGGTTCCGTGTCTGTGTGTCTGTCTGTCTGTCTGTCATGAATTCCTTGTAACGCGCATAACTTTACGAAGTTATTGTCCGATTTCGATGAAATTTTCAGGGATTGTGCGGGTTGGTGTGTAGACGGTCCCCTATGAAAATCATCATCCCCGGACTGATAGAAGCGACTGCGCATGCGCAAACGTGAATTCCTTGTAACGGCCATAACTTCTACATTTTCCATCCGATTTCAATGAAATTTTCAGGGATGTTACAGACTAGTATTTAGATGGTCCCCTATGAAAATCATCACCTTCGGACTGATAGTAGCCACTGCGCATGCGCAAACGTGAATTTCCTTGTAACGACCATAACTTCCACTTTTTCTACCCGATTTCGATGAAATTTTCTGGGATGTTACAGATTAGTATTTAGATGGTCCCCTATGAAAATCATCATCCCCGGACTGATAGAAGCGACTGCGCATGCGCAAACGTGAATTCCTTGTAACGGCCATAACTTCCACATTTTTCACCCGATTTCGATGAAATTTTCAGGGATTATGTGGATTAGGTTGTAGATAGTTCCCTATGAAAATCATCATCCCCGGACTGATAGAAGCGACTGCGCATGCGCAAACGTGAATTACTTGTAACGGCCATAACTTCCACATTTTTCACCCGATTTCGATGAAATTTTCAGGGATTATGTGGATTAGGTTGTAAATAGTTCCCTATGAAAATCATCATCCCCGGACTGATAGAAGCGACTGCGCATGCGCAAACGTGAATTCCTTGTAACGGCCATAACTTCCACATTTTTCACCCGATTTCGATGAAATTTTCAGGGATTATGTGGATTAGGTTGTAGATAGTTCCCTATGAAAATCATCATCCCCGGACTGATAGAAGCGACTGCGCATGCGCAAACGTGAATTACTTGTAACAGCCGTAACTTCAACTGTCCCCCAGGGGTCGCGGGTTCGAATCCCAGCCGAGGCTATGTATTTTTTTGATCCAATCACATACATCTACTCACTTAATTTTTCATCCGAATTTGATGAAATATTCTAGGATTGTCCAGATTAGCGTGTAGATGGCCCCCTATGAGGGTAGTGGAAGGTACTTAGAGATTGGTGTTTTGAGATTAACTACTATGCATCGGATCATCTATATAATCGGGTTATGGATACGAGGAAGCTATGTGCCACACACACTTGGCAGACGTTTTTTTTCTTGGTCGACTTCAAAGGTTTATTATTGAAAATAATAAACCCAAAAATGAATTTTGAAATTTTTAAAACGCCCTAACTCAAAAAATTTTGATATAAAGGTATTGTTTTTCCATCAATTTAAGATTCTATAGAATTTTTAGAATGGTTTGAGACCACGCGGAGCTCTGTAGGACAAACCGCTCGGTCCCTACGTGTACTTGAAGGTTTTCCTTCGAAAAAACAGAATCATGAGTGTGAATCGCAAAAGAGGTCTAATCTCCGTTCAAATTTTATCGGACTAAAATGCGATCGCTGTTCATTTCTTCGATTTGTATACAGTTTTGCCTTCTGCGTAACCAGTAATCAAATTTCCATATGAAGCTTACTATTTTTCGAATCGAGTGTGAAGCGTTTAGTTCTTTCTAAAAAACTTGATTGTGAAGGTGTGAAGCAGTATGGTGTGGTAGGTAGTACCTACCTATATGGTTGGTAGGTAAAAACGTTGCAATTTATTACACAAAGGTTTATTATTTCTAGATCACACGTCTGCAAAGAATATGGCTTTGCCTACCAACCATAGCTACCTACTTCACATTTAAATTTATTTGGAAGAAATAAATACTTCACGCTCAATTTGAAAAATTAGGGTTTCCTTCATATGGAAATTTGATTACTGGTTGCTAAGGATTCAAAACTGAATACAACCCAAAGAAAGGACCAGCGATCAAATTTTGATCATCTAAAATTTCAACGGAGATTAGACCTCTTTTGCGATTCACACTCGTGTTTCTGAATCATATAATATATAATTCAGAAACACGAGTGTGAATCGAAAAAGAGGCATAATCTCCGTTGAAATTTTAATTAATATATTATATTAACTGAATTATATACAGAGCTCAGGGTGGTCTCATTCGATTCTCTAAATATTCAATACTGTTTTAAATTGATGAAAAAAAACCTAAATATTAAAAGTTTTTGAGCTGAGGCATTTTCAAAATTTTAACCCTTATTTTTCAACCCTTAGAAGTGACTGACATCAACCAAAAGCTTCGGGGAACAACTAGACCCTAAATGGAGCCTACACACCAAATTTAATCAAAATTAAAACTAAAGAAAGTGCCGCGTACGGCGGACGGACGGAAAATTTTTTATTCGATTTTTGGAGTCTACTTACCTTGAAACGTAAACCAACAAATTTTGAGGGGGTTAACATTTTTCCTTGATCGATTCTAAAGATTTACTTTTGAAAATAATAAACCAAAATGTTTGTTAGTGAGAAAACATGACTGCTAAAATCACCATAACTTAGTAAATCATTCCAAAAATTGATAAATAGTACTGCTCTACGATACTAGGTACAATAAAAAATTTTCCTCCAACAAACTTTAATCTTCCGTTTTCCCGAGTGAAGAAACTATACAGCCCATACTACTTGGCAGAAGATAAAAAGCTTGTTTCCGAAGAGTTTAAGAAGAAATTTTTGGCAAAAGACTGTTTGTCATATAACTTGATCAAAAGACCAAATCGGTCCAGTGTTGCTAAGAAAAGTACCGCATACGGCGTACGGCGGACGGACGGAAATTTTTGACATTTTCATGTCTTTCATATGGCACATAAAAAAAAATCGTCACGAAATTTGTTGCGACGAAATTTGCTAACGAAATTTGTCCCAAGTCGCCACAATGATGATTATGACCATCAGAAGTGAAGTTGTTAGGTACTTTACAGGTAGGTACTTTACAGTTAGGTAGGTACTTTACAGTTTGATATTACCAGATCAGCTGAGTCGAAAATCGAGCTCCCAGATCAGCTGAGTCGAAAATCGAGCTCCCAGATCAGCTGAGTCGACAATCGAGCTCCCAGATCAGCTGAGTCGACAATCGAGCTCCCAGATCAGCTAAGTCGAAAATCGAGCTCCCACATCAGCTGAGTCGCAAATCGAGCTCCTAGATGTCTCGGGAGGGGAGGGGGGGGGGGGGCATGAAAATGTTTCAATGTGTTGCAGACTCGTATGCAAGCGTTTTATTTTTTATTTTTATTCGATTTTCGGATTCTACGTACCTTGAAACGTGAACCATCAAATTTTGAGGGGGTTAAAATTTTGTTTTCTTGCTCGATTCCAAAGGCTTAAGTATTATTGAAAATAATAAACCAAAAAAGTTAGTAGGTAAAAGAAAAAAAACTGCAAATCATTGCTCAAAGGTTTATTATTTTCTGTATAGATCACCCTTCTGTATAGATCATTGGTTCTCCATCAATAGCACCTACCACCATCTGTATTCTCCCTTGACGTACCCTCTCAAATTTCAGCTTCCTGCGGTAAATAGGATTGAAAATGGCTTCGGAGCTCACTCAGCTGATCAGTGATCTCCTAGGCGTCTTCAGCATTCGAGCTCCGAAGCCATTTTCAATCCTATCTACCGCAGGAAGCTGAAATTTGAGAGGGTACGTCAAGGGAGAATACAGATGGTGGTAGGTGCTATTGATGGAGAACCAATGATCTATACAGAAGGGTGATCTATACAGAAAATAATAAACCTTTGGGCAATAATTTGCAGCGTTCTTCGAGTTGTACTCAGTTCTGCGTCCTTAGCAGCCAGTAATCAAATTCCCAAATGAAGGCACCCACAACTCCCTATTTCTTCGAACTGAGTGTGGAGAGTTTATTTTCTTCCAAATAAACTTGATTTGTAAGTAGTTAGGTAATGTAAAGGAACTATTGTTCCGATCTTTACTATCTTGCGTTTCCTAAATAAGAGTTTGGTACGAGCTTTGAATTTGATTAAATTTGGTTCGAAGATTTTATGGAGGAAGTTTTTTGACATTTTCATGTCTTTGCCCTGGCACATAGCACAAAAACTGTCACGAAATTGCCTAACGAAATTGTGTTACAGTGCCTTTATAATGATTTCCGCTTACAACGACCCCGTTGTTAGGTTTGTTCCTTTTCTACACTTTTTAACCCACAAAAATCGTTCACCACTCGTTGGAAAGCTCTCGATTTATCGAAAATTTTCATGTTCTCCATAACATATTGACTATACGAATAGCGGAGCTATGGGCATAACTGTTCTCATATTTTGTTTACAACAGCAACGCATTGTGAGGTTTGAAAAATACAACAAATAGCTATAGATATTTATTATGTTAATGATTCGTTTCACATTCTGACAACAACGGAGGGTGGGTTATAAAATCCTATAGTGAGATAAAAAGCAATAGGTGAAGACATGAAAATGTCCCAATGCGTTGCAGACTCGTATGCAAGCGTATGCATTATTTTCAATAATGAACCTTTGGAATCGACCAAGAAAAAAAAAATTTTAACACCCCCTCAAAATTTGAAGGTTTACGTTTCAAGGTACGTAGAATCCAAAAATCGAATAAAAATTTGGCCGTCCGTCCGCCGTCCGCCGTCCGCCGTACGCGGCACTTTTGCCACTTAGCATTGACCGATTTGGATGAAATTTGGTTTGTAGGCACCATTTGAGGTCTAGTTGTGCCCCGAAGCTTTTGGTTGATGTAGGTCACTTCTAAGGGTTCTAAAATCAATTTTGAAATTTTGAAAACGCCCTAACTCAAACAATTTTGATATAAAGGTTTTTTTCCTTCAATTTAAGATTCTATAGAATTTTTAGAATTTTTTGAGATCACGCGGAGCTCTGTAAGACAAACCGTTCGCTCCCTACGAAAATTTAAGGGTTTATATTGAAATATATATATATATATATGTAAATCAAAACACGAGTGTGAATCGCAAAAGAGGCCTAATCTCCGTTCAAATTAGATCTGACCAAAATGCGACCAATGGTTGGTGATTTTGATTTTTTTTTTTTCTTTTTTCTTTATATTGGATGGTTGGTGATTTTGTAGACGAGTGATCTATATAGAAAAATAATAAACCATTGTGTAATAATTTGCAGCGTTTTTCAATTTTGACTGGTAAGTGCCGTGAATGATCTTCCAGTTGAGATCAACTAGTATTTAGCATAAACCTGAAATTGATTTGGTACTTTAAAACCTTTGCTAGGTGCAGATCAGCATTATCGATTATCACTCTGGAGTTGATAGGACATGGACGGTTCTTGGATGGACAAGTTCATCAGTTACTGAAATTGTTTGCCAGGTAAGTCTGAAAAGGAGAAACATGAAATGCACTGGGTTTAACCATCTAAGGGGGTTGAGTAGACATTTATATTTTCGTTCTGTTTTTCTTAATTATAATTAAATTCAGCAACCAGCTCCCTTCTATAGTTCCAGGCCGCCTTGACAAATCTGCAGAGTGCCACCCATTCCCTTCCGTTTAGTATTTAAATATGTTAGTGCGAAAGGCGCCGTCTTGTTTATTAAAACAATTTTTGTTTTATCGAAAAATTGCCATTTTAGTACATATAATTCACAAGTGTTACCGTGGAACTTCCACACACAAGCGAGTGATTTATAATGTACTGAAGAAGGAAAGCAATAGCAGGTGTTACAAGGGAGGATTTCCCTGTACAAGCAAGCTATGTAGGTTGAGGTATTAATAGGTGTTACCAGAACGAGCCCTGCACAAGCATACATTTAGAACACGAAGTTTGAGAGAGAATAGTCTGGCTCAGAGCTTTCAGCTTCGGCCAGCTAACATCTGAACGGAGATTAAACCTATTTTGCGATTCACACTCCTGTTTCTGATTTATCGTACGTCCAACCCTGAAGTTCTCGTATGGAGCGAACAGTTTGTCCTACAGGACTCCACGTGGTTTCTAAACATTGCAAAAATTCAACACTATCTCAAATTGATGGAAAAACAATACCTACCTTCTTATCAAAATGTTTTTCGAGTTAGGGCGTTTTCAAAATTTCAACCCTTAGAAGTGACCTACATCAACCAAAATCATCGGGGCACAACTAGACCCCAAATGGAGCCCATATACCAAAATTCATCAAATTCGGTCAATGCTTAGTGGGGAAAGTGCCGCGTACGGCGGACGGACGGCCAAATTTTGATTCGATTTTTGGATTCTACGTACCTTGAAACGTAATCCAACAAATTTTGAGGGGGGGGGGGGGGAGGGTTAAAAATTTATTTCCTTGGTCGATTCCAAAGGTTCATTATTGAAAATAATGAACCAAAAGAACCACGAAAATCGGTTGAAAATTTGGGCCTGGGCAGAGTACACAAGATTATGCCTAAAAACGCACGTTTTTTGAGCATTAACCCCTCCTTTCCCACCCTTAAAAGGCAAAATTCGAAATTCCGGCGACGTAGTGCACAAATAGATAGCTTTCCGCGACGAACAAAAAACGCTGCAAATTATTACACAATGGTTTATTATTTTTCTATATAGATCACTCGTCTGCGAAGCCACCAACCATCCAACATGAAGAAAAACATCGATCGTATTTCGGTCGGCTAAAATTTAAACGGAGATTAGGCCTCTTTTGCGATTCACACTCGTGTTTCTGACTTATCGTACGTCCAACCCTTAAATTCCAGAGGGAGCGAACGGTTTGTCCTGCAGAGCTCCGCGTGGTCTCAAAATATTCTAAAAATTCTATAGAATCTTAAATTGAAATAAAAACACTACCTTTATATCAAAATTTTCTGATTTAGGGCGTTTTCAAAATTTCGTTGTCTTGAAACGTTAACCAACAAATTTTGAGGAGGGGGGTGGTTAAACTTTTTTTTTCCTTGGTTGATTCCAAAGGTTTATTATTGAAAATAATAAACCAAAAGAACCACGAAAATCGGTTGAATACTAAGTCCTGTGCAGACGACACAAGATTTCTTCACACACAGACATTATGCCTGTGATATACATGACTACAGAGCCTCGTGACTTAGACCCTTGAATTGGTACACGCACTGCGATGATCCTCACACACGATTTAGTCGTAGCCATATAAAATTGTTACATTTGAATTTAGTTTGTTTATTAGGACGCGGTCTTTGTTTGATTGATACTTCCTACTGGCTATAAAATAAAAAAGTGAAGAGGAAGTTACTATTGTTACCTGTTATCATTGTTATCAAAGTTATTATTCTCTGTGAGCTGGAGTCCTTGCGCGTTTTTGGTTTTTCTATTGTTCTGTACTTTTAAAAAAGCCGGTGTTTTTAATTCATTTCTTCATTTACCGTAAATTTTATCTTCTATAATTATGGGTAAGCTATTCATTTAAGTTATAAATATTAACACAACTGCCTCAACCGTACTTAACTTATTTAATAATTAGATTCCTTTTTCAATTGGCCGTATTTTACCATTAATCTAACTTAATTTATATTATATCAAAAAACAATAATTCTAAACTCTAAACTACCTACTTGTTTCTTTGTAGTGGCGTCTCCACCTTCTCTTTATTTATGGACGTTTGGTGGTGTCACTAAATAAACAACCTTCGAGTAAGTAAAATTTGTTATTATTTTTATTATTAGGCTTTTATTTATTTTCGATTCGTAATTTTGTTGTTTTTATACTCAAAGGATTGTTAGAGTTTGCTATTAAGGGTGAATATTGTTTTGTTTTATAGGTCCTGAAGAAGGTAATATATTCACCGAAAGCTCGGCGAAGAAGGTGTTGTTTTCAGTTGACCCTAATCCCGATCAATTGACATACAAACAGACATTCACCTATGGTTTTTTTGGCGGGTTTGGATTCAGAAATTTTAAAAACCGCATTAGTGTGTGGTTATTTTTTTATAATTTTTTTTTCTTTGCTGTTGAGTGTTGTCCAACTTTGCCCCAAATCGGTCGCATAAGGACGCCCAAGTCTTACTGTGGGACGTCCTAAAAAGTCGGTACATTCAGACCTCCAGTAGCCCAGCATAAACGTTTATAATGCGACATCACAATATAATATTGGTAAAACAATAAAGTGAGTACAAAGTGTACTTGTGCACCTTCCTACCCACCTACCCAGATCCAACTTCGACGTCGTCATCTTTCACACTGATTTAGGAGCGTCGTTCGCGAATCTGACGTAACTTCTGCCTGCCATCTGGTGTCTAATGTTGTAATTAGAGAACATCTGTGCGTTCCGTTGCGCTGTGAATCGCATTTGTCTATGCGAGATTGTGTTTGGTGAAAAGGCGGCCAAATTGCCGCCCAAGTGCCCGCCCGAAGGTTAATAAAATAATGCTTTAACAAAAAGTAAATTTCTTTAATATGTCGGATTTACAGGCTAGGTATGCCTGATCCCAATAAATAAATAAATTTAAAAAAAACGAAAATTCTCAAGTAAACGTAGGATTTAGGCAGAGGGAATCCGTGATTTCTCGCTGTGGCGGTGTTCATTTCATGGGGCGTGGAGACACCGAGGGGCGTACCTCGTCCTATTTTACTGCCCCTCGACTTGGACGGTTTATGGCCGTCCAAGTTGTTCTTGACAGGGTGGAAGGCAGGTACCTAGAGCCGCACAACATTCAACCCCAACTCTTGCAGCGAACGACTGCTATAAATTACGTTTTTCCAAGCTAGTTTGGCGAAGAACGCGGAATCCCTCGATCCAGTATCGCGTTTGTGGAACGCATAAACGGCTCCGCTAAGACGACATTCTAACAGGAAAGATCAGAATAATAGAAATAGGGATGTCTGCTCCGCAGATCAACAAACTCAAACATAAAGCTTAAATTATAAAAAGAAAACACGAATGATATTTGACATACGAGTATAAAAGATATGAGATTTAAAGCAATACATCGTCTTGGATCAGACCATTCTGCATACCTACCAAAAAAAACTGCAAATTATTACACAATGGTTTATTATTTTTCTATAGATCACTCGTCTGCAAAGCCACCAACCATCCAACATGAAGAAAAACATCGATCGCATTTCGGCCAGCTAACATTTGAACGGAGATTAGGCCTCTTTTGCGATTCACACTCGTGTTTCTGATTTATCGTACGTCCAAACTTTAAATTCCCGTAGAGAGCGAACGATTTGTCCTACAGGGCTCCGCGTGGTCTCAAATAATCCTAAAAATTCTATACTATCTTAAATTGATGGAAAAACAATACCTCTATATAAAAAGTTTTTGAGTTAGGGCGTTTTCAAAATTTCAAAATTCATTTTTGAACCCTTAGAAGTGACCTACATCAACCAAAATCTTCGGGCTAAGACCCCAAATGGAGCCTACATACCAAATATCATCAAAATCGGTCAATGCTAAGTGGGAAAAGTGCCGCGTACGGCGGACGGACGGCCAAATTTGTATTCGATTTTTGGATTCTACGTACCTTGAAACAAAAACCAACAAATTTTGAGGGGGTGTTAAAATTTTTTTCTTAGTCGTTTCCAAAGGTTCATCATTAAAAATAATAAACCAAAATCAAGCGTTCCTAAATATTTATTTCTTTGATTCTTGGTTCATTATCTTCAATAATAAACCTTTGGAATCGACCAAGAAAAAACAATTTTTAACACCCCCTCTAAATTTTTTGGTTTACGTTTCAAGGTACGTAGAATCCAAAAATCAAATCAAAATTTGGCCGTCCGTCCGCCGTACGCGGCACTTTCCCCACTTAGCATTGACCGATTTTGATGAAATTTGGTATGTAGGCTCCATTTGGGGTCTTAGCCCGAAGATTTTGGTTGATGTAGGTCACTTCTAAGGGTTCAAAAATGAATATATATATTATGGTGAAAGTCCATTCTGGTTCTCTGCCAACAGGAGTGAGGAGGACAAGAGGCAGGCGTACCGGCATCAGCCATCTATGCCGAATGGGATGTCAAACACCCGAAACAGCCTCGCATGTGCTCCAGATTTGCCCAGCCGTGGTAAGACCCAGGTGTGCCTGTCACATTTCTGCCCTCAACCTACTGGAAGCCTACGCTCGCCGTAAAGGATGGCCAGTATGGCTAGAGCCACACTTTAACCTGGAACAGCGAGGTTATCGTCCAGACCTCTTGGTGGTAACACCAAAAGGAGCCTTCATTGTTGATTGTCTCTGGCTCCGGCCAGAGATCACTCGCAGACATCAATGCTTCCAAAATGCAATAATATGAAGTTGACGCATTACTAGATGCTGCAGCAGCACTTGCAAACATTCAGCGAAACCAACTAGAGGTGATTGGAGCAACGATCACCTGGAGAGGGATATGTCTGTTGCAAGTCAGCCAAGGATCTGATTCGGGCTGGTTACCCACTGTTTATCCTGGAGTGGATGACCAACCGAGTCCTAACAGGAGGATCATTCATCTGGTCTAAATTCAGGGCTACGGCCACACGACGGCGCACAGTGGGGCCAAATGGCCAAAAAGCGGAAAAAAGTCATTATCTTTTGAAACAATTACTGTATCGTCTTGGGAATGGTTTCATTCGATTCCGAATACGAAAATACATTAGAAAAATATGTTTTCTGATGTTTAAATTTATTATTTTAGTACTAAATCTTGAATTTTGAAAAAAAATAATGTTACTCAAAGTGGAAAAGCGTGTGAAAAAAACAGAAAAACGGTTTTACAGGCGATGGATGTGTGTTATTTTGTTTTTTCTTCGTTTCAGAGGTTATAGGATACGATAAAGATGATTGAATTTAGGTTTCTTTATATATGTATGTAAATATATATATGTAAATATATATGTGTAAATATATATTTATATATTTAATTTTGACAAAATTTTGAGTGATAAAAACCTCTGAAAATTGGATAGTAAGCGATCGAATTTTGGAACGAATCCAAATAAACGTTTGCTAAATCCGATTAAGAGATTTTCAACGATGACATGTTCTCGGTATGTCACGACAGTACGAACTGACCACACTACTGCAAATGACAATCCGAAGAACCTGATTCGTTCAAACAGAACCTTGTTGACTCTTAGCATAAATATTTTACGAAAACGTCGCTTTTTACATCATTCTGTTTTCCAATAAAAAATAAAACAAAAAATGTCTGCCAAATGGGTGTGGCACATAGCTTCCCTGTATCCATAACCCGATTGTATAGATGATCCGACCATAGTAGCCTTAACTTGACTCCGTTACTTTGTGATTGTAGCTAACAGCCCTTATAGGGGACCTTCTACATGTCAAAATTCACAATCCCTGGAAATTTTATCGATTTCGAGAGGAAAATGTAGAAGTTACAACCTTTAGAAGGGTTTTACTCTGAAGCTGCGGTGACGGCAGAGGCGGCGTTTTTGGTGTACCTTTAATCACATTTTAACCCACTACATCTAAATTCGGTGAAATACGGCTATGAAATTTTTACAGCTTCTTGATAATGGTCAGATTTTCAAGAAAAAAAATGAGCCAAACCGAAGGAAGGCGAAGCTCGGTTTTTCCACTCCTCTAAAGTTGTATTTCGCTATAAAAACCCAAATCTGGAGCTAACGTTCAAGCTAAAACGTTATGAAAAAATAATTAATATTTTTTAGAGATGCTACATATATATATCCAACATTATATGATTTTATTTAAATTTTTTGAAACACATAGAACGTGTTAGGAAATTTTCAAATTCCACTCTCAAAGTGCTTAAAATCTCGAAATATCAGGTTTGAGCCCCCATTTAGCGGTGAAAACAATTTTTAAACATTGAAGGTCCTTCACACCCTGATTCTACAGGTAATAGACATTGAGAAAACCACATTATATTCCTTTTTTAGTCACTTTGCAAAAATGGAGTTTTTTCCACTCCGGCCCCACTGTGCGGCGTGCCACGGCTCGAGCAAGTGGGCCCCGTGGGACTTGGAGCTGAACTCGAAACCCATGGGGAGGAGAAGCGTCGACTGATGGCATAGCCAGAAGAGGCACAATCCTCCCTCCATCATTTGTGGGATAAGGTGATTCAACCTTGTCCCTCGCCCCAATGTCCGGGGTCTGATCTCGGACCCTGATACCAAGCAGCCAGATGGACATGACTGCTGAGTGCTGAAAGTGCTGATACAATACTGTGATGTAATTATTTATGTACAATACCATCAATTGTAGCGGTGAAGTATTTTTTCCAAATATAAATTGTTAATGGTATGTAGGCTCCATTTGGGGTCTAGTTGTGCCCGAAGATTTAGGTTGATGTAGGTCACTTCTAAGGGTTGAAAAATGAGGTTTGAAATTTTGAAAACGCCCTAACTCAAAAAATTTAGATATAAAGGTATTTTTTTCCATCAATTTAAGATACTATAGAATTTTTTGAGACCATGCGGAGCCCTGTAGGACAAACCGTTCGCTCCCTACGAGAATTTAAGGGTTGGACGTACGATAAATCAGAATGAATCTCAGTTCAAATGATAGCTGACCGAAATGCGATCGATGTTTTTCTTCAAGTTGGATGGTGGTAACAATGGAAATGCCGTGTTCTAAGCAGAAGAGTGATCTACATAGACAAATAATAAACCTTTGTGTAATAATTTGCATCATTTTTCATTATTCTGGGACTCCATTTTTTGTCCAACCCAAAGTTCCAAGTTCCATTCCTTCATTTGGCAAATTAAGACGACTCTCAGGATGAATATTCTGATGCCACCCCAAACGCAGAGCATGAATATACATTTCGTATTACACTTCTTCACTAGGTGATAACCGGGGGAACCT
This sequence comes from Apolygus lucorum, assembly GCA_009739505.2. NCBI lineage: Eukaryota > Metazoa > Arthropoda > Insecta > Hemiptera > Miridae > Apolygus > Apolygus lucorum. The sequence continues at coordinate 47,017,724 of CM019179.2, forward strand.
TAATCTATTCATTCCCCTTCTTGCGAGGTAGTTATAAGGTATGATGGAAGAAAGAAGGTGGATATCCTTCATCGAAAGAAAGAACGCCTTTTAAGTAAACACTTGTTACCCTCTAGCGCCGACTTTGTGGTTGGCTGGCGAGTAAAAAAGTGTAAGAAATAGAAACCTGCGAAGCACCTTCGTTCGGATTTCAAAGAGAGGAAACTGTCAGCGATGCCAGAAGGGCGGTAAGACGTGGACGCACAACTTATGCGATTTTCCTCAACATCTCCTTTCGGCAACAACTTTTTGATGTTTTCTCTCCGAACTTGGAGTTACAACGAGAATTGGTACGAAAATTCACATGAAAAGTCATGAGGTCTTCCACTCCTCAACTCCCTGTCGCTCTGGACAACTTGAATAAAAACACACAAAATTTTAAATTTCAGTTGTCAATTCATTTCAAAGAAGGAACGAGGCTTTGAATGGGTCCTAGCACTCGAGAAATCATTCTTAAAACGTCAATTTTAACAGATTCTGCTGTTCTCGACCACTAGTAGTAATTATTGAGGTTCTTGAGGACCAACCCTCAAGAACCTCAATAATAGTCAATTTTAACCTTCTTTCTAAATTTTTAGATTCAATAACTCATTAAACGAGGGTTAGATGAAGAAAGACCAAACATTGCAACCTCCAGGGTGTCTACGATTTTGTACATTTATGTTGTTGGGGCTCTTAAGGGTAGTTTATTCCCAAACTTCCAACCCCGAAACACCCTGTGGTACTTATGTAACTCTAAAAACCGCGAAACGTTTGCATTTTTTCGGTTATTGGATTATTATTTTTAATTATAATCTTTTGAGATCGAGCAAGAAAACAAATTCAACCTCCCCTTTAAATTTGATGGTTTACTTTTCAAGATACTTTTCAATTTGGCCGTCCGTCCGCCGTACGCGGCACTTTCCCCACTTAGCATTGACCAATTTTGATGAAATTTGGTATGTAGGCTCTATTTGGGGTCTAGTTGTGCCGCGAAGATTTTGGTTGATGTTTGTTGACTTCTAAGGGCTCAAAAATTAATTTTGAAATTTCGAAAACGCCCTAACTCAACAAATTTTGATATAAAGTTTGTTTGTTGATTGTTTTTCCTTCAATTTAAGATTCTATAGAATTTTTAGATTTTTTTTTTTTTTTTTTTGAGACCATGCAGAGCCCTGTAGGACAAACCTTTCGCTCCCTACGAGAATTTAAGGGTTGGACGTACGATAAATCAGAAACACGAGTGTGAATCGCAAAAGAGGCCTAATCTCCGTTCAAATTAAAGCTGACCGAAATGTGATCGATGTTTTTCTTCATGTTGGATGGTTGGTGGCTTTGCAGACGAGTGATCAATATAGAAAAATAATAAACCATTGTGTAATAATTTGCAGCGTTTTTAGGACGTCCCACAGTAAGACTTGGGCGTCCTTATGAGATCGATCTGGGGTGAAGGAGGACAACATTCAACAGAAAAAAAAAATAACCACACAGTAATCCGTTTTAGACCATTCTGAATCCAAATCCGCGAAAAAAACCATAGGTGTATGTCTGTGTGTGTGTGTGTGTAACAAAATCTTGTGTACTCTGCCCAGGCCTTAGTTCTCAACCGATTTTCCTGGTTCTTTTTTTGTTCGACGCGGAAAACTATCTAGTTGTGCACTACGTCGCCGGAATTTCGAATTTTGCCTTTTAAGGGGGGGAAAGGGGGGGTTAATGCTCAAAAAACGTGTGTTTTTGGGCATAATCTTGTGTACTCTGCCCAGGCCTCAATTTCCAACCGATTTGTGTGTTTCTTGACTAAAATAACTTCAGAGTTGTACATGATTTCACCAGAGTACCAAAATTTGCAAGAGGAGGGGATGAGTGGGGGGATAATATTCACAAAATATCCAATTTTTCAATATTTCGGTTCCTTTACTGCTTACTAATTGTATCCATACTTTGAAATTGAGGAAAAATTCTCATTATACCTTAGGATTTGCATGAGTTACTTTCTGTACCACCATGGAAATAAAAGTGGTGCCAGGGCACCATAAACCTCATATTTCTTGGGTTTTTTGGTGTTTCACCTTGAATACGGATGTGACATTCGACGGACTGCATACTAAACCTAATAGAAGAAAGTTCAATGTTAAGACGCATTTCCGCTTTGGTGCCAGACTGGCACCATTGGTGTTGGTGGTGGGGGGGGGGGGGGGGTGAACTCGAATTCGCATGTTGGGTGTCGTAGATCATGGATTTTAAAATGCTCTTCAGATTCGAGGCTATCATGCCGCTAGAAGTGTTATGGTTTATAATGGTGGGGGGGGGGTGTCACTATTTCTTCCCTAAAGTAATAGATAAATTACATTGAGAGAAACAGTCTTATCGCTTACCAACTGGTTAAACTGATCCAATACTTATCCAATGGGACGTCCCCTGGAATGCATGCATTACTAAACAATATGTTTTTACTTCAAAAGCCTCAAAAAATACTCTACCTACAGCCCGGACTCACGGATTACCCACACGTTCTGTATTTTTTGTTCGGTTTTAAGTGGTTCCTATGCCTTACTACCACATCGTATGCACAGGGTATGTTTTGAAAACTGAGAAATCCATATTTATATTACCATGTCACAGAAAATTATATCGAGCTATTTCGTTTGGATACGAAAAAAGCATTTTTAATACAAATAGCTGATCCAAAAAATACAAAATCTCAATCATTTAAGACAATTTTTGTTTTTTGGAACTACCTATAGCTTAATCCAAATTTGAGGTCAAAAACCTGAATTTCCGACCCACCGAAATACCCCATTCAGAAGTCTCGACGAACAATATCCTACCACGACGGATTCCCAGCTCCACTCCATCCAGTAATTTATATTTTACATAACTACATTTAGGTACTCCATATTGTGTAAATGTATATAATTCGTTCAAAAACATTATTCTATTGTGAGCAATAAAAATGAATTTAGGCCAAGTAAAAAAAAACCCTAGCTCAATAACTTTTAATATAAAGGTATTGTTTCTTCATCAATTATAAAAAGAAATAGTGTTAATTTTTTAGAATCGAGTGACACCACCCAGAGATCTGTAGGCCCACCGACTTATGATAAATCAGAAACACGAGTGTGAATCGCAAAAGAGGCCTAATCTCCTTTAAAATTCTAGCTGACCAAAATGCTATCGTTGATCGTTTTGGTTTATTATTTTCAATAATGAACCTTTGGAATCGACCAAGAAAATTTTTTTTCAACACCCCCTCAAAATTTGTTGGTTTACGTTTCAAGGTACCTACGTAGAATCCATAAATCGAATAAAAATTTGGCCGTCCGTCCGCCGCACGCGGCACTTTTGCCACTTAGCATTGACCGATTTTGATGAAATTTGGTAAGTCGGCTCCATTTGGGGTCTAGTTGTGCCCTGAAGGTTTTGGTTAATGTAGGCCACTTCTAAGGGTTCAAAACTGAATTTTGAAATTTTGAAAACGCCATAACTCAAAAACTGTTTATATAAAGGTATTGTTTTTCCATCAATTTAGGATTTTATAGAATTTTTAGAATTTTTTGAGACCACGCGGAGCCCTGTAGGACAAACCGTTCGCTCTCGACTAGAATTTAAAGGTTGAGCGTACTATAAATCAGAAACACGAGTGTGAATTGCAAAAGAGGCCTAATCTCCGTTCAAATTATAGCTGACCGAAATGCGATCGATGTTTTACTTCATTTTGAATGGTTGGTGGCTTTGCAGACGAGTGATATATAGAAAAATAATAAACCATTGTGTAATAATTTGTAGCGTTTTTTGTTTCTTGCGGAGGGTACTAATATCTTTCTCAAAGTAACAGTTTTGAAGCCTCTCTAATTTTCCATGATTGCTGCTGCGGATTCTGGGCGGGAAGAACGGACAAATAATCGGCCGGTCAGTATTGATAGACGGTTGGTACCTTTATTATCTTTCTTTGCACTGCAGAGCCATCACGGGGAATGGGAGGTGTTTGGATATCAGAGCAGCGCTGTTAAGATGTGCAGACCAGCAACCTGCCTCTGAAGCTGTCAAACCCAACTCGCCTTTCTGGACTCTTGAGACGAGTGGAGGGGAGGGGGGCAGCCTTCTGGAGACGAGGAAGGTGGGGGATACAGTTTGTAAATCTTATTAACTCATTGCACGCTGAGGCCTCGGCCATAACTTACGCCCTTCAGACAATACCTCGCTTAGAGCAATTTGCCATTCTGTTGCTCTCCCCCGCATCACATTATGCGCCTTCACTGGGTTTCACCTCCGCTCAGAGCTACACTCAGGACGGGACAGTCCGCTGGAGATGAGGGTCCGCTCTTCACCCTGGTTTACACCCACATTCGCATTGTTCCTATTCCTTAGAATACATTACACATCTTTATATCATGATGTACATGAGGAGCCTTGACCGCATTTAAATCTGTGGTTTCAAAAACACAACATGTTCACAAATTCAAGGCTGTAAAAAGTGCACTAGGTAATAGTCTAGAAGGTAAACGTGCACTAGTAGGTAAACACTAGTAGTCGACGGAAATTTCGACAGTAACTGTTATTCTTCGCTCCCACCTACAAAATTAAGTTTTTCCAGCTTATTTCCGATCCCCCTCCCGCATGCAATACAACTGCCGATTTTGATGAAATTTGAGTTTAATTGGGTAAAAAAAGGGGTTTTCCAAATTCTAATTTTGCACTAGTAGTCGACAGGGGGAAAAGATTTATTCAGAAGTCGACAAAGGTGTGCTAGTAGTCGACATGGGGTTAGTATCAGTAGTCGCCTTTGGAATCGAGCAAGAAAAAAAGTGGTTGTGGCACATAGCTTCCTCGTATCCATAACCCGATTATATAGATGATCCGATGCATAGTAGTTAATCTGAAAACACCAATCTCTAAGTACCTTTCACTACCCTCATAGGGGACCATCTACACGCTAATCTGGACAATCATAGAAAATTTCATCAAATTCGGATGAAAAATGTTAATGTTATGGCTATTACAAGGATTTTACGTATGCGCATGCGCAGAGGATTCTGTAAATTTTAAGGCCTTGATTTTCATTGGAGACCATCTACAACCTAATCCGCGTGATCCCTGAAAATGTCATCGAAATCGGGTAGAAAATGTGGAAGTTATGGCCGTTACAAGGAATTCACGTTTGCGCATGGGCAGCGGCTACCATCAGTCCGGGGGTGATGATCTTCATTGGGGACCATCTACAACATAATCCGCATAATCCTGAAAATTTCATCGAAATCGGGTAGAAAATGTGGAAGTTAAGGCCGTTACAAGGAAATTCACGTTTGCGCATGCGCAGCGGCTACCATCAGTCCGAAGTTGGTGATTTTCATAGGGGACCATTTACACACCAATCCGCACAATCCCAGATAATGTCATAAAAATCGTACAATAACTTCGTATAGTTATGCGCGTTACAAGGAATTCATGACAGACAGACAGACAGGCAGACACGGAACCAAAATTGTTCAGAAAGGTCTAAAACGCAAAACGCGAGTAAAAATTTTGATTTTGGAGAACTTTTTTTTCGTCCTTGAAAAGTGAAAACAAAGCTTCCGCTACCTTGGGAGACTCGGAAGCAAAATGTAACAAAATATCGCATAGGTTACACCAGGTTACATGATCCTTAGTTCGCCTTCATGATGAGCGAATTTTCATAACAAACCATGAGCATGTACCTCATAGGCACAGAGTAACGGAGACAAGTTGTTCATAGGTTACACGATCCTTAGTTCCGTATCATCGGTATCCATGTTGTCGTCCCAGATTTCGTTAGCTTTTTTGGCTAGTTAGTCCATTGCTAAAACACATTCTGTGTTGAAAATGTAACCCCCCCCCCCCTCAAAATTTGATGTTTCACGTTTCAAGGTAAGTAGGCCAAAAATTGAAACGTAGAATCCAAAAATCTAATAAAAAAATTTCCGTCCGTCCGCCGTACGCGGCACTTTTCTTAGCAACCGATTTGGTTCAAATTTGGTATATTGGCTCCATTTGTGGTCTAGTTGTGCCAATCCGCATACCTAATCCCTGAAAATTTCATCGAGTTCGGATGAAAAATGTAGAAGTTATCGGTGTTACAGGAATTCTGGACTGCATACCACACACGCGATCTTCACTTGCACACCATGAAACTGATGAGTAACTAGTTCATGAGTAGGTAACTATGGCGTGTACCATTTTGGGGATCTGCTCTAGGATTACCATCGGAAGTCACCGACATCGAACCAAGATTTACCACCCTGCTTCAGACAGGTTGATGTAGGTATTGCTGATAGATGTTATGTTCTACATGGTAATCTATTGGTAGTATACGCGTGATAGCATGAATTGCAGAGACAGGGGTGGTCCTGACCAAACCAGTAATTTTTCGGAGAGCAGCATTTTGTGATCTCTGCATATGGCCTACAGCACTAGTGGACTGGTTAAGGTATGCAAATGCCCCATAATTGATTTTGGATAGTATGAGAAATCAACCTACTAGGTAGGCATTACTATCTCTACCAGTTGAAATTGTTCACCCAGGGGCATTATCATATTAGAATCACTATTAGCAATAAGTCCTATTCGTACAGCATGAGTGAATGAGTTTATTTTATTATAATTAAATCAACCAATTTTCAGTCATTTTATCGTATTTTTGAGAAAAAATTCGTTTTTCGAAACAAATTTTTTTTACCTAGGGTGACTCGCCCAGTGAATGAACACCCCCCAGTGAATGAACAGTACGAGGTTATTTGGGAATAATAAGGCTTGTGATGCACCCTGGTGATAACGGTGTTTTTCATTAGTTCCATCAACATAAGATAAAAAAAATAGATTAAAAAAATAGTAAAAATATAGAAAAAAATAGTAAAAAATAGTAGATAAAAAATAGTAAAAAATAGTAAAATAGTAGATAAAAAATAGTAAAAAATAGTAGATAAAAAAAAGTCTGCCATCTTCTTCGGTTTTGATGTTATCAACAGGTCTGTCTCCAAGAACGTCTCTGGAGGTAAGAAATGGAGTTGGCCATTACGTGGGGATTAGTGTTTAGCGGAAAGTAAAATGCTAAATCAGTCAATGTCATGCTTTATTATTGTAGCTGATATGTTTTTCTAGACAGAACTAATTGGGTAGAAGGGAATTTTTTTGATTATGATATGTTTTGTTGGGTGTTCATACTGTGGGAGCGAAAATATGACCTCCAACCAGTAAATGAACGACAGTAAAATGACTGTTCATTCACTGGCTGGAGGGTTATTTCACGGTTTTAAATCGAATGGAGGCTTCTCAAGTGAAGAAACAACTAAACTGCTGATTTTTTGCCTAAACTTGTTTAAATAACTATCCTATCCAGTGAATGAACTATATGAACTATAATGTTCATTCACTGGCATTTCAGGGTTCATTCACTAGGAACTAACTCCTAACTCCTAACTTTAACTCCTTTATTGTGGAAAATTAGCTATAAAAATCAACTTTTCTCGTCTTCTCCCATGATATTCTTGTTCCTTACATAATTTTGAACAACATCAGACAAATTTAAGTAGTGTAGTACAGCAACTTTAAGAACTATTAAAGTTCGTCGCTAGTGTGCTAAGAGCTTAAGTGTTCATTCATTGGGCGAGTCACCCTATATGTCGAAATTTTTAGCAAATTTTGAACATTTCTTAAAATGTTTGCATTTTCTGCAAATTTTTCGACTCATTTTTGAATAGCTGTTCCCATAATTACTTATCCAAAAACGCAGCACACTATTACACAAAGGTTTATTTTTTTATATAGATCACTCGTCGGCAAAGAACACGGCTTTGCCATTGGTACCACCAACCAACGTGAAGAAAAACATCGATCGCATTTCGGTCAGCTAAAATTTGAAAAGAGATTAGGCCTCGTTTGCGATTCACACTCGTGTTTCTGATTTGTCGTAAGTCCAACCCTGAAGTTCTCGTAGAGAGCTAACGGTTTCTCCTACAGGGCTCCGCGTGGTCTCTAAAATTTCATCCCTTAGAAGTGACCTACATCAACCAAAATCTTCGGGGAACAACTAGACCCCAAATGGAGCTCAAATACCGAATTTTATCAAAATCCGTCAATGCTAACTTTAAAACATTCAAAAGTTGGTAAAATAAACTCAAATTTTTGGTTGTCAAATAATTGTCTTCTGTTGACCAGATTCTCGTTGCACTGTGTTTCCTTCGAGAACTACCCGAAGTTGCTTGGCTGGATGTTCACTGTAGAGGTTTTTCAAGGTGCTGAATCCGTTTTTGGAGATGAAAATAGGAAATTCCGACTTTCGGAAATTTCTCATTCTTCCGATGTTGAAGCGGACCAACGTCGGCGGGATAGAGTGCAGCACAGGCATATTTAGTAATTGCATTCCCCGCGTGGCAGCAGCACCGACCAGGTTGGAATTCTCCTTCCTCTTCGCACGGGGTGGCCTCCTCCCTGACTCTTGCCAACTGCAATCGATAGAAACGTATCGATAGTTCCTCCCGTTCGATCATCGACGGTCATTCTTTGCACAACAATTATTTTATTGCTGGTTGAAATCAAGGATAGTATATTGATTTCCCCTTTTTTTCTATTTCGCTCTATGTAAAATCTAATGGAAAATTTCTCTAAATTGTCAGTGTTGGAATCGTAAAACATTAATCGATTACAAGCTAATCGATTTACTTACAATCGGATCTTTTATCGTGAGGGTGATTCAGATTGACTCGCTGAACTTGTATACAAACATTTTTCAGACACGCCCGTTTTTCCGTGTAACTCGATGTTTAGATAGTTTTACATTCATTATTTAGGTAGTTTATATTCACTGCAGATTCTCATACTCATTTGGTAAGTTCTCAATTTCACAGTATTCGGTTTCACTTCTGTTTGAGTTGTAAATGAAGGTGGTTACGAGGAATTGAAACGTAAGTCAACTTTCTCCATTTTGCAGCGTTGTAGGCATTTCCTATCTTAGATTTCGATGCTTGAGTCGCTTCCTTCTGAATTAACTGATGAGTGGTTTAATAATTAACCAAAACTTGAAACATTGCGTGCAAATCGAGGCTCCTCAAGAGCTCGTTGGGTTGGGGACCTCAATGAGTGCGTCATCTCATTTCTTATCAATTTGTCTTCTGCCTACTCAAGTAAGTAAACTCTCGAGAGGATCCAGAATACGTCGAAATCGTGAATTATTGGCCAACATTTGAATAACTCTTCGAACTAGGTACGAGATTATCATCAGTTGAAGCTAGACATTTTTACATCGAAGTTTTGGAATTGCCTACCTGTTGATGACTTCTCTGAGGTCTTCATCCAAATACCTACTTCGGACCTAGGTAGCGCTGTTGTGATCGACTATGATCTGATCCAATAAATTCCTGTTGAGCAGCCTGGAGGGCGTAATTGCTATGAAATATCTGTCGGGCACACAGGAATGGGCTATTGTTGGATTTCAGAAGTCAGAATTTCCTATTTTCGACTAGAAAATCGGATTCAGCCCCTCGGAAAGCATTATACAGCAATTTGAGCTTCCTAGTTTACGAATAAACTAAAACTGTAACAAATAAGATATGGCCATTTGAAAACTCGGCTTTTCGCGTCTCGCCAGGGGGGCAAGCCCCCTGGACCCCCCAGATGCTAGAGAGTTCCTAGGAGATAGCGACCCTAAAGATACGAATTGTGGTATCTACTGTGTCTAGAGCGACCGAAGTGGAGGCTAACCAAAAATGGCGGTGATACAGACTCTAGCTTATCAAAATTCTTATCAGCTCGTTTTTCATCTGCACCTGTAAGTCACATTAACGTGATTTTAACTGTTTAGTTTACCTACTCTCGAAAAAAAAGTTCTTTTCCGACAATTTTAAGAATTTGCTATTTCTGGTTTAATCTCTCTGCTGCTGTTTGGTTTACTCTCGAAAAAGAAGTGCTGATTGTGATAATTTTTCTAGAATGTCTCAAGTGGAAAATATTTTCTGACTACACTCTCCAGTGGCCTTTTGACAACAGTTTTTGAGAGCTGTTACTCTTCTTATGGAAGTTAGTCCTATGAAAGTATACCTATATGCGCCTCTACAATATTAGTTAATAGACTACTCAAGATATTACCTGAAATATATTTGCTTTCTTTTTCATTTCTACGCCAAAGATGCAGTTTTCTTACCTGACCCTTTGACGGATATTCGTAATAGGTAGGTACGTATTATTAGAAGAGATGGTACGTTTTCAATTTTCAAATTACACCGACCACAATGAACATATCCATGATCTAATGTTTTTTCCTCTAAAGGATAACGTTGGTTATGCAGTTGGAAAATTTTGAATTTTTCCTAATTTACTTACGTTAACTACTTAGGAGTTGGGATATTTTTCAATTTTTTTTCTTTGGTTTTTATGTTTGGGAAAACTATGGCTACGGGCACGATTAAAGTTCCAAGTTGTAGCTGAGATTGCCTCCAAATTCCTCTCCTTATTTTTTTTTGTTGAAATTAGTAGTTTAGCTAGTCGAACTCTAAAAACACGACTTTCAATAAACGCGACTCTAAATTTGCACTTTCAAGGAAAAATTACCTATTTTTGAATTGCTGTATTTCCGTAATTAAACTGTAAAGCTCCAGTTGGTCTAAACCAGTAACAAATTTAACCTGCTTTAAATAGATACTGGGCATAAACTATTGAAATCATCACATTTTAGATGTTACAGTTCAAAACTGGAAAAGTGCAAGGTGGATTTAGCTAGTCTGGGTCGGAAAGGTAGGTTTATCCCCCAGACCGACATGTAGGAGAAAACTGGTGGTTAGTGAAGAACGCTGAATAAATATAAAACATTTTACTTGATATTAAATTAACACAACTAACGAGTTTACAGTGTGCATTGACTCAGAGTAAACAGTAAAAGAACTTCATCACCCTCGTTAATCCAAGTCTAAAAATGTATCAAGGATTTGCATTTACAAACTTTCGTCACTGAAATAGTAATGTATACAACTTACATAAATCCAACTTAAATTTCAGTCAACTTAACTTAATTTCAGTGTGGAGAATCAATTAAACATCCAGTAGATTTTGATAAGTACCTAGTCTCCAACTCACAAAAGAAAAATGTTTCCTCTGGTTATAATAGTGTTTTAATCTTGGAAGGGTACTTCACGATACCACCAAAAGATACGATTCATCCCTATTGAGATAAGGAGTGGTATCTTTCCCACAGATAAATTTGTGGCATCTCCTGCCACCAGTGGTATCTGTTCGGTGGTGTCTACTGCGCATGCGCACGAGGCGATAAAGTGTGGTATCTCAACGTCGCTATCTCCTAGGAACTCTCTGCTATCTACCTAAAACCTACGGCGTAAATGATAAAAAAAATGGAAAATGTTTTAGCCAAATTTAGTGCAGAACCTTAAGTCGTACGTAGCTTTAACATGTTCCACGCGGATAGCCTACCGGCAGGCAAAAGTAATTTTCTCGCCAGCACGGATTGCCTACCGGTAGGCAAACAAAATCCCACCCCCTAGCGGCTGACGTTTCGAGCGCTTTCTATACGTTGTATGAACTACTAATTTCGGGCGAAATTGCAACCCGTTTTGTACCCGGAACGCAACCTAGTGGAGAACGGGTATTACTAAACGAAATCACATGGATAAATCCTGTTGAAAAAATTACCAACTGGTTCAACTATGAAGAAACAGATGGCAGTAGAGCGGCGAAAAAGTGCCTACCAGTAGGCACCCCGCGCTGTTGGGAAGACCACCCTGTTTGGGATCCAGGTTGGTGATGAAATCGCCGTTTTGGGACCCGCGTGGAAAGTGTTAATACAAGAGTTATATTATCCCTAACAGCATATCTAAAATACATTGAAAAACTTGGCGCTTTGTGCCTCGTAAAACCCGTGTGACACTCCTGCTTGACAGTCCCCCATCACCCTCCCAGCGTAACGATTTTTGGGTAGTTACTCTAAGACTAAAACCTGTTCCATGTTTAAAACCTTGTTGCCATTTCATGATGACGTTTACCCGGAATAGTTCGTGTACTGGTCGCTTGAATCACTGAGGTCGTGAAATCTCTCTTCAGGACAAATGTCTAAACCACACTGGCATCATTAGTTCATCTATCCTCCACCAGGAATTAGAGATGGGCAGTATTTACTTAACGCAACAGTTAAAAATGAACTATTACCAAGTACAAGTTAATTCCGCTTTTTATTTAATAACTTTACAGGAAAGGCTCCAAAATGTGTGAAGCCAGAACAAAAGCTTGTTTTTTCGAAAAAGAATGGAAATAAGTACGCTAATTATATTTGAATAATATTCATTACCTTCTTTCTGAAGGGCGCGTCGTCAAAAAAATCGTTATATTCATATCCAAAGTGGAGTCACTATATTCATAGCTGAGTTACTTGTATCAATGGGGAATTTGCCTCACATTTTTTTTTTTTTTTCGAATGAGGGTTTATTTTTATGGAATAAAACCATAGTGAGCTGCTCGAAAACGCATCCAAAAAATTTCGAGAGTTTAAAGCAGATGGAAATTTTAAATGTGGTGGCAATGTGTAAGAGGCAGCCATGTTTGAAACGTAACGGATATTCTACCAATCTGACTTCAAAGGAGGTTCTGTGGCGCTTACCACAGAAGCGGAACATACACGAACTTTTAGCTTCCGAGTAGTGCGCACAAGAGTGCACCGCAAACTGGCAGGAAGAACCCAGACACAAAAGTGACCAAAAGAAACAATATTACTCACTTTTTTACAATATGATTCTACCTACCGGTTTATCAAGCATTATTAGTCTTCATCTTCTCTTATTTAGTTTCAAGATTTGAATCACATTATTCGAGTAGCCATTCCACTGGATCGTTTTGTGTGGCGGTGCTAGAACTCTGTCTGTTGTCGGAGTTGTTTTCGGGTCGTTTTTTTTCGTATGACGTCAACAATATTCCTCGATTTTCGCGGTGTTTTGTAACAGAGGCTTCACTTGTTTAGGCATTTTCTCCTACGGTAATTTTTTCCCCTTGGTTATTCCTAGTGTTAAACGTTATTCTAGGGCCCTATATAGGATTTGACTTGAAATTCCAAAATCTAAAATTGAGGCAAATTCCCCATTGTTGCCATTTCATGATGACGTTTACCCAGAATCTTGTCTCTGGTACTCAGTGCCTGGAATAGTTCGTGTACTGGTCGCTTGAAGCGCTGAGATCGTGAAATCTCTCTTCAGAACAAATGTCTAAACTACACTGGCATCATTAGTTCATCTATCCTCCACTAAGGATTAGAGATGGACAGTATTTAATGTAACAGTTATAAAATGTATAATAGGTTATTAAAATTTATAGGTTATTTAATAACCTACCTATTACCGTTAATTCCGATTATTATCAAATAGCGTTACAGGGGAGGCTCCAAAATGTGTGAAGCCAGAACAATAGGTTGTTTTTTTTTCTAAAAAGAGTGGAAATACGCTTACAAGTAACTATGTCAGGAATAACTTGATAAAAAACCCAACGTAGGTAGGAAATGAAAACTAGAAATTAACTAAATGATACTTTGGAATGGAATTACAGGGTAAACAAACGAGCGTTCCATTCCAGAGTCTTTCTTGGAATTTCATTATCTTCTTTCCAAAGTGCAGTCACTATATTCGTAGCTGAGTTACTTGTATCAATTACTGAATTCATATGCTTGGTCGGTATTGGTTGAAGTTATGGCGCGTGTTCTTCAGTGACAGGTCTCAGACCAGCTACTGCGGGGAAGCTGTGAGTTCAAATCTCGCCGTGGAGGCTTGTTTTCGTGCGTCCTGGGCTCAGCCACCCCTCATCCCAACCCAGGGCAGTGAGGCAATGGGAAGCCATGAGCGAAGTCATCGGAACAAATTCTGATCTTCCCTTTGGAAGACAGCTGATGACATCTGCAACGCCAGGGATGGCAGTCAGACGAAAATCCAACCTGAAATGGTTGTTTACTTTAATTTACTCCAAAGTGGAGGCAGAACAATCTCCATCCTGTGACTTCACTCCATTTGAACTCTTTTAACCCTTTCAATGGTGGTTAATTTGATGGTACATGGTAAGCGAATAGAGCAGGTCGCTCGTTTCAAGTACCTGTGTCAGTTGGTGTCAGAGAATTGGTCGCTTGAGGGTGAGCTCAGATGTCGCATTGAGACAGCGCGTAGTGCATTCAATAATATGCGTAATTTGCTGTGCTGCCGGGACCTCAACTTTCCGCTTCATTGGCGTATCGTCAAATGTTATATTTGGTCGATTTTGCTTTATGGAGTGGAAACTTGGACGTTGAAAGCAGTAGACATCAACCGGCTGGAAGCATTTGAAATGTGGTTGATTCGTCGTATGCTTAGAATCCCGTGGACTGCTCGGTTACGGAATGACTATATACTTGAGCAGAATTCCCTATCTCGTGAGCTACTGGGAACAATTAAGAAAAGGAAAGTAGCTTATTTGGGGCACATCATGAGAGGAGAAAAGTATGGCCTGTTGCACACTATCATGATGGGGAAAATAAGTGGCAGAAGGGGAGTTGGGCGAAGAAGGGTCTCGTGGCTTGCCAACATCAGGAGCTGGACAGGTATTGGCCGAGCAGCAGAATTATTTCAGCTCGCTCAAGACAGAAACAAGTTTGCTGAAGTGATTGCCAACCTTTGGTAACGGAGACGGCATTGAAAGAAGAAGAACCCTTTCAAATGTTAGACCTTTGAGTTAGTATTTTATTTGAAACCAGTGACTCTGTTTCTTCCTGTGGATGCGTAGTAATACCAGTTTTAGCTTACCGTGTGTATTGATTTTTATCATAGTACGACTCTAGCACTTACGTTCACATCTTACCTTATTCACTTCTTCTCAGGAAAAATGGCGAAACGGGCAGGAAGCATCGGGACCCCCAGCGTCTACTCCCACATGACTAGGTCGACGTCCAACCTCAAATCTGCCAGATCCGTGAGGTCACTCAAAGTTCCGTGGTACAAAAGACCTATCGTCGCAGACGCTTACTTTCTGGACCTTCAACGAGGTTCCATGATGGCATCAGCTTACTCCGTGGTTTGTTGACGTTACATTTACCCCAATGCAACTCAGTTTTCCCGAGCAATGCAGACTTTAATTAATAATTAATTTCCATGTTTGTTCCAGGTTCTCAGTTTATTCACTATATTCACTGGAGTTTTTGACGTTTATTGCCTCGCCATGGCTGCTCCCGGCTCAGTTCATTATGGATATTATTTCATCAGCTATCAGTTCGTTTACGTTGGTAACAAACATGGTATGACATAGATCGTATTTACCTTTTTAAATAAGGTGAAATTACTTCTAACGATGCACAATTTAGTGTAAAATATTAGCGAATTTTCAAAGAAATTGATTTGATTGTCTTAGCCCTGTGAAGATTCTTTCGCTTGAATCCAGAAAGCCAATATTTTACTTGTTTTCACTTCTACAGATGAACTTTTCTCCACGAAATAGAGGCCATTCATGCTTTTTGCGACAAGGTTAATATTTCCGTCTTTGTTCAGAACTTCTTCAGACTTTTTGTGAAGATTATGGTGTATTCTTTGTATGTTATTTTGATGACAGAGAGTAAAATTGATCTGAATTTGAAGTCTGGAACATGCAGGGTTTCATTGAGATTCACTACTCTGTCTGAATCGAATGAAGATGAATTCAGCTTCGCAATGCCCTTTCCTGATACACCTGACAAGTATGTGTTAGCTAGGTTCTCTCTACTGCAACCTGCAGTTCCAAGCACAGAGTACTGTTTGCAGATTGAAAGAATGCGGATGGCTTGGTAAGGTGTCCATGAGTATTACGGTCCCAAAAACATCGTCCTTCTTCTACCTACCACTCAAGCCAGGGAAAATGCGACCGAGGGTTGTTGACTACCGACTGATGATGAAGTGAAAGGGTTTATTTGTTACAGACTGCTCACGGCCTGCCAGGGCTTTCATGTCAGACCTAAAATACAGGGTGTTTACTATTGAGATGGACCAAACTTCAAAAATCGACTGTACAACTAATTTAAGTGTGAAAATGTCTCTTAGCACTAGGTATTTGTTTTTCCAAGTTTTTTTGCTTCCGAGTCTACCAAGGTAGGGGAAGCTTAGTTTTCACTTTTCAAGGACGAAAAAAAAGTTCTCCAAAATCAAAAATTTAACTTGCGTTTTGCATTTTAGACCTTTCTGAACAATTTTTTTTTTTACCCTTTCACTAAAATTACCATAACTATCTTAATTTACAGTAAAAATATGGACATTATTGGAACGGGCGTCAAATTCAATCAATTATCTACTATCATTATCATTCATCTACCGAATGATCTACCTCATTATGACTCAAGTTGCTCTATGCCTGGATTACAAAGGGGTGAGAGACAGAGGCTTGGCCCTTCCCCCAGCCCGACTCTCCAGGCTACTTAAGATTTTGGAACAGGTAGTCGTCTATGTTAGCAGGTATACCCTTCAGGAAATAGGTCAGCCGCATTCTTTCAATCTGCTAACAGTACTGGAGACAAGTTAACAGAGGAGAAAGCTAACGTTGAAATGGTGTGCACACATTTTTGAGGCTGCCTCAGTTGCGCCATCTACTTTCAGCTGAAGAACTACTAAGGAATCTGAAGTGGTACACACTCTCTTCATGCCGCTTCTTTTCAAATCCTTTCGAATGACCGGAATTTGATGACTTTTCATTTCATCGTCATGTAGATTTGCAAAAATTACTTGAAAAAATCAATCGAGGCGACCGGTATTTTCCAAGTTGCCCAGACAATCGATGTTGTCCCTATTGCTAGTAGTTCAAATGTTCGATCGACAACTGGCACCCATAGAAACGTTTAAAACCCAGCGAATTATTGAAAATCGCTCGATTTTTTCATACAGATCGAGAATATAACTACCTAAATGTTATCAAATTAATTACTTAGTTGTGGCCGGTACCGCCCCAAGGAGAAAAATATGTGTTAAACAAGATGACTTGTTGCGATGAGGTTGGGAACAAACGATCATGAATGTTGCACTCATCTAGAACTACGTCCTGGAGCTCCACCAATCAGAACGCTTCTAGGGCTCCCAGCTTCAGCTTTCAGCCCAGTGGTTCCAAGTGTTTTTTTTTCCTCCATCGCTACACCTGTCCGAACTGTCAAGTCACCATTTCGTTGAATCTGAAACGTTCAGTGCCGTCATGTATGGTCTATTCGGAGAAGCAGTCCCGAACCAGAACTGAAAAGGGGAGGGGATAGAGGCGCCTGGACTCTTTCCGGCTCCTCACAGCCATTCAGGACTGCTCCTCTGAACGATCCATAACATGTCCGTACTGTTATTCACGGATTGGGCTGGTTTCTACTTTCGGCATTCAACAGCTTTTTGCCTCTTTACCACACGAATTACACTTGTGGGGAAACGGATTTTCACTTTCATCTCCATCTGATGATTGTCCGTCTTTTTTCTTGTTCAGAAATTTCTTTTTTGCCACCGTAGGGTTAGTGTCAACTCCATACATCTCTCTTCGAGATTCACTCTACTCGATAATCTTTATCCTGAAAGTTTCGGGAGTAGAAACATCGTCACGAGTTTTGATGGCGCATCTGGTACCTCATCGACACTTTCTGGTAGATTTACAGCAACATAATGGCATGTAGATCCTGGTTAATGTCTGCTTCCAAGTCTCGAAGCTTATCTAGAGCGTCAAAGAACTTATCAAGATGATCGTTCACATCGCCTCCTGCCCTCATTTTATGTAGCATCAGAATTTTCAGCAACGTTGCCTTCCGAGCGCCTTTTGATTGGTAAATGGACCCCAGATTCGTCCTCAATTCTCGAGAGGAAGGGAAAGAACACGTCACTTGACGTCACCTTTTTTCCACTCTCCCCTCACCATACTAACTTGAGTATATAAGCCACATTGAGGGGTCTTCCTGCTTTCGTACCTCGTCTATCCGACTTATCATTTCTTGTCTTACCTACAGCCCCAGTTTTTCCGAGGGAACGGTTTGCCCCATAAAGGCGCCAAACCTCTAGCTCCCCTTAGGGACCTCTTCAGAACAGTAGGCCTCACTAGGTAAATGTTCCGCCTCCCGCCAGTGAGTCTGTTATCAGACGCCGAGGTTATCAGATAGATTTTGACGCACTGGCCTTATGGTCGACCGCGAGGCGCCGCAGATGGAGTGCTGAAGCCCTAGGCTTTTAGGGATCAATCTCTCCGTTGAGTAGGATTCAGGCTAGGAACAATTCAGCGCATCGAGAGGACCATCGACAACACGCAGAACACAACAACTGGATTGAACATATCATTTTTTACAAGAATTTCCACCATTATTTGTAACTTCCACACACTCGATCTGAGTTATTATATTCGGAATATACCGATAACCTTATAAAATTGAATTATACAGAGTACATTTGCACAATAAACTCCAAACTTCAACTCAACATAATTGTTTTTGCGAAATTTTTCGAAACATGTGGTTAGATTTTTGTCATCTTTCGTGTCAACCGTAATAGTCCTGAGGCATCAAATCGTTCTTTCAATACACATTTTGACATTTTCATGTCTTTGCTTTGGCACATAAACTGAAAAATCGTCACGAAAACTAAGCAAGTTTTGCTCACGCGACCAATAAATAAATAAAATAGACTCACTGTGTTGCGTAGAGATCAATCAACTGTTTTCTTATTTTGATGCTTGGGTACATGAACAGTTCATGTACCCAAGCATCAAAATAAGAAAACAGTTAGTTAGTTACTAACAACCTTACTTCACTACCTTGTTGTGTAGTGGTTGACATGAAAATGTCCCAATGTGTTGCAGACTCGTATGCAAGCATTTAAAATTTGATCTTCGATATGTTTAGAATCGATTTTATTGATAGATTGGGTATAATTCCAAGAAAGGTGGCATGGAATTTTATTTAGAGAAAATTGAAACATGTCAGGTGAAAGATTATGACCTGAGCCCGGACTTGAACTCACAATCTCCTCCTCAGTCAGATTGCAACAATGTTGTTCTTTCCTGGCGGTCTCTTTCCTGGATAAGGTTGCCACATCTAGTGAGCAGGAGGTCGTGGGTTCGAGTCCCTTCCATGGGCCAGTTTTTTTTCACCAGGAACTGTTTCCACTTCCTGGCAGGAGCGAAGCGACAAGCAGGAGTAATGTTCCTGTCTTGTCCTGCCTCCTGTTACAGTTGAACCTCCACTAGGTGGTTTTCCCTAGACACTTAACTTGTATCAAGCGCTTCAATAAAAAAAATTACGGTGAATTTATTTGTTTCAGTGAGAAACACGCTGCTTCTGATGGCAATATTTTCCGTTCTGGCTGGCATCGCTGTCCTTGTGTCGGGAATTATGCTGATAATGGGATTAAGGAAGGTTAGTTGATAATTAGCTACTAAATTTGTGCATTTATTGCTTCCAAGTCTACCAAAATAGGGGAAGCTTTGTTTTCGCATTTCAAGGTTGAAAAAAAATGTCCTCAGAATCAAAATTTCCTCTTGCATTTTACGTATCAGACATTCCTGAACAATTTTGGTTCCGTGTCTGTCTGTCATGAAATCTTTGCCACAGCCGTAATTTCTCAGCCATAAAATTGTCATCCAATTTCGATGCAATTTTCAGGGATTGTGCGGGTTGGCGTGTAGATGGTCCCCTATGAAAATCATCACCCCCGGACTGATAGTAGCCGCTGCGCATGAGCAAACGTGTATTTTTCCTTCAGGGGTCAAGCTGGGAGGTCGCCCGTGTTGCTGCTGGTCTTGATTTTGTCAGGCAGCAGTTAGCATGGTGCGACCGAGCAACACCATCTGCTCCAAAACCCAGTTCGTCTGCTGAGTTTGCTGCTGCCCTGCATGAATCAGTAGATGGTAAAGAACTCCGACAGTGCCCCGAAATAATTATCTCATCCCAATGGGTGGATTGGGCTTTGGAGGGCATTGGGGCCTGCGACTACCCGAACTTCCATGCCGTCTGGGTGGCAACACTGCCAACAGCGGTACGGTGTTCAAGGGGTAGTCGTGGGATGACAGATACCCTTTGCCGTGCCTGTCGGAGTGGAAATGAACACATGTATCATGTAGTGCAGCAGTGTCCACGAACTCATGGGGGCCGCATCCTACATCATGATGCGGTCGCCAAGCAGATAGCAGGTGCCTTGTCATCCAGCGGCTGGGATGTTGAAAGGGAGAGATTATACCACATGCCAAGTGACCAGGGCAAGCAGCCTGACATCGTTGCCGTCAAGCCCAACAGGTCTTGCATTATCCTGGATGTCCAGGTTGTCAATGGCAGCTTGGACATGGAGCAGACCTGGCGGGCTAAGATAAGAAAGTACGATATAGATGATTTACTGCAAGCAGTGTCAGAGCTAAAAGGAGTGGAACCCAAAAACATCAGGGTGATGGCTGCAACCTTGTCGTGGTGAGGGAAAAGTGCCACGGAGTTGCGCGAGTTGGCATCTCAGTAGGCGTACTCCTTGGTGTCACCAAACGCGGACTGCTCGGCTCATATTTAAACTGGTGGTCGTTTCATAGAGGCACTTCCCTTCATCCTTCTCTCCCACCTCCACCTTCCTCATCTTCCCTCATCCCTAGGGCCGGTGTCGGGTGAGTCCTGGGCGTCCTCCCCATTACATTTGATTTATTTTATTTATTTATTTTGTTTTATGGCGTGCCCTCTCTGTCAGATAGACCTTTAGTCTTTGAGGGGAGTTTGAAAAAAAAAAATAGCATAACTTCTAGCCATAACTCATGGCTCTTCTTCTTCATAGCCATAACTTCTATACTTCCCATCTGATTTCGATGGAATTTTCCTGATCTATCCGAGTTGGAGTGGAAATGGTCCCCTATGAAAATCATGGCCCCAAAATTGAAAGTATTTTGTTCGGTATGCGCAAACGTTAAAATCCTTGAAACAGCCATTATTTCTACAGTTTCCAACCAACAATATTCAGAGATTGTGCCGGTTGATGTGTAGAGTCCCCTATGAGGGTAGTGCAAGAGAGAATGGATTTGGAGATTGATGTTTTGAGATTAACTACTATGCATCGGATCATCCATACTATTGGGTTATGGATACGAGAAAGCCATATGCCACACCTACTTGGCAGACTTTTTTTTTTCATACAAACTAAAAATATTTTCCGAAAAGTTCCGTTGCAGTGAGACAGCCTTGTCTATGAATCCCTCCCTAGGTCTTAGAAACGTACAAAACGTTAGATATGTGCGTCTCGATACGGTAAATGTGAAACGTTATGGAAGCTCACCGCGTATTTCAACTTCTCGAGTTCCTTTACAATCACGATTTCTGTTACAGGAACATGAAAAGAAGATCGTACCTTGGCTGTACGCGTTTGCAGCTTTCAGTATCCTGAGGTTTCTGGGATGGCTTTTCTTCGCCATCGTGAACGACCTGACTTTCGCCTACAACGTCATCATGGTGTTTCTCTGGGCCATTTTCTGCGTCGTCAACATTTACTGTTGGATCCTCATCTATTCCTTGTACTTGGAGCTGTCGGATCTCACCAAACTCGAGGATTTGGCGCATTTGAGGGTAAGTTGACGTAAACTGTTAGGTCGCCTACTAGTCTGTTCATTGATTTTCCGTTTTCTTGTTTTCTTATGAAAATTTTAGACGTAATTTGTCCATCATGTCTCAAACTTCGAGACAATTTACACATATTATTTATTATTGAAGCTAAAAACCCAATTATAATTATTTTGAAGCTCACATAATGGTCACGATGTTAACGAAATTTTCACTAAACGTTTGAAAATGACACTCAGAGGAAAAGTGGCTGCACTCATACAAAACGTCGAATTTGTATTGGAGTAAAAAAGAGTTATTATAGAAACGTTTTTGGAAATTATTTCCAAAATCGATCCTTGACGGTTGGTCGATCTTTTACCGCCCATCTTGTAAAACTAGCTATCTTACAGCACTGGTAGTTGTTTCAAAGATGCCACACAGAAATATAGGAAAATGGCGGTGTTGAGAGTGTTAGTTACAATCATGATGTTGACAATCACAACATGTTATACATGAACCATGCATTCTAACGGGACATAACGACTTCCGAAGAATGCTGAATATCATGGACAGTCGTATTTCACCAATGTGTCCATGTGAACAAGAAGAGGACACAGCTGAACACTTCTTGTGCAGATGCGATCGATTCTGGAGATCCAGAACGGAAGTATTTGGTCACCACATAGTGGAGCGCGCATCTTTGCGTGTAATTTTGTGGAAACGCATAAAGAAATTTGCTGATCTCAGCAAAATATTTACAAACTCTGAAGTGGGGTAGCCGGCGGAATCCTCTTTTAACATAAGGGGCCTCGAAAGAGGGAGAGTATAAGCCATTAGAGCCTGAAACTCTTTTCCAATGGCAACCCCAAGCAGTGATGAGTGAGTGAGTATACCTGAACCAGTATTGAACACCTTCATCCACGCAGATTCTCTCGAAATTACTGGTATTAAATCAACTTCTTTACCTTTTCAAAAGGTTTTGAGGAGACCTTCAATTTGAGTAAGTTGTCCACAAAACAGCAAGTCTAAAGTTGCGTGGAGAATCTTCAGCCTCTCCTCACAGCCTGTAGAGGGTTGTATCCTGGATTACCACAATGCGGTTGAGATGGAATCAGAGTGGAGTGAAGCCTGTTACCAGGCAACCACTGACCTGACTTCCTTGCGGCTTAGCTGCAGCAGCTCTTCAGTGGCGCTGGTGTTGGGTTTGGCCACCATGCGCTTACTTAGAGCATGCCCTCTAAGGTTTGACCATGTTTGGTAGTTCCATTGGTGGCCCACCGGTTTATGGTTGCCCTAAAGGAACATTTGGGAGTGCCGATGGCTGGCTGTGGACCAATGAACGGGGTTAGTGAGCCCCTTCTGGACAGCGCATCTGCGTTCTCGTTTCCCATTACTCCGCTGTGTCCTTCGTCAAGGAGCTGAAAGTTTGGAAGCAGTCCCACACTAACTTTGAGTTAATGGAGGAAGCAGCCAAAGCCTTGATCGCAGCCTGGCTGTACGAGACAATGCGGACGTGTACACCTCGATGTTCCCTCCACAGACTTTTCCCAGCTGCAGACCCTAACTGCAAGTACTTCAGCCTGAAATACCGTGGCATGCACTCCCAGAGGAGCTGAGTGGCTCCATCTGGGATTAGCCCCGTAAATTCCAATCCCAGTACCATTCCCCATTTTGGATCAATCTGTATACCAGAATAGGTTGTTGGGACAGCATTGAGAGATTCGCCACCCCTCTGATCTTTTCATCAAACAAAGCCATCCCACATAATAGTTGATTGCGAAATGCTATCAAACCGCAGGTTTCACCTCCTCGGGTCATCTACACTACCTTGCACATATCTAGCTAAACCGCTACTGGCCCTTAACAAAGAGCTAGGACTCTTTGACTAGGAAATGAATCCGCGGAGTAGCACAATAAGCCACTAGTCTTCAGCACTTTGAGCTTCCATCACCCTGATCTGCGGATTCTGCTGCAATCTACGTGGAGAGTCTGGCAAATAGTCACCGCCAAGGTCAGAAATCCGCGTTTTTAGGCTGTTTTAACAGATTTTCCTAACTTTTCATACAGTAAAATAAGATCCCGATGAATCAGGACCACCTTGTATATCAGAGGAACTTCGTGCAGATAGATCCCAGGATTAAAAAAAAAAAATACTTGGAGATTAAACTCTGTTAGCTATGCTTCCAAATTTGAACAGTTCCAGGATCTCCAGTCTGGGATCAAAACTTACTTTGATTCCTGCATTTGTCGACCCTTCATGTCCGTTGAATTTTGAACTTCGCGTGAATCTATCAAATCACGAGTTTTTTTTAGACTTAAGACCACTGCTTTTTCTCCCACCTTTTATCTCTACGTCACATTCTACGAGTTTTTTTTTCTATTTTCACAGCTATAGTTTGGTTCACACACGATTCTATTCCTATGGTGGTTCAATGCACAATGCAATTTTGTCAATTCTTCAACTATAAGTTCGTCAAATAAATTATTGGTTATTTATGTAAGTAGGTATGAAGTAATTTTAGTTCGACTAAAGGGCGGTTCTATCCTGGGTTAAATTGAATCTTTCTCTTCTCAATTCAACTGTTTATGAATCTAATGGTTGGTTTGGTGTATTCGTCAACGTTTACTTTTGATAGAAGGTACATTAATATCGTGCACATCGAGGAATACTCTAACATCTCTAAACAAATACAGATTACGACAAAACTACCAGCCATTTTTGATTACTTCCCACTTCCTTACAGTTTATTATATAAACTCCATTCCTAGAATGTTGTCTTCCCCTTCTCTCTTCTTTAAACAACGAAAACCTGAGTTTTTTTCCTTACTGGTCTTGATATAGCATTTTCCAGTTGAATTAAACCTTTTCCCAAATGAATTAAACCTTTACCAATACAATTAAACTTTTTTCCAAAATAATTAAACCTTTTTCCGAAACAATTAAACATCTCAAAAGAAGGGGATGTAATAGAAAATAAATAAACGACGTAGCGACCAGTGAAATGTCAGTGATCATGAAGATGACACCACTGTTGAATCCCTTCCGAGTGATATCACTTGGAAGGGATTCCTTCGTAGGTATGCGTCGTCTATTCCTCCTTAATGATCCACGTCGTTTGAACACAGTTTCTCCTAGCCGCATACCACTTTCTGCTGTACCTACGGTTCTGTTCGAACGAATGAACATGAGTGCTAGCGATTCTAGCTCAAGTTCAATCATTGTTGTTGAGAGTTCATCAGAATCTACTATCGCTAGTCAGAATGTCAGACGGAGACGTGGGAAATACCAGAGTGTTTCTATTAAAAAAAGAATGAAGGTAAATGTTTTTGTGAATTTATACGAAGAAGGTAATTCAAGGAAGCAGCCTCAAAGTCAGGCTTTAATTGGAATTCTGGAAAAACCATAGTGTGTAAATATAAGAGAGGTAATGAAGTTGTTAACAACAGACCACGAGGACACAGACCGAGGAAAGTCAGCTCCGACGTGCTTGAAATGATCGAAAGAACGATTGAAAATGAGCCTGGTATAACTATCAAGCGAATTAGGCACAATCTACTTGAGCGAAATATAGATTTGAGTATTTCCTCCATACACAGGGCCTTGCATGAAGTAAAAATTACTCTTAAAAAAGCCTCACTGGAAGTAGAAAATGAATGAATAGTGAGGCGACTATTGAGGGCAGAAGACGATATGCACTGGGATTCAATCAGTCAGTTCCAGCAAGCAGGGAGAAACTCATTTTCATTGACGAGAGTGGCTTCAATCTTCATCTCAGGCGATCTCAAGCTCGCTCAAGAGTAGGAACAAGAGCCGTTGTCACTGTTCCCACCGTGACAACTCATCGCTTATCGTAGCGTTGAACAATCAAGGCATCGTTCACTCAAAAATTGTGACTTCTGGGACAACGACTGCCCAAATTTTCGTTAACTTTCTACGGGAACTCGAAACGGAACTACCTGATACAGAGGATCTAACACTTACAATGGACAATGCTCGGATTCATCGAGCAAATGAAGTGCAAAACTTCATGGCTTCCACACAAATGACCATAAAGTTTTTACCACCATACTCGCCGATGCTAAATCCGGTTGAAAAATCTATATACTCCAACTTTAAGCCCAATGATACTATAACATGTGGTAGAAAAATTAATTTAAGAGATCACACGTTTGAAAAAGGCGGGCCGCTATAAATGCACACACACTAGGCAAGGACTACGCCGCGCACGTGTGTGAGTAGTATTTTGTAGTATCCAAGAGGTCCTCCAAGGGTTTCTGTGCATGGATACTTTTTTCAAAGACAGTTGGCTAGCTACGTCACGATTGGCTAGCTACGTCACACCATTCAAATCTTCAACTTTCCTTAGCTTCTCTGATTTTTTAAAAACATTTTCTCGACGAACAGACCCGATTACAGTTATTCCTAAGCCATGCTCTTTTGAAAAAAAAAATCAAAACGCTTGCATACGAGTCTGCAACACATTGAAACATTTTCATGCTGATCTGGGAGCTCGATTTTCGACTCAGCTGATCTGGGAGCTCGATTTTCGACTCAGCTGATCTGGGAGCTCGATTTTCGACTCAGCTGATCTGGGAACTCGATTTTCGACTCAGCTGATCTGGGAGCTCGATTTTCGACTCAGCTGATCTGAGAGCTCGATTTTCGACTCAGCTGATCTGGGAGCTCAATTTTCGACTCAGCTGATCTGGTAATATCAAACTGTAAAGTACCTACCTACCTAACAACTTCACTTCTGATGGTCATAATCATCATTGTGGCGACTTGGGACAAATTTCGTCGCATCAAATTTCGTGACGATTTTTTTTTTATGTGCCATATGAAAGACATGAAAATGTCAAAAGCTTTAGCAAAAGTCAAGTTAGCAGCAAGAGGAATATTAGGCTGCCGAGAAGAGCACATTCTTACTCAAGTAATTGCAACAAGTACAGCTACAGTAACCCACCAAGACTGCGGGAACTATGTCACAGACATGTTCCTACTGTTGCCTGCAGCGGCGAATGGAGACCCCCTGCATTAACAACTGTTAATTTCTGTTTGTGTTTTCATTATTCATTGACCCTTCGTTATTTGTTCACGCCTTTGTTGTTCACTTTTCTGCAATTCATTCAACCTAATTCATGATTAAACTGTTTCGCGATTCATATACTTGCAATTCCT
Organism: Apolygus lucorum; assembly: GCA_009739505.2. Classification (NCBI taxonomy): domain Eukaryota; kingdom Metazoa; phylum Arthropoda; class Insecta; order Hemiptera; family Miridae; genus Apolygus; species Apolygus lucorum. Next base: position 47,044,420 of record CM019179.2, read on the forward strand.
TATTTTCCCGCTAAAGGTTTAATTATTTTGGAAAAAGGTTGAATTGTATTGGCGAAAGGTTTAATTCATTTGGAAAAAGGTTTAATTCAACTGGAAAATGTTATATCTAAAAAACTGTGATTCAAATGACTTGGTCCTTTCCGGCCAGCGATTATTTTTCTAGAGTTTTTAAGCGTTTTCAGGGTAAATCTTGGATTCTATGAAAATTATTCAAGAACGCTGCAAATCATTGCTCAAAGGTTTATTATTTTCTGTATAGATCACCCTTCTGTATAGATCACTGGTTCTCCATCAATAGCACCTACCATCATCTGTATTCTCCCTTGACCTTCCCTCTCAAATTTCAGCTTCCTGCGTTCAATAGGATTGAAAATGGCTTCAGAGCTCACTCAGCTGATCAGTGATCTGAAGAGTGAAGAAGATCTCCTCGAATGCTGGAGACGCCTGGAAGAGCACTTCCATTCAATAGGAGTAAAAATGGTTTTGGAGCTCACTCAGCTGATCAGTGATCTGAAGAGTGAAGAAGATCTTCTCGATTGCTGGTGACGCCTAGAAGAGCACTTCCATTCAATAGGAGTAAAAATGGCTTTGGAGCTCACTCAGCTGATCAGGGATCTGAAGAGTGAAGAAGATCTCCTCGAATGCTGGAGACGCCTGGAAGAGCACTTCCATTCAATAGGAGTAAAAATGGCTTTGGAGCTCACTCAGCTGATCAGGGATCTGAAGAGTGAAGAAGATCTCCTCGAATGCTGGAGACGCCTGGAAGAGCACTTCCATTCAATAGGAGTAAAAATGGCTTTGGAGCTCACTCAGCTGATCAGGGATCTGAAGAGTGAAGAAGATCTCCTCGAATGCTGGAGACGCCTGGAAGAGCACTTCCATTCAATAGGAGTAAAAATGGCTTTGGAGCTCACTCAGCTGATCAGGGATCTGAAGAGTGAAGAAGATCTCCTCGAATGCTGGAGACGCCTGGAAGAGCACTTCCATTCAATAGGAGTAAAAATGGTTTCGGAGCTCACTCAGCTGATCAGTGATCTGAGGAGTGAAGAAGATCTCCTCGAATGCTGGAGACGCCTGGAAGAGCACTTCCATTCAATAGGATTGAGAATGGCTTTGGAGCTCACTCAGCTGATCAGTGATCTGTGGATTGAAGAAGATCTCCTCGAATGCTGGAGACGCCTGGAAGAGCACTTCCATTCAATAGGATTGAAAATGGCTTCGGAGCTCACTCAGCTGATCAGTGATCTGAAGAGTGAAGAAGCCTTTGAGCAATGATTTGCAGCGTTTTTTACCCACCAACATTTTTTTTTACCTACCAACTTTTTTTTACCTACCAGCTAGGTACTACCTACCACACCATACTGGCTTCACACCTTCACAATCAAGTTTATTAGAAAGAACTAAACGCTTCACACTCGATTGGAAAAATAGATTGCTTCTTATGGAAATTTGATTACTGGTTACACAGAAGCCAAAACTGTATACAAATCGAAGAAATGAACAGCGATCGCGTTTTAGTCCGATAAAATTTGAATGGAGATTAGACCTCTTTTGCGATTCACACTCATGATTCTGTTTTATCGAACGAAAACCTTCAAGTACTCGTAGGGACCGAACGGTTTGTCCTACAGAGCTCCGGGTGGTCTCAAAATTTTTTAAAAATTCAATACTATTTAAAATTGGTGAAAAAACGATACCTTTATTTCGAGAGTTTTCGATCTTGGGCACTCTTGAAAATTTCAACCCTTAATTTTCACTCCTTAGAAGTGACCTACATCAACCAAAAGCTTCGCGGCACAACTAGACCCCAGATGGAGCCCATATACCAAATTTGAACCAAATCGGTCCAGTGTTGCTAAGAAAAGTGCCGCGTACGGCGGAAATTTTTTTATTCGATTTTCGGATTCTACGTGCCTTGAAACGTAAAACATCAAATTTTGAGGGGGGGTTAAAATTTTTTTTTTCTTGCTCGATTCCAAAGGCTTATTATTGAAAATAATAAACCAAAACACAGTACGTTCAGAAAACAGCCAAAAATTACCGAAAAAACTGTAACTTATGGAGAATTTTGCATGTTTTATTTATTTGCACCATCATAAACAAATTGTTTAACATTATTGAAAAACAATAGGCGTCCCTCAAAATTTGCACCAAGCGTTATGCTCTTTGATAATAATAACGTCAGTGAATCACAAATAATTAATATTAAATTTACAAAATCAAGGCAAAAATTAAATTTATAAAATGGAAAGAAAACATCGAAGAATCAATGTAACCAACAAGTCTGCTACATCTGCTCTCTGGCGGCAGCCATGTTGACTTTCCCAGCGCCTCAAATCAATAGCAAACTCAAAATAACCGAAATTTGTGATGTTTCAGTATTCCATCATGAGTGCGATATTTGCTTGAATGTACCTACTAATCTGCTGGATTTCATATGTGCTGAATATCTTTGAACAAATTCCTGTTTAACGATAAAGTTATTGGAATAACATCAAAATTATTCGTTACACAAATACCTAGTTTTATTTTTCGCAGATTGAAAAAAATTATATATTTAAGTTTATATTAGGTACTTTTGCTTGTTATGGGTCATTATTGATTGACGAAAATTCACCAATGGTGGGCCAGCTTGGCTTCACTCATAAGTATCTCAAACCCTGGATAGTCAATTTCGTAGTAAGTTTTATTAGGAGGAATCGAAAATCGAATTATTGCTAGTAATGTGGAAGAGTGGTGGTGTTTGCACACAGATGGGGACTATGCAGTCACTGAACGCTTCGACGGCGCATTCTCTGGCTGGCTCGCGCCCCACTACGCCGCACAGTACAGTGTCCACCATGCCTGTACGCTAGGTGAGACGCCTGGAAAGAAGCCTCCATTGTCCACACAAATTGGAGGCTAACCTTAACCTTCCTGAGCAAAAATTAACAAAAATAATCTTGGGAACGCACGTAACCATATATTGTACATTTTTCTTCTCGAGATAATTTGGATTATAGTGCTCTAGAACTTGGATATTGTGGGAATGGATTTGGAATCTAATTATCATTGGGTATGGTGGCTAGTTTTAGTGCAGTAATGCCCTTGAAGACTTCATATATGTAGGATAGTATCATACCATGAAAATACCTTGTGAATCGATATGTTTTGTTGAACCACACATCTGTTGTTAAGCTAGCCTTTGGTGCGATCTATTAAGTTAACTCGAGTCCTCTCTTCTTGTATAAAAGTTCCTTATATTGGAAATGGGATTAACCAATTATCCAGTGCGGAAGGCCAATAACCTTTCTGGAACCAAAGTGAAGTTCCCACTCCTCAACCTGAGTGTATCCACTCAGCTCCCCCACTTGCTGTACTTGTGACGAGAGAAGCAAAATAGTGCCTGCTATCAGGGATGGGTATCAACCAACAAATAAAAACAAGTGGGTGTGGCACATAGCTTCCTCGTATCAATAACCCGATTATATACGAGGGACATCCCAAAAGTAAGTTCCGAAGTGCTGGAAAAAATTGAAAACTCAACCAGTTTGAAAAAAAAAAATATTCTTAAAGGTACGGAACTACTTTATTTTTCGGCGTAGTCGCCATTCCGATCTATGCATTTTTGGTACCGTGGTGCCAGTTTACGTAACCCCTTGTCGTACCATTCAGCGTCATTTTGTTTGAAGAATTCCGAGACCGCGGCTTCGAGTTTGGCGTTCGTACGGAACTTTCTTCCGCCCAGGTGGACTTTGAGGAGGGGGAAAAGGAAAAAGTCACTCGGTGCAAGGTCTGGAGAGTATGGGGGGTGGGGGAAAACATCCCAATCAAATGTTCCAAGCAAATGTTGGGTGATTTTTGCTGAATGGGGTCGCGCATTGTCATGGAACTGCAACACTTTTTTCCGCAACATGCCCGGCCTTTTGTTTGCGCCTTATGGCATTTTTCAGGTCTCTGAGCACCTGGCAATACCTTTCGGCATTTATGGTCGTGCCTCTTTCCAGGTAATCGACCAAAAGAACACCCCGGGAGTCCCAAAAGACAGTTGCCATCACCTTTCTAGCCGAATGTTCCACCTTCGCTTTTTTGGTGGCACTTTGGTCAGGAGCTTTTCACACCATACTCTGTTTTATTGTTTCGGGGGTTGAGTGGTGGACCCAGGACTCATCACCAGTAACAATTCGAGAGTAAAGAGACTCACCTTCATCTTCCAACATTTCAAAAAACCTGTGTGCTGCATCCAACCTGTTTTCTTTGTGCTCGTCGGTCAAGAGGCGAGGCACCCACCTTGCACACACTTTCGAGAACTTGATCTTCCTTAACGATTCGGTGTACTGAAGAACGAGTCAATGGATGTTTGTTGTGCACTTTCTCGACAATATCACTTAGAGTAAAGCGCGCATCTTCCTCCAAAAGCTTGCGAACTGCAGAAACTGCGTCCTCTCCACGAGAAGTGGAAGGGCGCCCACTTTGCTGTTCATCGTGCACACTTTCCCGCCCTTCCAGGAAACTTCTCTTCCACTTACGGACCATTTCGATGCTCATGACCCCTTCTCCATACGCTGAAGAGAGTCTGCGGTGAATTTCAGGCACAGAAACATTCTCAAAAACTAAAAAACGGATCACCGAACAGATTTCACAATTTTACGGGTTTTTCAACGTAGCAGCCATGTTTACACTGGTGCTGATAAGCCGCAACAAGTGATAGCAAGATAAGAAAAATTCAGTGTTGCCACCAGATGTAACACGAAGTATCCCCGTTGGAATTTTTTCCCTACAGCATTTTCCCACGGATATAAAAATGATCGGAACTTACTTTTGGGACGTCCCTCGTAGATGAACCGATGCATAGTAGTTGATTTTGATTTGAGAAATCATTTGAGTAGATGATTTTTTTTTAGCAATTCAGTTGTCAGAAATTAGGGGTTAGACTATTGATTTTCATGTACCTACAGGGTATGTGGTGTAGACGGTAAGTTCAAACCTTCGTGAGGTCTACTTGTGCAGTAGAAGAGACAATTAGAAACAAATAAATCAAATCCAGGGTGGGATTGAATAGCTAGTAGCTACTGTGTCACGAATAGTGCTGACCTGATCCTTGATCTTCCATGCATGGAATCCACCTCCCTTCTTAATTTTCCTTGTTCCTAACTCCCACTTGGAGAATGCAATCTACAGGATCTGAGATACCTGTTTTCATAACTCCGTTCTTTCCTAATGAATTACTGGGAACAGCAAGCCAAGTTCTCTCATTTACTGCGTACTTTGAAAGTAAAAGTACTGAATAAGTAATTGATTTTTCAGTCCACCACGTGCTGATCGATCCCCCTCCAGACTCTAATGCTCCTTCCTTCAAAAGGTTTTCGTATTTTCTCTTCTTTATGACTGTTCTCCTTCTATGTGATACCCATCGGTCACATCTTATCTGTTTGGTGTGAATTGGCTTCAAAACGCTTATTGACACATTTCCCGACTCGGAAAAACTGAGGAGCATATTTGATTTCATATACTTATTATTTCTTTATTTGTAATCGAATTCCAACCAGGACAGCGTTGGCAGATCGATTTGATTGGAAGCCTCATGAATAATAAATTATTTGCCTGCACGTTAGTTCACGTCATGATGTTTTGCACCAGGGTTGATTTAGTTCGTATCATTTGGAGTTATAATTTATTCGAATTCAGCTTCACCAATGAAATTAGATTCATTCGCTTCACACTAAAACTAGTAGACTTGGAGCTTGGGAAATCGCTCTTCTGCGCACTCGCACCTGTACCTACACAACCTTGCACTTTGTGGCATCCACGATGAATTCTTGAAGCTCAAACTAACTTGGTGGTTTTTCTTACGATGGGATCAAGAAATTTGTCTTTACTCACTTGGGCACTTACGTATTTTTAAATAACCACTCGATAAATAATTTCTTCATGAATTAGTTTGGATGATTGTTCGAGCGATCGTTTTAGTTATATTCGCACAAAAATAAGAGATATTGTGGACTGTAAGATACTTTAAGAAGAGTTGATGGTGCAGATAGCTCCTTTCAAGGTTTTCAACTGATTTTCTTGACAAAGGAGGTGTAAGGAGAAAGTATCGTGATGTTAATGATCGAATACTTCGTAATTACCACTGGTCCAAAAAAGTACAATGAATTCATTAAAAGGTTACAATCTTCTTTTGATGATGACCAGAAGGTTTTCGACTGCGAACAGGAGCGTACAGAGTATCTAAAATTGAAGACCATATATTATTTATGTAATATCTAGAAACTTGTTCTCTAATCGTTATTTTATTAGCAACGAGGGACCTGCTGTCTAATTCATTTGACAACTGGGAATCTGTTCCCTAGTCGTTATTCGTTCGACAAGAAGGAACCTGTTCTCTAGTCATTATTTGTTTAACAACTAGGAAGCTGTTCTCTAATCGGTATTCATTTGACAAGAAGGAACCTGTTCTCTAGTCGTTATTTGTTTGACATCTAGGAACCTGTTCTCTAGTCATTATTTGTTTGATAACTAGGAACCTGTTCTCTAGTCGTTATTCGTTCGACAAGAAGGAACCTGTTCTCTAGTCATTATTTGTTTAACAACTAGGAAGCTGTTCTCTAATCGGTATTCATTTGACAAGAAGGAACCTGTTCTCTAGTCATTATTTGTTTAACAACTAGGAAGCTGTTCTCTAATCGGTATTCATTTGACAAGAAGGAACCTGTTCTCTAGTCGTTATTTGTTTGACATCTAGGAACCTGTTCTCTAGTCATTATTTGTTTGATAACTAGGAACCTGTTCTCTAGTCGTTATTCGTTTAACAACTAGGAACCTGTTCTCTAATCGGTATTTGTTTGACAAGAAGGAACCTGTTCTCTAGTCGTTACTCGTTTGACATCTCGGAACCTGTTCTCTAATCGGTATTCGTTTGACAAGAAGGAACCTGTTCTCTAGTCGTTACTCGTTTGACATCTCGGAACCTGTTCTCTAATCGGTATTCGTTTGACAAGAAGGAACCTGTTCTCTTATCAGTATTCATTTGACATCTAGGAACCTGTTCTCTAATTGGTATTCGTCTAACAAGAAGGAACCTGTTCTCTTATCGGTATTCGTTTGACATCTAGGAACCTGTTCTCTAGTCGGTATTCGTTTGACAAGAAGGAACCTGTTCTCTAATCAATATTCGTTTGACAAGATGAAACCTGTTGTCTTATCGTTATTTGTTTGACATCTAGGAACCTGTTCTCTAGTCGTTAGTTCTTTCAGCAACTAGACATCTGTTACTTCCTTGAGATCACTGAAGTAAAGGCCAGTCGGCATTGGAGGTTATTTGGATTGGCGACTGGTCGCAGGCGCTTTTACAGGTCCTAATAATTTTTCGAATTGGACCGTGGGTAAACCCTCTTTCACTCGTGGAAGTGAGGCATTAGAGAGTTTTTGGCAACCACTAACAGGCCCGTGGAACTTCTTTACAAAGCTCGGAGTTTGCAGGTGACGATGAATTTGCCTCCTGACAACAGCGGGCGACGATGAAAGGGTTCCCCCAGACAGTCATCTGTTCTGTAGGCCCTCCCTTCCCCCCTTTCCATAGTTAACGTCCTTCCTCCTTCAACTGGGTAGCATCCTCTGTTGCTGGCTCTAGTCTCCTCCTAATGGGGCCCGTCAGTTTTTGGCACCAAAAACTCTCTAATAAGTAGCCTTGAGCGAAATTTTCAGAATCAAATCTGATCTTATCTTTTGAAGACAGGTGATAACGTTTATGACACCAGGAATGATTGTTTGGCGAAAACTCAACCCAAGATGGTTTTACTTCACTTTACATTAGAAAACAGCCATAAAAAAATAAAAAAGTCAATCATTTCAGGTTGGATTTTCGTCCGCGTGCCATTCCTGGCGTCGTTTTTTAGACAATTTTCCTTTGTTCCATCTTTGCAGCCTCATTTGTAGAACACGTATTTATATTATAAAGTATCTCAATTTTTATCATGCGTTTGCCGAATTTAGTTAATTTTTCTTTGTCGTATTTCCAGTTGAGTACGATGGCGTCTCTCGCTGCTTCCACTAACCAGTCGCTGGCTGGCTCCAGACCTACCACTCCGTACAGTACAGTCTACACCATCCCCACGCCCACCGATGTTTGAATCATCAAGTTGTGGTTAGTAACTCACTTCCAAATATTTCATACATTCGACTGAAATTTTTCGACTTTGGGTAACCGTTGGACGTGTTTATCTTGGTAGGAGTCAAAACTTTTTTTAACCTAACTAGGGAAGCGTTGTATTTATAGTGGGTTTTTATGACTACACCTTGGACGTAGAGGATTGAATTCTAAACCAGCGAAATTAGGTGATCGAGGAACTAAAGTAGTTCCACAGTAATTAAAATTACCATAACCATTCCTGTGATAAGAATATATTGAAGCAATCACTTGCCAATTACATAAGGTATTGTGGATTTTTTTCAATTAATACCTACTATTTGTTATTGGGAAAATGATTAGTCCTTCCAATCACCCAATTTCAGAAATTTTCTGTAATAGGGGGTAGGTAAATAATTAATTAATTAGTAATTAATTAAATAATTCCATTAACTATTCTGTAATGGGTAATTTGAAGGACTCAATCATTTCTAGTAACAAGTAGTGGTAATTGAAAAAAAAACACATTACCATTACATGTAATTGGAATGAGTGATATTTTTTTTTTTTTTTTTTTTTACTTGTTTTATTGCACCAAGTTACAACTTATAAGCAACATTCTTCTGATACATAGTTGGTGTACGTTAATAAAACTAAGATACTTCACTTAGTTCTTATTGTCCTGAAATTTGCACTTCATGATGGTCACACTAAGTGGATTAGATCGTGTGGCTTGGTTCTCTTAAGTCTTCTAAGCAGATCATCAGCAGATTACATGATCTTGGAGCCTCATAAGGTGATTCATGGCTTGGCTGCCAATGACCTCATTGACAGATTCTATCTTCAGCTCGTAGTAAAGTCTGTCATTTCTAAAGTATTTGTATGCATCAACGCAGCATCGCAGTACATTATTCTGGAAGCGCTGAATTATGTCTCGATTGATCTGGGCTGTGCACCGTAAGTCCAGACGGGCTTTAGGACTTGCTTGTACAGTATGAGCTTATTGTGGACAGACAATATTGACCGTCGGCCCATCAGCCAGTATATTTTTCTGAATTTAATCAAAAGCTCGGCTTTTTTCTTCTTAACGGGGGACTTCCACTTCAGTTTGGCATCCAGCGTCATTCCAAGATATTTCGCTTCAATGGCTTACGGTATCATCTTGTTATCGAGAAAGGCTGGCACATAGTTGATCCTCTTATTCGTGAAATCAACACGCACTGGCTTTGTCTCATTCATTCTAACTCTCCATCTCACTGTCCAATCATGAATGCGGGAGATTCAGAAATTTAGTTTGGTAACTGATTCACTGTTTGTTTCCCCAGTCGCTATAATTGCAGTGGAATAAGTGATTGCTTCAAACCATTTCCATTACAGGAATTGTTTTCTTCCTAAAGTAATTGGAAAAAGTATTGATAGTTGAAATTCCTTGGGCATCCTTTAGTACTGCCCCCTGCTTTCAAACTTTGAGATTCAGAACTCCCCCCCCCCCCCAAACTTTCATGATCATCATTGATTCTAAGATTATTCCTTTCCAGGCCAGTTCACAACAAAGTTAGGAGGGCAGAGAGATCACTAAGAGACATTATTATCTCTTTTAGAAGAATTAATGAGTTATTGTGGGGGTTTATAAAGAATCTCATTGCTTTAGTTAACTACCACTTCTTAACCTCTTTAACTTTATGTCAAAGTGTTTTTATGTTCCATCAGTTACTTCTGATACATTGTTTCATTTCTTTTCTCTTAATTTATTCGTTTATTTTTTAAACTTTTAAACAATTTATTTATAAATTTCCTCAAATGCAATTCGTCGGGTGAGGAGAAGCATGAGACATTTCAATGTTCACTGGTGGTTAACACTAATAGACAGTACTAAAGTTTTACACTAGTCAAAAACTTTAGTGCAGCCCCCCAGTTTTTTTATTAGATTGATAACTCTACTTAGAAAAAATGTAACTGACTCATTCAAGTTCAAGAATAGCGAGGTTTATGAGGATAAATCTTAGTTTTAAGTACCTACTTTTTTAAATTTTATTTTCAAGTACCTACTTAACCCATTTCCGGCCACTGATGCGTTTTCGCATCGACTTTTTTTCAAATATTGAAAATAGTGGAAAACCTTCTTAGGAGAATTTTTTCTCGTTCATGCTGTTCCTCTAATCATAAAAAAAAACATCCTTCGACATTCGAAAGCTCGATGCGACTTTCGAATTTTTTTTTTTTTAAGGAGGCCTTTTGGCCGAAAGCATGATTATGGTGGTTCCAAATTCGATCCTGGGCTATTGAGCGTTCTGGGCCACGAGTCGGATAAATCGCATCGATTTGGAAGACTGAGGCCTCTTCTTAAATCCCTTTAAAATGTAAAATTCATAAAATTTGGAGTATTTTTGCTCTCAATTGGTGAGCAAATTATGCCTTATTTCGGCCGCCATCTTGTAGAAGAGTTCATCCTCCTCTCACTTCTCTGTTATTTCCACCCTTGGCTTGAAATGGGTTAAGAATGTAATATATTCTTTCGATATTATTGATACCTTAAAGCACAAAGGTGCTATGTCCATCCATCTTCCACATTTTTAATTTTTTTTAACTTCAGAAAAACTCAAATTCAACAAAACTATTATTGACTTTCGGATTTTATATAGGGTGTCCCCGAAAACGTCCCCCCCCCCCCTGCTAAAATCGTCCAGGTAGTTGTAAAAAGAAATTTTTTTTTTTTGAATCTTCATGATTCTTCCCAAGGATCTCAAATATGACCACGGTGCGCATTGCGCACTGCGCAATCGTGCGCAACGCACACAAATTTCGTTTTTTCAAATGAGACCCCCCATTTTTTATTGCAGATTCGGATTCTACGTGAAATTTCATGAACATTTCACCCCTCAACCGATTTTTTTTTGTAGCGCGCAACCCGCTCAGTGCGCGCTCAAAGATGCGCAACCGCAAGGTTGTGTCAAAATGTGCATGTACGAAGTACCTAAGTGCGACACATGATATTTCAGTATTTTTTACGCTGAATCACGTGGTGATGTTAGTTTCTTGATTTTACTGCATTTTTATCAAATTATCGACGAAAAATGAACTTTAAAAAAAGGAAAATTGCATTTTTACTCATTACGCATTTTCTGTGCCCATCCGTTAACTTCATCCTTGGTAATAAATTGAAATTTATGTTTTGACATTTAAAAAAAAAAAAACTCTCCGATCGCTCGTATTTTATTGCAGTATTCTAGAGAACCTTGCTTCATAGCTACCGATATGTAGCTATGATTTTGTTTACTGGTTGCAGCGTTGCATTTTTTGTGATAAAAAAAAAGTGCCGCGAAAAATTCCTTGACCCCCAGCCAAAAGATATATCCATGTCAAAACGATTGTTTATCACACTGGACTCTTCACTAGTAATTTCACGAGGACTCTCTACTTGTAATCTCTCGTGAAAAACCCGTCCTGTCTACTTGAAAATCATTTTTCGATTATCTTGGAAAAAAGTTTTTAAGTAAACAGGGTGGTTTTGCCCTTAAAAAATGCAATTTCCTTTTTTAAAAGTTCATTTTTCGTCGATAATTTGATAAAAATGCAGTAAAATCAAGAAACTAACATCACCACGTGATTCAGCGTAAAAAAATACTAAAATATCATGTATCACACTTAGGTACTTCGTACATGCACATTTTGACACAACCTTGCGGTTGCGCATCTTTGAGCGCGCACTGAGCGGGTTGCGCGCTACAAAAAAAAATCGGTTGAGGGGTGAAATGTTCATGAAATTTCACGTAGAATCCGAATCTGCAATAAAAAATGGGGGGTCTCATTTGAAAAAACGAAGTTGGTGTGCGTTGCGCACGATTGCGCACGTGCGCAATGCGCACCGTGGTCATATTTGAGATCCTTGGGAAAAATCATGAAGATTAAAAAAAAAAAGTTTGTTTTTACCGCTTCCTAGACGATTTTAGCAGGGGGGGGGGAACGTTTTCGGGGACACCCTGTATAGACAGATTTTTATTACCCCAAGAATCGGCAGACAAGACACTCTATTCCAATTTCCGATGGTTCCTAAATAATACAATTATCATCTGCCATAATACTATTATCAAGTTATCATTGAATTATTTTTGATCATAATTATTTATTACAATTTTTATATTTTATTTATTTATATTATATAATTAATATTATATAATAATTTAGACAACATTGGCGATTATAGCTTTGAAAATTTCTTGAAGAAATTAAAGAGTTCAGTGTAATAAGCCATTATTTTAGGAATTGTGCACTGGTGATAACTTCTGTTGCGTTTTTCTCAAAACTCTCTTTTGGCGCCTTTGTGCTTTAAGGTATCGATATATCTAATTCCTTTTCCAAATACACTGTTCTTATGTTCAAATCTTGTCCCATTGATTTATTTTCTCCATTTTTTAAATTCCTTTTTTGGGTTTGTAATTGAGTCCGGAAGAACGTTAGGAAGAATCTAGATAGGATTTAACAAATAAAAAAACGAGTGAAGGACGAACTATCAGGAAGGTAAGGAAACAGCATCACTAGTTTGATAGTTTTAAAATCCTCTGGGTTCGTAGTGATTGGGATTCAAACTCTTCGTCCAAGGTCAAATAATGTGTCTACTTTAACGTTTTAGATTCGTAGTTTGGCACTTCAAATGCAAGTAGATTGTAGCCGAAAGAGAAAATTGGTATGTTCAAATAATAGATCGCATCCATAAGGATTCTCCTGGTAGTATTGCACAGCCACTGATGTTCATTCCTTTACTACTTATCCTTTATTTCGTAAGTTTGTTTTGTTAGTTTCGAATTATTTAATTCTCTCGTATTTTCCCAACTTAAGTTTCAGTATCCTCTAGGTTGCGTGTATTCTGTAATTTTCAATAACCATTCCATGACCTCGAATGAGTCTCGATTGGTGCTTTACTCCTAATTTTAATCTCACCAAAATCGTAACGCACAAAGTGAAGGACGACTAACGAATTAACCAATTAATTAGATAAAGGTATATTACCTAGTCGTACGTTTCACGGTGATGGCCCACCAAAGGTAGAGTCGACAGATCTTCATCGCGCACATTCTACATAAGGAAATAATCTCACTTAAAATGTATGTATCTATGATGTAAACTCATTTTATATCTCAAGTCAGCGATAATGTAAAGATTTAAATGTAATATTATTATTTTCTTGACTTTTATAAGTACTATATTATATGATTATACTTGTAAACTGAAATTGTATGATGTATTGTAGGTTGTATTATACACTTCAGTCGAAAGAATGCAATACTTACCTGACCATGTATGATTAGAGCTGAGCTTCTAAGTATAATATTGTAAATACCATGTGTGGAAAAACAATATTCAAAATATTCCGTCCTTGTTAAGTTTTAAAATATTTATAACTTGTACTTTTAGATATTTTTCCATATTTATGGTGATATGACATCCCTTTAAGTGTTGGTGGTCGCTAGAGTAACCACCCATCTGATCCCTGAAAGCGCAAGCCATTTTTCATTGAGAATCAGGCTGAAATGCTTTATATTCCATTCATAATAGCCCCAAGACTTGAAAAAACATGACAGTCAGTTTGTAAAAGAATCTGTTTTGTTATAATTCAGGTTTCCTGGTGGTCAATATGGCGACCACAGAACTTTCAGGACAATGCACTGATTGTAAACAGAGTACGGCTCTCAAGGCTTAGTGGTCTCTATGACCGGTACCGGTACTGGTACCTATTACCTCCTACTCACCTACATGACAAGAATGTATGGCACAGAATTCCCAAATCCGCCACTGATTTTGGGAGACCCTTAGTTGGCATCGGGGCTGGAGCTCGGATTATCCAAGCCGAACATAATTTCGATTGGAAAAACACTCCAAAGCGCGTATTAGGTTTCAGATTCATGAAACCGAATTGATTTGACCATGAGAAGAGTTTTCATTAGTGAAAAAATCGGGGAAACAGGAGTGATGTCGGGGTTATCAGCATGGGAATTAGATGAAATACCAATGTTTTCAATCTAAATGGAAGTTTTTTGTGGCTGCAAATACTTGATTGAAGTAAAGTACATGAAAATCTCTTACTTACCTCAATCGGAAAAGCGCCAGCAGAAAATTCAAACGCCGGAAACATCCACAAACTGGAACCACTTTCGTAACCTTCCAGAATCAGGGGCAAGATACTACACATGTGATAACTCTAGATTATTTTTGTGTTCCTATCGATTCCTTGCAGTTCAAAATATTGATATAGTGGCTCCTTCGCGCACTCTGACTTAGACATTTCTAACTAATGCAGCAAAGCATGTGGTTAATATAGCGACCACAAATCCTTCAGGGAAAAGTAGTGTTCTGTTCCTTGAACCCTAAAGGGTTATGAAACCATGAATGTTAAAAATATTCCAAATAGACGGTTAAGCCGTAACTTGACTTATCGAGATTTTTGGCGGTTATGAGTTAGCTAGGTATTCACACGTATTTTGATCACGTTGGAACTTTTAGTTCCTTCGTCTGATCACCAGGAGCGCTAATATTGGGGTTCTGTTATCACGCGTTATCAAGAATAGTAAACATGTAGATTTACCCAACTAAACACACTATAGGGGGTATTCATGGTCTGATTTGATCGAATTTTCCCCTATTGAAACATCGAAAATTGTGCGTAGCGCTCCTTGAGGCATCAGACGATGACCAAGTCAGTGTCAAAAGCACAGCATGTTCATTAATTTCATTTTAGCCAAAAAATGAGAATATCCAGTGGTTTCCAATAAAATCCCATTACAAGGTTCCTAGCACCCGAACGAAAAAATCTACAGCTACAATTAAAAAAGGATCATGCTTCAGACTTCTTAATAGGTACTGATGAGGGGTCTTGTTGCAAAGGAAAACCCTTGCTACTTCTGTCACACAATTTTGAACGCATTTTGGTTCAAAACTCATGAAAGAAACGCTCATGACTGAAACTTTTCCATGATTAATGTTGTGCTTTAATTGAATGCTTTAATGCCAGCCAGCAACATTTCCGCTTCCCCCACAGACCATCTGACAGTCGCGTTTTCCTATGCCGCTTGGGTGGCTCAGCTCCACAAATTTAATCGAAAAAAAAAAACCAAACCCACTCTGTACGGAATGAAAACGAACTGAAAAACGGATTAAAAAAGAAAAAATGTTGTTGAAAGAAAAACTCCGAAAGAATTAGGAGAAGATTTGTTTGTTGATGTTATGATATATGAGAGTCTAGCCCCCAACAATCCTTGTCGGGTTTCAGCGCTACCTCCCGCCACTTCAACGAACTACCATTCCTGATTACCATAGCTACCATTCCAAAGATTGTTGTCTCGTAATTGTTTTCGTTTCTCATATTGTTTTCTCTCTGAACAGTTATGGACGTGGAAATGATGCCAAGTGTCGTTTTATGTTACAAAACGTGCCCAAAGTCATTCAATTTCAAAGCTGATCTCCAAAATCGTCACTGGTTCATGAGAAACGAAAACGATTACGAGACAACAATCTTTGGAATGGTAGCTATGGTAATCAGGAATGGTAGTTCGTTGAAGTGGCGGGAGGTAGCGCTGAAACCCGACAAGGATTGTTGGGGCTAGACTCTCATTTATGATAGTAGCTTCGCACAACTGCCTCTAGGATCGCATTTGTGTTTTGACGTCAAATCTCAGTTTACGGCGCCTTCAGCTCGCAGTAAATCGGATCGTCGAATGAGCCGGAGTGCAAGCGCATTGACTCGCGTCGAATCTCCAAATTCGAAGATTCAACGGTATTCGACGTCGAATCTCCCAGGCCATGAATACTCCTTATAGCTGACGGGGAATGGGTTCCACTTGAAAAACTCCTTCTTTGCCGAGCTTTTGGTAAATTTATTGCCTTCTTCAGGGCTCGAAGGACGTGTTAGAGTCAAAAATGAGCTGGTGGAGATGCCACCTTGATTATTGAAAATTAAATTTTATGGATTGAAATGAAAAAGAAAAAAGAGTACATCATCAGCTTTCAGGATAATTTTAAGTCAGAACAACTGAACAAATTTAAAAAAACAAAGCTTCCTCTACCTTGGTAGACTCGGAAGCAAAATCTATCCACGGCTTGGAGGGAACTATAATTTGGATAAAAATCATAATTATTGTTTTCCAAGTTAATTATTCTCTATTACGCTCTCAGCACGTAACCAAGGCAACTGCTCGATGTCCACAAGTCCCACAGAGCCAATAAAGCAGCCAGCACCAAAATTAAAACTTATACTCGAAAGTTAGCATCTGAAGTCTTCCCCCAAGTTGTGTTAGGCTTCCTATTTTGTTACAACAGTAGCTTTCATGAACTTATCTTTTCTTTATATAAGTAGGTGTGTATTAAAGTAAGAAACTGAAACCGAACCCGTCCATTAATTTTATTTTGTCTTCTTTTTAATTTCTAAGTTGTGTGGCCTTGCTGTGTTGGTTTACATGCAACATTTTCATCTGTAAATTATACATATTTTTCTATACGAATTTTCTTGTCAATCATGAATAATCTGCCGTCCATTTTTAGTTTAGGTGAGTAGGCAGAATTTTCAATTTTTTTAAAAAATATTATAAAGTTGTTTGTTTTAAGATGATGAGGAATTTGCATGAAGTGTATTGATTGTTTTTCGCTTGCATAATTGTGCGTGTGGCCCTCTGCAATTATCTAATTGTTTGATGCTCATGACGTTAGGTAGTTCCCTTGCCAAACCTCGGAAGTAGGATAGACCCTATTTGAGAAGTTTTGCGACTGCTGAGTGCCAATAAAACAATCAAAACAGTCCGTCTTCAGAATGATGGGATGGATTTCCCTCTGCATCAGAGCTTGTATTACTGGCTAGGTTGTCAGAGAGCGATTGGGATGTTGCCCTTGGATGTGAGATGTCAGGGCAATCCGTCCGGCAACGCCACAGTTGACTCTTCTCTTAAGCCGTGTTTTCCTGCCGACGGGTTTTTTCCGTCGTGTCGGACCGAGTACGCTGGTGGGGTCACGTCGACCACTCCTTCAATGGAAAAAGAAGGCAACCGTTTTCCTAGAGAGCGGAGTATGTTTTCCGCTGGCGTCTTCAGTCGACGTAAGATGCTCGAGTGCTTCAGGAGGTGTTATGACGCTCGACGCTGGTGGGATACCCATGCGCATCTGACACTTCCTATTTGTTTACTGTCAAAAAGTTTGAGTTCATTCGCAAAAAGATTAATTTCATTTGAAAAAGGTTTGAACATGTGTAAACAAATTAAATTTACTTGTAAAAAGTTGAATTTTATTTTCAAAAAGATTAATTTTATTTGTAAAAAGATTAACTCTATTCGGAAATACTATATATTATCTAGCACCCTTGCATATGTACCAACCAATGAACTTTATTACCACCAAATTATATTTTTTGATTTAATGAACATACCCCAGGGTGATATTGGTTTTGCTACTCGACCATAAGGGACTCAACTTTTCTCGTACCAGAAAAATCAAGAAGAAGAATTGAACATGCGTGAACTGACAACATTATTTGAATCTAACTCCATTGTCGAGTAGGTGTTGAGAGATGAGAGTGTTGTATGCTCATTCTTCTTCTCTCTCTAGGAACATTTGATCTGTAGGCTTCCGTTGGAGGAGTTCAGCAACAATTATTATATCTTCTCCATCATGAACACAATTTAATTGGTCTATGATGGCCAACAAACTCATTTTTTACCGCGGAAAGACATGGTTGACTTTTTGACTCTAGACAGCTCAAGTGAAAACGGTTGTCCCGCCACGTGACGTCGGTAGTAACACGCTCACAGGAAAACATTAACACTCTGTGTGGTACATCACTCTCCACCCAACGGGATCCCGCCGGTATACTCTGTTCGACGCGACGGAATAGAACCCGTCGACAGGAAAATGCTCCTTTAAGCTGGCCACTCACAGCGCTCAAGATGGCGTGGCACGTCTCGTTCGCCGAGCCAAATGACGCAGGGAGAAAACGTCGGGGATTTGATGAGCCATTCACCATCACGCCATTCCGTGCCTCCAATGAGCCTGGAAACGTCAACCTAGAGCGTTCATACGTTCCTAACTGCCCCCAGCGAGTAAACCAGCTGGAAAAGATGTTGGTCCGTTGTCATTGCCGTCTCAAGTGACAAGAAGTGCTTGAGCCACGCTTTGTTTTGGTTTTGTTTCCTTGGTAACGGATCACAATTGATGCCTGTTGACAATCGAAAATGTACTATTATAAATAGAAAGGTTAGTCACAGGCCAGCCAGCTTTAGGGATTCTAAACGGTTGGCAGCTGGATCGTCAACAATTGTCAATTTCACTCACGTGAACTTATGAAATGACCTAGTTCTCGAATCTGCAGACTGGTGAAATTATTTGAAGATAGATGAGGAGTCGTATTACCTTCTACTTCGTTTGATATCTCCACTGATTCAGAAGAAAGATACGCCCATGAGGAAATGTATCAGCTCTCATGAGAGGCTTGTGGCTACCCTGCGATCTTTAGCCACAAGGATGAACGATGAAGAGTTGAAGTTTGACTTTTTTGGTTCACAGTTTGGAGCGTTGGCGGGTCAATTAATATTGAATGAATGTTGGCGCGGCGGGTAGGATTCCCCATTCACGTGAGTTTGTCGGGCCTGTCGAACGGATTTTGGACCGCCAGGATATCTTACCCAGCCAACCGCTCCATCGAAATTGCGGTGGTATTTCCCATTGACACGACTACTTTGGCGCGCCACCACGGCATTCAGCTGGATGGAGCGCTAGTGAATGGCCAGCTGCACATTCATTGATTGGGCGCCAACTGAATGTAAAGGAAGCTCATGTATGTTGACTTGAAATAACAGTAAATTCCCTCGTATTTCGCGTCAGGAATCCAAGAGTACAAAATCCTCGAGCTACCCGTTTTTGTTTTCTAATTCCCATATCCGTGTTATTCGTATTCTGTTCCTTTTTGAAACCTTTTGACTTTCCAAATAAGTTACGAGTGAAAATGATATTATATTTTCATCCCATGCAAATTCCCCACCCAGTTTTGACTTATTGTGAGTTGATGACCCGACCAATGGATTTTCAAAGAAAAATATAAAAATTGCTCACGCGCTTTTCGTGACAACTGAGCATTAAACGTTTATTTATTTTGTTGTACATAAAATATAAATTTTATTGTTGAATGCTTCAGCGTTTAAAAAATGCACAACACAAGCGTACTAAGACGAAGATAATGTATTGTAATGCGTTGCCTCTTGAATTATTACCTTTCCAATTAGCACATTTAATAGGTATTTAAGTTGACATGATTATTATAGTTTTGTATTTTCATAAAAATATACCCTATGTTTCACTAGTAGGTAACGTTTATTTTTTTCCGTAATTTATTTTACCTGCCCAATCGTGAGGCGATCGATATGTAGCATCAATCTGTGTGGGGGCAGCCATGTTGTGATGTAACCACCTTCCTACCCAATATATTCCATTGCTCGGTGATCCGCTTCTCTCTGGGGTTATCCACGGGAAGGTTATGAAAACAAAGAATAAACGATAGACAGTGTTTATTCAAATGTGTTAATGCCCACTTTCACCAAACATTCGAAACGAGTTTGAACCAAGAGTGCCAAGAGATAATCGACGTTTAGCAATAAACGTCTTTCACCAGAGCGATTTACGAGTTTAACCTTCATCCGCTCGCGTGGGCGGCAGATTGGCCGCCTTTTCGAATTTTCGCGCGTATGCTCGCTCTAAGTACCGTGATAGCCCCAGAAGCGCCATGTATTCTCTATTTGATATGTAACCCCCTAGATTGCGTTGAATTCCGATCGTGGTGGACGCGTCATCTGAGTCAATACTACTCCGAAGTCGGGCGCATCGGGTTCGAGCCAATTTGCCGCCTACGCGGGCGATAACGTGAGAATTTTCGCATCGCTCGATTTGGAAAATGTAAGTAAATATTAATTTTCCTTTCGCATGTATTTTCAATTGTACTACTTTCACAGTACTCTAGAATACGTGAAGGACTTCCCATAGATATTTCTTGTCGTACTCTGCTATATTTTGAACTGAATAATGAATCTCTCGCATCTCGATTTGGAAAATGTAGGTTAGGTCAAACTTTCGCAGGGCGGCTCTAGATTATGCGTTGGACTTTCAATACGTGTTTCTTATCTTATTTGGAAATATTTTGAACTGAAAGCTAATAATGAATTGTTCATATTTTTCAGGGATCGATTGTATTCCATAGAGGAAGAAATTGCCAATGTTTCATGAGTTTTAACTCACCTTCCTGAGTATATTTTTGTATTTTTGAAATGAGGTAGGTACCTAATATTATAATTAAATTCAAACTTTTGTTACCTCCTTTCATAGAAAAAGTAGCGAACTGCAGAATGTTATTTTAGTGCAGAAAACCTTCAAAGACTGAAAATGTGATTTTGATATAAATATGTTTACCTTCTTATTGTGATTGCGATTATTTGAATAAATAATTTATTATAAAAATGTTCTTGTAATGTTGTGCTGAGTTCCCTGGTCAAAACTGATTTGAAACACGCAAGTTGAACGGAGAAAAGTGGTGAAATCAAGGGCGGCCAATTTGCCGCCTACGCGATCGGAAGTGTGACTTCAGGAGACGCGAGCGGATGAAGGTTAAACGGTCGAAAGTTGGCCGAATAAACTCGGTATGCTCGTTTAACTACAAATTCAATATGGCCGCGCAGTGAACATTTTTTATTGTTGTGAGATTTTGTATGTGTTCTCGGAAGTGTTTTGTGTTTGGAAAAGGATATGCCATTACAAATAATTTATGATTCATCTGAGGACGACGACGACGTCCCCAGGAGACGTCCGAGGAGAGTCCTTCAACGTGTTCCACACTACCAAGCCCACGGTCATCAAAGTCCTAAATTTGATTGATACTCGGCTAGAGTTCCTGATGAAATACCTTGTAAACCGGGAACAGGTCGAACAGAAGAAAGGTCGTCCTTAACTTACCTACCTTTATTAATACGAATTATTAACTAATAAAAAATTAAAAGAACCGATATTGAATCAGAAGTAGGTGATTGGCAATAAAGAAATCGAAATGACTCGCGACGAACTCGTATCACTGAACATCACTGATAAAGGCGAGAATCTACTGATAGCAAGCGTGGGAGGGGTTGTTGTTCAACGCTTCTGTTGCCCCAAATGCGTCATAATGTCCAACTTTCGTTCATTTCACTTGACATTTCAAGGTTAGCTAAGCTCGATTATCTCAATCGCCGTCTTTAATTTGGGTTGGTGAAAGACGCTCGCCATCTTGCCGGGTTTATTCCTTCAAATTAACAATCAAGGTGTTTAGTTAAACGCAATTTGAACAACTTTTGGGGAAAGTGGGCATTAGTCGTGGTTAAAGTTCTTGTTTAGGCATCCTCTCCTACGGTTATTTTTTCCCTTAGGTACTCCTGGTGTTGAACGTTATTTTAGGGCCCCTATTATAGGATTGGACTTGAAATTCCGGAATCTAAAATTGAGGCAAATTTCCTATTCTGCTCTCCACTCCCACTGGAGTTTCCTCATTCTGAATGCACAGGATATTTCTTAAAAAGTAACTCACTGTTTACGCATACCTTTGAGCAAACAGGGTGCCTCAAGTCAAATGAACTTCAGGAATCGATTCTACAAATAGGTAGGTAATTTACAACAACTTTTCCCTCCGGTACACTATCTTGCCTGTTCAGGTACCAGGAAACTCCCTTCCTGATTCAGTTCCACAGGCCAAGAAGATATGTACCATGGAATGCCTCTGAACCAGCAAGGGATCTTCTGGACTGGTTAGCATGGAAGTTTTCTCCAGTTCAGTTCCATGAACTGCGAAGTACCCTAGCCAATTCCACGGACTGAGAAGATATTTTATTATAGAACAGCTCTGGAACATGAAGGGCTCTTCTGGAGGAATTAGCAAGTACGATGTTAGGAAGTAGTCTCCAGTTCAGTTCCAAGTACTGAGAAGCTCCCTTACTGATACCACAGACCAAGAAGATTTTGTATCATAGATCGGTTCTGGACAAGGAAGGGATTTCCTGGACAGGTTAACATGAAAGTTGTCTCGGCTATTCTTGTTCTTGTGTTATGCTCTTAAACAGTTAACACAAAAAATCTTTCCTTGAAATGTTTGATTATTATTAAATGATTATCTCTTTTTTAACGCTGTTCGAATACATTCCTTTTGGGTTGCAAGTTGAGATCATGCTAGTGCGATTTGACACAGTCAGTAAGCAGTACCGGTATTTTGGAACTGCTACACCTTTGTCACCATAACAGTTGGGACTATTCCATGGATCAACCAATCCCAGCTTCAAATGCGTCTATGGATGAGCCGACATATCCATGAACAGTTAGAACTTGGTTAACCAGTCCCAACTATCCATTTTTTTATTTTGCCAAATTATTTACAAAACCCAAATCTCCCTTTTGTACCCAAAATTGGAGCGCCCTAAATCTGGGTGATGATTAAATTGGGGAGAGTTTTTATTCGACTAGCCATTGAAAAGCTTATCACTTTCAAGCCCTCCACGTAGGTGGAACTTTCTTAGGCAAAATCAAATTGCTTTGTAATCAACTAGAGGGAATTGGGTCGGTAGTTTCCACCCTCATTCCTTCGATGTGGTCTCCCCAGTTAGTCCAAGTGTATCCGAAGTGCTTAGGATCGCCTCGAGGGTCGACTGGAAGGTTCGCAGCTGGTACTGCTGTCCTGTTGTATTCTTCCAGCCTTTTCATCAAATGGCTCAGAATTCTCGGGTACCTGGAAAAAACCGTGATATGAACGAATGACCTGGGATTAATTTACTATCCCATTAATTTAATGTAGAGTTAACAACAATTTTAGGTTGGAGTTTTGCCAGACTACGATTTCCTGGTGACGCGGACGAAATCAGCTGTCTTCCAAAAGGGAGATCAGAATTTGTTCACGCGTGATTTCGCTCGTCAGACCCGCCTTGAAAAAAATACTGGGACATGAGATCCTGCTCGCGAGCGGTCACCCATCCAAGTACTAACCCGAGTCGACCAGCCCTTTGGCGATCTCTAGGGAACCATTCAATCAGATGATGGTCGCCAAGAAGTAATGTATCATATTTATGTAAAAATAATAATTTATAGTATATTGTTTTATTTTTAAAAATATATATTACTGTTCAGCCACATTGTCGAACTCGCACGGGTCTGCTTTTATGTTGAACAAGCAGGTGGATAGATGTGGATGGCAGTCAGTTCTAGATTTTGGTGACCCACAAAAGAGCCGAACTTCCTTCCTCAACGTCAGTATCTGTAATATACGAATCGTAGGATAATAAGTTTTTCATCAAAGATTCATTGTAATAGATTAATAAATAATAAGTTTTGTTGTTCCTTTGTAGCAATATCAATATAGGATAGATAGCTCATTGTTATCTAATATCACTGGTATCTATTTGTAAGAAAAAACTCAGGAAACATGGAACATGCTTTAGCCGCGCTTTTTGCCAGAGTAGGGGATGGGGTGGACAGGTGGAGGATAACTCCCCAGAACATTACACTTTTGCGTCACCCTCTCTACTTGGCCTTGGGTAGTTAGTCCAACGCTAAAGTATGTATGTTCCATGCTAAAAACTCAATGGATAGGTACTGTTATGACCCACATATCAACTAGCAATTAGTTCTTAAATAAAGAAGCAAACAGGAGGATCCCTGAGTGAGTCATCACCCACTGGGGGAGACGAGGTATGGGGAAACACGTCAACATGATGTCACCCTTCCACCTCTCTCTCCCCCGAGGAAACTATACAAGTATATAAGCCCACTCAGGGATGATGCTCCCTTATGCCAATCTAGTTCAGTCAACCGTCTTACTCATTTTGCTCTCTACCTTCTCCTCCGATAAGGATCTCCTCGAAATACTAGGCTCAATAGGTAAATCTCCTACCTTCTGACGGTTGGTTTCTGATGAAACGCCGGGCTAGCCTACTTTCCATGCACTCCAACAGTGCGACAGTGCAGTCACTAGGTTAGGGACAATTCTCTCTTCGTTGAGTAGGGGTTAAAGAAAACACAAACGCCGCATTGAGAAGGTCATCTCCTTCACTCCTTCTCAAATAGAGAAGAATTTTTAAAAAGAGAGAAAAGTTTCACTGATTACTGAAAAAAATGTATGCATAGTTACATTATTCATACTTCCATGGGGGGTTACTTGTTCCCAGCATTCAGCAATCATATGCATGGCTTCCAGAACTCGGGTAAATCATGTCGAAAAAATACCTCTCGACTATCTCCGTTTGATCACATTATACAATACCCAGACATTTTAATGTAGGATTGATAGGAAATGGATTGGGGATCGTGATTTTGATCACATTACGCGGTTGATCACATTATACGTGATCACATTAAGCAGTACCCACTGTATGTACTTCCATCATAGGTTGTTTCAACATCCTCTCCCATGTAATATGAGGGCGCCACCTACCGTATCTGCTGGAAGTTGCTGACCAATTGACGCAAGGGCTTCAGCTGCCTGCGATGCTTGCACTAATTTTACGTCGTACTTTTCAGGTCCATCCCTCCCGCTTGGTCCGTACCATCCGTCCCATTCACCGTTGTATGTCGTTCCTGTGTTAATAAGAAATACTCAATATTACAATGTCACTGGATTTTGAAAGGTTTTGACATGAATATGTCCTCTCTGGGATCAATCCAAATTTCCGCAATATTAAGCGTTGTCGTGATTAGTATCATTAAAAATACGGCTTTTTGAGTCAGCAGTTCAACGAGTGGTTAACGATTTTCGTAGGGAGAAAACCGACTGAGTAACATTTCACTTGTTACGAGTTGTGGGCATGCATTTTCCTATGCACATTAATCCTAATTTCGTCCTTTCCTAATCTGACGTTAGAAGTAGGTAATGTTTTAGTGTACGGAAAACATCGGAACTCTTTCCTTTCACAATAAATGTTGTTTCAAAACTTGTTCTGATTATGATGTAGCTACTCCATCCAGAGATTGCACTGCTGTCGAAGGCGGCTCAATCCCTCTAAGAAGTAATCCTATTCCTATTCCATGGTAGGGACTGCCTACTACAGCTTAAACGCTGATACTATTCTACCAGCACACCTACCTTGAATGAGTTTCCAATCACCAACTCTAAGAGAAGATATTTTCGATATGTCATCGATATTGTGAAGGATCTCC
Source organism: Apolygus lucorum (assembly GCA_009739505.2). NCBI lineage: Eukaryota > Metazoa > Arthropoda > Insecta > Hemiptera > Miridae > Apolygus > Apolygus lucorum. Next base: position 47,069,711 of record CM019179.2, read on the forward strand.
AAGCGTTTGCCTTCCTCTGCTTTCGATAAAGTGCTCCACATGTCGATGCCATCGATACCCTCCAGTCCTCTTGAAATCAAACATACATCTTTGTTTAATATTATGAGAATAATTCCCTTAGCAATGGACAGTTTCGGCTGTTTTATCTCATTTGTGAATAAGACAAAGACCTCTCTGTGAGAGCTATCCAAAAAAATTCTGTTAGGGTGTCGACCCAACTTGGAAAATTATTGGAAAGTGCGATTCTGCCTGTGAGCAGTAACCATGACTCTAAGCAATCCACATTACCATAGCTCTTCAGGACTTCCTGACGACAATTTATTCATAGTTTCGTTAAGTAGGAATTAGAGACATTCGAGTAATAGGATTTATTAAAGTTCAGGCTAGGGCGGATTATAGAGGTGCTGAAGGCTAATTGGCATACTACCAATCTTGACTTGATTTCAAACAATGGGGAATTTTCCTCAATTTTAGATTCTGGAATTTCAAATTCAAGTCAAATCCAATAATGGAGCTCTAGAATGATATTTAACACCAGGAATACCCAAGAGAAAAATATTACCATGGAAGAAAATGTAAACAACGAAGATCGAGGGAAACTGATTACATCACTCTCCAGGGTTCCTCCCACTAAACTGTGCTCTGGCGAAGCAGAAAAGGAGTTTCAGCAAAATTTGCTATTTGCTGACACTATTTAATAGTGTCAAAGAATGTCAACAGGTAGAGTTGTAGGCGCCCTCGTGAGCACATGAAACGATCCACTCAAATAATGGGATTCAAATATCACAACTAACTAATATAGAAACTGAATAAGAGAAGGTGAAGACTAATAAAACTTGATAAACTGATAGGTAGAATTGTAATGTAAAAAAGAGTGAGCGATTTTAATTGCTTCTTTTGGTCACTTTCGTGTCTGGGTTCTTTCTACCAGTTTGCAGTGCACTCTTGTGTTCAATCGCGTAAGCTAATAACGTAAGCTACCTGTGCGCTTTCACAGGTAGCGCTACTGCCGTAAGAGAAAACTCATCACGTCACAGACTCCCGGTACATTTAAAATTACCGTCTTCCTTAAATTCTCTGAATTTTTTGGAAGCGTTTTTGACCAGCTCACTATGGTTTTCTTCCATATCAGTGAACCTTCTTTCGAAAAAAAAAAATTAAAAAATTGTGAGGCAAATTCCCCATTCAATAAACAGTTTCTTTCCTGCATTTTGGTTGCATTTCTATTGAACAACCATATAGTTCCTCCTCTAACTAAGCGTGGCTGGAAATCAAGATCAGAGCAGTGCTGGTACCATTATTAACCAATCAGACAAGAACGCCCTCCCCACCACCACAAACTCTATCCTTGCAGGCCACCTGATGGTGCAAGTATGGTGTGGTTGCTTGTAACATTTTGCTATTTTATATCGTTATAGCTATATGTTACTGAAAATGTGCTTATACAGGTTGGCAGGAAACGAGTGACCATGTTTGTAATGGGTGGGGGTTTCAAAGGAGAGGTCCGAGAAGGACACTGGCCATCTCCCTTTGAGGGGGAAGGGAAGTTTAGTCATCATGTCTCTGTGGAACGCTCAAAATAGCTCTTTCGCTGTAGATATGTTTTTCAAGAGAAATGAGAGTTACAAGGGTGCCCAGCGTGCCTTTCGCACTCACTCCCTTTTTCCCTTCAAGTTGTTCCCTCGAATCGATCGATTTTGGCGTGGGTTTCCAACTTCCATAAAACAGGTAATGTTGCCCCGAAGGTGTCTCAAGGTCGTCCCCGTACCATGGGAATGGGTCAGAGCGTCAGTCAAACCTTGACAGTCAACAAGACGCCAAGCTCAAGGGCTCTGAATTTCGCTTCTGAGCCTTCAATTCATATTGGGGCAACTGATTACATTCAACGTAAACGATTTTGAGGGCAGATGTGCGAAAGGTGACATTCTGTGGCCTCCCTGCTCGCCCGATATCACTCCCTGCGATTTCTTTTGATGGTGTTACCTAAAGTCCGAGTTAATGAGGATAAACGACAAACCCTCCAAAACCTCAAGGATGTTATCAGACGTGAAATAGCCACCATCCCGATGGAAACGTTGAAAAATGTTACTAGGAACTTTGGTGACAGGCTTGAAGAGTGCATAATTCAAAACGGGCGCCATCTTCATGACACCATTTTCCAAACATGAGTTTCTCTACGCATAATAAACTCCCAGTCTTAACGAACATTTTGCAGTTTGTTTAAACCTGATATCTCCAAAATTAAGCATTTGGTGTCATTTTAAAATGTGGTCACTCGTTTTCCGCCACCCTGTACATAAAGGACGGTTGTTTGTTGTATAATAAGATGAGGGAATTCTCGTTCCAGTCCTGAATACAAACGTCTAAACCATACCTACTGGCAGCATTAGTTCAAGTATCCTCTGTTAGGGATAGTGAAGCGTTATTTCCTTGAATGAGATGAGATAAGCTCAGGAACCTATTTTAACAAAGCTCGAAATAATACGAAGCAGGTGGTTCAAGGGAACGCTTACTATTCCTAGTGTAGGATAGATGAACTAATGCTGCTGGTGTGGTTTAGACGTGTGTCCTGAACTGGTGTTTCAATCTAGTAATATTGGATTTACTGCTACAGTTCTATGGATCACGTCAACATATCAGTGATGAAAAAATTAATCCATTACAAGTAACTCAGCTATGAATGTAGTTAAGGGGGTCTCAGTTGGTCGAAGTTCGTTCCTCGTTCCGGGTTAGTATTTCGCCAAATCAAAGGATCAAAAACTTGAAAAGGTGTACCTAAATTTGAAATTTTAAAGGATTTTAGAAATTCATTAGTGCACGGCCCTAGGGAATTGGAAAACTGAAATATTGCCGCTGGAATCATCAAAATCGAACAATAATTGCCAGAGAAATATGGGAAAAACCTTCTATTCAATAGTTTTTATCATTTTTCTTTGGCAATTTATTGTTCTTTTTTGATGATTCCAGCGGCAATATTTCAGTCTTTCAATTCCCTTGGGCCGTGCACTAATAAATTTCAAAAATATACTTTAAATTTCAAATTTAGGTACAACTTTTTTTAGTTTTTGCGCCTTCAATTTCGGTAAATACTAAAAAACGAACGGCGACCGACTGAGACCCCCTTAACTAACTGTTATGACCCACATATAATCAGTAATTAGTTCTTAAATAAAGAAGCTACCGGGAGGATCCCAGAGTGAGTCAGCACCCGCTAGGGGAGACGAGGTACGGGGGTTCCGCCAACATGACGTCACCCTTCCACCTCTCTCTCTCCCGAACTATCCACATTAGTATATAAGCTCACTCAGGGATGATCCCTCATGCCAATCTAGTCAAGTTCTCGTCTTGTTCATTTTGCTCTCCAACTTCTCCTTCATCAAGGTATCTCCTCGAAGTCGTAGGCTCAACCAAGTAAATATCCCGCCTTCCCGCCGGTGAGTTTCTCTGAAACGCCGGGGATTGTCGGGCTAGCCCAATTCTCCCAGTACTCCGCATGCCGGTATGGGTCTGACCCGCCGATGCGACAGTACTGAATGCTAGGCTAGGGAAAGTCTCTCTTAGGTTGAGTAGGTGTTAAAGCAACGACAAAACGCCGCAGCGAGAAGGTCAGCTCCTTCACTCGCCGACACGCCGAACACAACAGTGGTGACCCCGCACGTTTTTAACTACCTATTCGACGCAGAGAGATGGACGACAACGGCATCCCCGATCCACCGCCGATGCCTGACTTCGCCGAAGCCGCCAAGGTGTCAATTCCCTTGACACTACCGCCGTTCTACAGGGAGGACCCTCGCCTCTGGTTCCTACAACTCGATGCGGCCTACACCAGCGCGCATATCAACACACAACGGGCCAGATTCACTCGGACACTCCCTCTGCTTCCCTACGACGTCGCAGTACAAACGGCAGACCTCACAGCGGCTCAACTCGTCACGCCTTACGACGACCTCAAGGCTAGGCTCATCGAAATCTTCGAGCCCTCTCGTCATCAAAGGATCGCGGCCCTCACCCAACAACAACACTTGGGGGACCAAAAGCCATCACAGCTCCTACGAAAAATACGACACCAGCTGGGGGACCTTATGCCACAGGATCTTTCAAAGACCTTCTGGATAAAAGCCCTACCACTCGATGTACAAACGATCCTAGCACCATGGATGACGAAGGACGCCGAATTTCTTGCACCTATCGCCGACGCGGCCTATGAAATTCGGGGATCCGCATCACTGCATCAAATAGACCCACAACCTCACACAGAGGTTGTCGAGAAGAAGCCGCCACCTCGCAACCAAAGGCCAACGAATCAACGTCCTCGCAGCCGCTCAACATCGCCAACACGACGAGGTGGTCTCTGTTGGTATCATTTTACCTTCCGAAAGAAGGCGTTAAAATGCAACCAACCTTGCTCCTTTAAAAAAGTGTCCTGGTCGGAAAACTAGGAAGCCCGCCTGTTTACAAGGCGGGCACCCCTTACACAGATGTATCCAACCGACTATTTGTAAAATGCAGGAAGAACAACATCCCCTTCCTTATCGACACCGGAGCGAGCATTTCCATTATACCAAACACCTTACTCAAATGGAAAAAGAAAACCAACGACCAGCTTCTCTTCGCAGCAAACGGCACAGCAATCTCAACATACGGTCAATACCGAACAAAAGTAATACTCGAGAATGAAGTGTACGAATGGGCCTTTATCGTCGCCGATGTGAAACGTCCGATCATCGGAGCAGATTTCTTGAGCTATTTCGGCTTACATGTCGACCTCAAGAACAGGCACCTCTACAACCCTCATGCACGACACCCGATTAAGGGATATGTGAATACGGTCAACACCGGGGTTTCAACAGAGGCAACCCCTCCGGCCTTTACCAAAATGCTGGCTAATTATAAACCGGCACAAAGGAAATCATCACTCCTCTCATCAGTAAAACACTTCATCGAGACGAAAGGACCGCCCGTCACAGCAAAAAGTCGCCGTTTACACCCTGAACAACTCCGCCAAACAAAAGAAAGTTTCGACAAACTTCTTAAGGATGGAATTATTCGACCATCTAAATCCCCGTGGGCCAGTCCCTTACACGCCGTTCCTAAACCAAATGGAACATGGCGCTTCTGCGGAGACTATAGGAGATTAAACGAACGAACAGTAGGCGACCGATATGCAGTTCCGCATTTACGGGACTTTTCCTCGCACCTACATGGCTGCACAGTGTTCTCGACTCTGGATATTTCACGAGCATTCCATCACATCGATGTCAACCCGGCAGATATACCAAAAACCGCAATTATAACACCTTTTGGCCTCTACGAATATAAAAAAATGAATTTCGGGCTCAAAAATGCGGCACAGTCTTGGCAAAGGTATATGGACCAGATCCTTAGGGGTCTCGATTTCGTCTTCTGCTTCCTCGATGATATCCTAATCGCATCTAAATCAATAGCCGAACACCAGCAACATGTACAGCAAGTCCTAACTATTTTCGCTAACGAAGGACTTACAGTCAACAAAGAAAAGTGCGTTCTGGCTAAACCAGAGGTAATCTGTCTCGGACACCTCGTCAATACAAACGGAATAAAATCACTTCCAAAAAAAGTGGACAATCTTACTACATTTCCGCTACCCACAACAGTAACGGATTTAAGACGATTTTTAGGGATGCTTAATTTCTATCGCCGTCATATCCCACATGCAGCCGTCCATCAACAGCCATTGATCGAGGCTATCCCTCAACCTTCAAAAAAGAAGGACAAACGATCAATTGAATGGACGGAGAAACAAAAAAAAGCATTTCAACAATGCAAAACCGATTTACAACAAGCGGCAATGTTAGCTCATCCAGCACCTACAGGACACCTATCTCTCACAACTGATGCATCGGAAATCGGGATCGGAGCAGTTCTACAACAAACCATCAATGGAAAATCCTCTCCATTAGGATTCTTCTCAAAAACGCTCACGCCCGCTCAAATAAAGTACTCGACCTTCGACAGAGAGTTACTAGCCATTTTCGAAGGAATCAAGCACTTCAGAGACTTTATCGAGGGACGTGAATTTCATGTTGTCACCGACCACAAACCGTTAACAACCTCGCTGCATCAGGATAGGAAAACAGCTTCACCTCGACGCCTACGTCAAATGGAATTTATAAGTCAATTTACGACAGATATTCGCTTCACTCCGGGAACGTCCAATGTAGTGGCCGACGCTCTTTCACGGCCATCTCATCCGGAACTTAACGAATTGACTTCATTTCCAACAGGCGCCTCCATTGCCCAGGAACAACGGAACGACACATCAGCCGAATTCCAAAATCTAATCACCAACAAAAGATTAGAAGAAACAACCGTCCCATCCAGTAACACAACACTATGGTGCGACGTATCAGGCGAATGTCCGCGCCCGTTCATTCCAAACAAGTTGCGCCGCGCAATTTTCGAACATTATCACGCTCTCAGCCACCCAGGAATCAGAGCCACACGTGACATAATTCGAGCTAGAACATTTTGGCCTAGAATGAATACTGACCTACGCAATTGGGTACTAGCGTGCGAACGCTGCGCGAAATATAAAGAATTTCGACATCCGAAAACTACCCCACAACAATTTGAATTTGCGCCGGCCCTAGCTCATTTACACGTAGACATCGTAGGTCCACTGGAACAATCAGAAGGGTACAAATACCTGCTTACCATAATCGACCGAAACACCAGTTGGCCCGAATGTGTACCACTTCGATCAATCACTACGAAAGCCGTCATTGATAACATCACCAAGAATTGGATTGCGCGATACGGCTGTCCTCTCCTTATTACTACTGACCAAGGAAGACAGTTCGAGAGTTCCGAATTTTCAGAATTTCTTAAAAAATTCGGTATACAGAGAATCCGAACGACGGCGTATCATCCCGAAGCCAACGGGAAAATCGAAAGATGGCATCGCGATCTAAAGAATGCTTTACGCACGGCCGCAACGTCTCCGTCATGGTCAAAGGACCTACCAACCATACTACTCGGCTTAAGGACAACGGTTAGATATTCTGACGGGTATAGCGCAGCTGAAAGAATCTTCCGAGCACCCTTACGTCTACCAGCCGACGTCTTTCCACCACTACCTACGGAAATCAAAGAAGAAGTTCCATCTGATAACCGAACCAACGTACATCGCCAATTCCCTACCTCATATCAAAACATGACAAAAATCTATCTCAGGGAGGAGGGAATGAAAAAAGGACTAAAACCCCTTTATTCAGGTCCATATGACGTCATTCGGCAAGATGACAAAACCGCCACTATTCAGATGGAGGGGAGACAACTCACCGTCTCCCTCCACAGATGTAGGCCGGCCCACACGTCTACCCCCACCCTAAGGGTAGAAGATATACTCACCGCGGCGGTCACAGAGCTATCATTCGACACAGCAAATTCAGTCACAGAGGATCTCTCCTACAACAAGCCTACCTCTGATAAACCGCCCAACAGGAAGGATGAATCTCCTCTTCACGAAAAAGGAGCTCGACGACATCTTCAGGCCGAAGCCAACAATACGTGCTCCGCCGCCGCATGCTCCACGACACCGGCTACCTTCCACGAGCGAAGGAAGACCCACGACCGCCTGGAAGCCGCAAACTTGCTCCAATCGTCCCGCCGAACGTATGCAGCAGTCACCAAAGGACGAAGCACAGCGTCCACCGATCCCATCAAGGCGGATACCCGCAAGGAAACGTTCGCTATCAGCCACGACTACAGCCCACTGCGAAAGCGTCACACACGGGCCTCACCAAGAAAACGAACGGAAATGGAACATCAAACCAATCGACGTTCCACTATTCAAGAAAAGAGCGGACGTCATACTACGTTTCTACCACGCCAAAAACACAGGCGACTTCGAGCAGTATATTCCAAACTGCACCGAGCCGATTCAACGAGAAATTGAAGGATATGACGCCCTTCAACAAATAATAAAACACACTGTGTTAACCCTAATTCATTCCCCATCCATTTCCGCTCCTAAAAGACCCGGACCGAAGTCTCGCCGCCATAGAGGTCGAAGAGACAGGGCACTTTTTTCCAAGCTTCGGTCCGGGCAACTTTTATTTATCTCAATCACACCATCCAACGAAGGTGTGCGACAACAGGCGCTTCGACGTCGGGGGCGGAACTCACGCCGATCGCACCCCGGACAGCCAACGACGGTTACCATCATCATCGCCGCCCAGATTCAAGCGGACAACATTTGCAGCCTTTACATCTACTCGGCACAACGATTCGGAAAACAACATGTCAGCCTCACATTTATACAGCCATTTTTCATTATTTTTTAACCAAATTGTGTTCTGCATTTTCAAAATTCAAAATTTGTAAAAAATTCTTTTTCTGTAAAAACCTTCTATATCTTAAGAACTAGGGGGACCTATGTTATGACCCACATATAATCAGTAATTAGTTCTTAAATAAAGAAGCTACCGGGAGGATCCCAGAGTGAGTCAGCACCCGCTAGGGGAGACGAGGTACGGGGGTTCCGCCAACATGACGTCACCCTTCCACCTCTCTCTCTCCCGAACTATCCACATTAGTATATAAGCTCACTCAGGGATGATCCCTCATGCCAATCTAGTCAAGTTCTCGTCTTGTTCATTTCGCTCTCCAACTTCTCCTTCATCAAGGTATCTCCTCGAAGTCGTAGGCTCAACCAAATAAATATCCCGCCTTCCCGCCGGTGAGTTTCTCTGAAACGCCGGGGATTGTCGGGCTAGCCCAATTCTCCCAGTACTCCGCATGCCGGTATGGGTCTGACCCGCCGATGCGACAGTACTGAATGCTAGGCTAGGGAAAGTCTCTCTTAGGTTGAGTAGGTGTTAAAGCAACGACAAAACGCCGCAGCGAGAAGGTCAGCTCCTTCACTCGCCGACACGCCGAACACAACACTAACTAAAGTAACTTATAAGCCCATCGTTTTTCCACGATATTAATTATTGACAAAAGATGCCTGTTGATTAGGATAACCACGAGGGTACTTGTGATACTCTATAGTACTTACACTTCGTGAGACGCGTTAGCTGCTCGCAACAATGTTGGTAGCCAGTCGACTATGTGGAACATATCATGTTGAACTCTGGATCTCTTCTGGATGAGGGGCGACCAGACGAATGCGGCTCCTCTATTCCCTCCTTCCCAAGGAGTATTCTTTACCTAAGTGCATTACATGCTAATTAAGTTATTATATTTATATAATCGTAATACCGTATGTAATGTAAGGTAGAGAACATGCATACAAGGAAAACGTTGGGTTAAATAGGGAATTTTTATGCACCTCTTACCATGGAACATGCTTTAGCCTTGAGCTAACTAGCAAAAAGAGTCACGTTTTTGAGAGACGACTATGAGTCACGAAATTTTGCAATGATTTCCACTTACAATCTAATCGTTGCTACGGAACTTTATCTCCGTCATTCGTGTTCGTAAGCGAGTCTGCAACACATTGGGACATTTTATGTCTTTCACCTGAGACACATTTATTCAAATAACCATGCTCATAAGTCAGCTTGTTGGCCACGCACTTCCCAGTAGTTAACATAATATGGTTGGATAAATGGAGAGCTTTCGAATGAATGGTCAACGAATTTTGTGGGATGAAAAAGGACGAAGTACCATTTCCCTAGCAACGACTCGATTATAAGAGGAAATCATCAGAAAACCAACCGTAACGCTTTTGCTTCCGAGTCTACCAAGGTAGCGGAAGCATTGTTATAACAATGCTTCCGCATTATAAGTGATAAATCACTTTTCAAGGATGAAAAAAAAGTTCTCCAAAATCAAAATTTCCACTAGCGTTTTACGTTTCAGACCTTCCTGAACAATGTTGGTTCCGTGTCTGTCCGTCTGTCATGAATTCCTTGTAACGGGCATAACTATACGAAGTTATTGTCCGATTTCTATGAAATTTTCAGGGATTGTGCGGGTTGGTGTGTAGACAGTCCCCTATGAAAATCATCATCCCCGGACTGATAGAAGCGACTGCGGATGCGCAAACGTGAATTCCTTGTAAAAGCCATAACTTCTACATTTTCCATCCGATTTCAATGAAATTTTCAGGGATGTTACAGATTAACTTGTTTTGATGTTTTGAGATTAACTACTATGCATCGGATCATCTATACAATCGGGTTATGTATGCGAGGAAGCTATGTGCCACAACCACTTGGCAGACTTTTTCGTTCATGTGCAAAAGTAAAGACATAAAATGTCAAAAAATCGTTCACCATTCGTTGGAAAGTCCTAGAAAGAGAATTGTATACTGCCAAAATCGCTGTAATCATGGAAGAAACTGAGCTATACCCCTGAGATAAAAGAACTGTAAACATCGTTCACGGTAAGAGCCATCATAGATTTAGCAGGGTTTTATTTCGAAGGAAGGTGTTATTTATGTAGTATGGAATCTAAGGAATTATACTATCATTTGAGATAATATTTGTAAGATTATGGAAGATAATTTATACTTCCATTTATGGTGCTTGTGAGTCCTAATTTATGTATCACCGTTGAAATGAGTTCTAAGGAAGCGGCTTCGACTGGGAATGTGACAAACCAGCAGAGACGTTGAGATACATTCTGAATTGTGCCGTACGGAAAATCGCCAAGTTGAAAATGTAATGTATTCAAGTTAAAGCTCAGAATAAAATAGTTCGAGACTTTTAAGCAGTAGCCATCATGATTATGACGTGTATTCTTCAAAATATCTTCCTTAGCAACAGATAAACAAATAGTAAGACAGAGTTACACGACAGAAAATCAGGCCCATAGAGAGCTAAATGAAAACCGGAGACAACAAATTCATCGTGGAAGGAAACAGCAAACGAACAAAACACGGCTGAAGCATGTTCCATGTTTCTTGAATTTTAGCCAAAGGCTCTGAACAGTAAGCACCCAGGTGTCCGGGGTTGGTTTTTTTCAACCTTGTACGGTGAAAACAAAGGTTCCAATACCTTAGTCGACTTGGAAGCAATAAGGTGAATAACGAAATTAAAAATATATCTGTCTACGGATACATCGGAATACTGTTCTTACACCTCTGAGTGGCCAGTTGGAAGCGGCGTTCAAGTTGAATCCACTTGCTGGACCTCCGTTGTCAGTTGAGAAAACGATGATGGAGTTCTCCAACATTCCTCGTTTCTGCAGTGCGCTCACCACTTGACCTACAGACCAGTCAAGGCGATGAAGTATTCCTGTAACAAGTCAAACGAAGCGCAGACCTCAGTAAGAGCAACACTGACGGTAAACACCCTCACTTATTTCACGTTGATCACGATTGTTACACTGAAGTTCCAGGCGTTATAAATTTTTGGGTAAAAACCACGAGATTGAGTTGATAAATCGAAAAACACGACGTTATAAACGAAGTAGGTAGACAATTAAATTCGGCATCAAATGAGACCAAATCAAATTTCGACCTTTTTTTTTTAAAGAAACTTTTTTTTCTTATCAGGCAAGCCGCTGTTGCACGTAGCTTTTCCTCATCCGTACCAAAATCCATTTCGAAACGGGATGGTGGACCACAAGTCCACTGAATAGCCCACACCTTCGCAAAGCACAACTGAACGTGTGAACACGACCACGTTGTCCAGTTCAGCTTGGGCGGGTAAACCTACCTTTAGCTTTCATGGCCCTGGTAGTACGAGTACCTCAGGCTGGCATCGAGCAGCACCACTGTCGCTACGTTAGCTTTCATCTCTGTTACACTGTGCTATACCTACTTAGAACATTCAACCTCACTTTACCTACAACAAAAATTCAGTCAATTTGAGTACCTACCCTGTCAAGTAATTTACTCCCTATTAATCAACTAAACATCATTAATCCCCTTAACATAGATTAATCACTAAAACTATTTGGTTTGACTTCCTAGGGGTCACATAACATCTTTCAGCCAGAGAGTAGCCTCTCCTAGAATCCAAATGCTGAAGTTTACTTGATTATAAAAAGAGGTTATGCATATTTAATTTATGATTTCCTACAAGAACTACTCCGAGCTTAGATTCGATGTTCGAACTAGTTATAATAAGCTTGGAAGAAGAAGATTTAAGTAAATGCGTGGAACAGTAAGGATTCACATTTTGTACGAAACTCACCAAAATAGAATTTCAAATTAATAATAATAATTTATTATTAATATTATTATTTATTTCTACAGGGTGTAAGCCTAACTGGTCTGCCATACGGTACCAGTCGATTCTACAACTAATTTGCAACAAAAAATGTCTCTTAGCAATTTTTTTTTAAACCCTTCGTTTTCGAGTTATTTTAACTTTAAACTTTTTTTTCGTGATTTTGACCTTATGTCATTAAATTGGTCGTAACTCCGTTAATTAGCTGTGTAAATTACAATTTGAGGATACCGTTGGAAAGAGCATCAAATTTCCTATCAGATAGATGCCTTAACTTTTTTTTGAGTCAAGGTTTGAGACATGAAAACGTCCTCTAAAAAGAGAATTTTACGTAATTTTGGAAACCTTGCATTCTTACAATCTCAAATTGAACTACGAGAACCCATACTTTTTCAAGATGCAAGAACAGTGAAAACTGCGCCAGAATCTCAGCTTTCCAATAGTATAATCAAAACATATTCTACAACCGTATTTAGGGTAGAAATTCAGGTTTGAACGCGGGAAAACGTGCATTTTTTCAACGAAATCGGCGCTTCGCCTAGTCGATCTGAGGGGTCGGACGATAGCAGTGGGTGGGTCGGCGTCGCAGTAGATACCGCGAGGCCTCCGGGAACAGGAGGCCAGAGCGCTGATTTCGTTGAAAAAATGTACGTTTTTTTGCGTTCAAACACAAAGTTCTCCCCTAAATTCAGTTGTAGAATATGTTTTGATTATACCGTTGAAAAGCTGAAATTCTGGCGCAGTTTTCACTGTTCTTGCATCTTGAAAAAGTATGGGTTCTCGTAGTTCAATTTGAGATTGAAAAAATGCGAGGTTTCCAAAATTACGTAAAATTCTCTTGTTAGAGGACGTTTTCATGTCTCAAACCTTGACTCAAAAAAAAGTTAAGGCATCCATCCGATGGGAAATTTAATGCTCTTTTCAACGGTATCCTCAAATTGTAATTTACACAGCAAATTAAAGGTGTTACGACCGATTTAATGACATAAGGTCAAAATCACGAAAAAAAAAGTTTAAAGTTAAAATAACTCGAAAACGAAGGGTTTTAAAAAAAATCGCTAAGGGACATTTTTTGTTGCAAATTAGTTGTAGAATCGACTGGTGCCGTATGGTAGACCAGTTATGCTTACGCCCTGTACCTATAGTTCGTCCAATAGTCTCATGTCACTCCACTCCCCTAACGTATGAAGTACCTACTATTACTCCAAGCCCTCTCCACCACTCTTTCGGTTTTCGTGTCTGTAGGAGAGAATTTACGACTTCAGGGGCTCTTGTGGGATGGGATGACTTTCAGTTTGATCTGGGAGTCCAGCAGTGGAAATAACTTCATTATGGTGTTACAATATTTTGTAACCCCCCCAGAATTCATATCTTGTTGAGACAACAAACAAACCTGCAAATCTCTTTCGGTGGTAGTCCGTTATGTTGGTGAACATCGCAGCGTCAGCATCGCGGGTGCAGAGAGGGTTGTAGGGGTTGCCCGAGTGGACGGCGGCGTGCGCGATGTAGAGGAACAGAGGATCTTCTACAGGATGGGATTTGATGATTTTCAAGGACTCCTCGGTGATCACGTCCGTCGTGGACTGCCCGTGCAGGTCGTAGGCCACGTCCAAACCTCGTACGCATGTCCAGTCCCCACATTCCCTGAAAACACAGGTAAGGTGAGTTTGACTCAGTAGGTCCTACCTAATTGAATGAGAATGGGGAATTTGCCTCACAATTTTTTAATTTCTTATTTTTTTAAAAGAGTTTAATGAACTGGCCTTTGCTTTGATATTAATGCACATCTAACCCGACTAGAAGAAGCAAAACGGAAAGCAATCGAGAAAAGAAAGCATGCAGAAGATATCCAGTTAAGCTCAGTTCTGGGAAACTTCACAGAAGAAAGACGGAGAAGCATTGGTCGAGCAATACTCAAAACGACCAAAGTCAAAGTTTCTGGCTGGCTGTCAGCACTCCCACTGAAGAAACACAACTATGACCTGTCACAGAGTGAATTTCGAGATGCTCTAGCAGTGCGGTATAAGCGAACACCAGTGAACTTACCCAATTCTTGTGACGGTTGTGGAAGCAGAGGGTTCACGATAGAGCATGCCCTAAGCTGCAAGAAAGGAGGCCTGATTTCACGGCGGCATAATGAAGTTAGGGATGTTCTTGGTGAACTAATGACGTCGGCATGGGGGAACTGTTGTAAGGAACCCATCATTGCAGAACCAACTCAGATGCAACCTGGCCTTAGAGGGGACTTAGCATGTCGAGGGGTTTGGGAGGCACAGAGGGAAGCATTGTTTGATATCCGTGTAGTTGACACAGATGCTCCCTTATATGTCTCTCGACCCGTCGTAGCCGTCCTTTCAGGAGCAGAAGAAGAAAAGAAGCGAAAATACCTGAGTGCCTGCGAGGAACGTCGGGCTTCATTCACTCCTCTGGTGTGTTCAGTGGATGGAGTTTTTGCCTCTGAAATGGTAGCCTTTATGAAGGTCTTAGCAGAAAGGCTATCAGACAAATGGAGTCGACCACAGGGTGCAGTCCGAGGATGGCTGAGAGCAAGACTAGCGTTCGCTGTGCTACGAGCCACTTCAATGTGCATCAGGGCTCGAGGAAGAGATGGCGGAGTGCTGAAGAACTTTTAGGGTTTAGCGACGGAGCAGCTCTTCAATTGGGTCTCGCTCAGTAACTGGTCTTCCCTTCCTCCGACCAATCAAAATCATTTTTGTACGGTTGAGTGAGTTTGTACGGTGAAATGTTCAATAAAGGTTTTTAATTAAAAGTTTAATGATATGGAAGAGAACCATAGTGTGCTGCTCGAAAATGCATCCAAAAAATTTAGAGAGTTTAAGGAAGATGGACATTTTAAATGAAGTGGCAGTCTGTGACGTGAGGAATCGAGGACCAACTGCATTCCTGAAGCAAATCATCAGGGACTATTTTCCTCTGGTATCATGGTTTTGTGTAGACCAGAAATCATGCCCTCTCAGTACATACCTACAGCAGTAAGATGGTTTAGTGCAGACCAGAGCCCTCATTTCCACCAATACTTTCTGAACCTGGTTTTGAAGATGCAGCGTTTCTGCAGTACCTATAAGCAGTCTGAAATCTTTGGTTGATTTAACAGAAGAAAACTTCGTAACGTCACTTACTGTTTCCATGGCTGTGTGATCGTTATAGTCGTGATGACCTGTCCAGTATCCAACGTGCGACTTGAATCCTCGATTGGTGGGAAGGTACTCCTTTTTCCAGGAGCCCAAGTGCCATTTCCCGACCATTCTCGACGTGTAGCCCATATTGTTGAGATGCTCTGGAAGTAGTTTCTCAGTCAGTGGCAGCCCTCTGGGTTCTGCTCCATACAACACTGCATGCTGCATACCTGCCATTATATAAGTAGCCATTGATCAATATTAATTGAGTTGGGCGCAAAAGTGAAGTGAAATGAACCTGAGTGGGGAGGCTTGGATTTCATTTACGGATAGTAAGTCTTTTAGACGAGTATTTAGTTGTGGTTCTGGTACTCGGGTGGGAGACTAGTTTAGTCGTCAATGTGCCTTTGAATGTTTGACCATTACAACGGTTGCCCTTCGTCAAACTACCCTTCAGAGTCTACCAAGGTAGTGGAAGGTTTGTTTTCACTTTTCGAAGTTTGAAAATAGTTCTCCAAAATCAAAATTGTCATTCTCGTTTTACTTTTTAGACCTTCCTGAACAATTTTGGTTTCTTGTCTGTCTTTCTGTGTTTCTCATTAAAACGGGCAAAACTAAACTAAGTTATTGTCCGATTTCAAGGACATTTTCAGGGATTGTGTGGGTAGATGGTCCCCTAAGAAAATGATCGCCTCCAGGTCTATAGTAGCTGCTGCGCATGCGCAAACGTGAATTTCTTGTAACAGCCATAACTTCTACATTTCTCCTGCGATTTCGACGAAATTTCTCAGGATTGACCAGATTAGGGTGTAGATGGTCCCCTACGAGGGTACTGCAAGGTTCTAAGAGATTGGTGTTTTGAGATTAACTACAATGCATCGGATCATCTGTACAATCAGGTTATGGATGGGTTATTGTGGGTTATGGAGCTATGTGCCACCCACTTGGCAGATGCTTTTTTTTGTATCTCCTTATCTAAATAAATCGTTGTAAAAAGTTTAAAAGGACCTAACAGTAACGCTTCACACTTTGATCGGCTTCTAGGTGTTTATAAAAATTACCAACTTGCCAACAAATTTTGCATCAAAATCTGACTGTAACTTAGTTTAGCTGAGGTTGGAGCTGGCTATCACTTCATGGGCGGTTGGCGCTACTTGTCACTTGTCACTCCGTTACTATTTGCGTAGCATGATCAGGTGATCAGTTCTCTCGTCCCTCACGCCGTACTTTCCGCGGCCCGGGTTTAGGGCTCTCGCCGTTTGTTTCGATGTTTTTCGATAGTTTCATTGTTTTGTGATTAGTTGATACGAATAAAAAACCGAAATCGTCCCAATTATGGGCGTTTTTTACGCTCATTAAAAGGTCGAAAAAACTGCCAAGTGCGACCTATGTGGTCAAGTTTGTAGTTTCAAAACTACCTGTGAAGTTTAAGCATAGATGGTCCGCTATTATTTTGTATTTACGCGGGAACCCTTCCCAATCGCCAAACACCACTGTAGCAAATGCATTTTGTACTACTTCTGTTGACATTCTTGTCGTTGTTGAACTCTCATAAAAAACATGTGCCGATGTAAGATCCGTGAATATACCCACCATTTTACGAAGATACCCAAGGTATGTAATGAGTCAATTTATTTACTAGTAGGTAAATAACCCGTTTCCCTGTCACCACCATTACCTACAAATAAGAAAAACTATTATTACGAATCAATTTTTTTTATTTGCTCATGTTCCTTTATTTGTTTCAATTAAAGGTAATATCGAGGTAAAAATGTTTGTTACCTACCAATATCAAATGACTGTGATAAATTCTATTTTTTTTTTCTTTCTTCTATTTATTCCACTATACCGAACAACGGAGGACTATGATGACACTGTGACCACGATCGATAAATTAATTCTTTCCGAGCTCTAAACATTTTAATCTGATTGCTGTGTGTCTCATACTAGGTGCTTAAATCGATAGAACGTAGGTAATATATAAATATGATGGGGAGGTATATAAATGTTTTCTCAATAAACAGAACCAATCTTGTTAGAAATATGAGACCGATACGCTAGTTGCGTCTATTGGGGCAAGAACTCTAGTTATAGAAATCACTGCTGGTAACGAGTCACTTTAAGGGCCCCATTCACGTGTATGCCCGGAGTCACCGCCACGCCCCTAGCCGCTGTCAAAGGAGAAAACTACCCGTGAATGGTTAACAAAATCTTGAGGTCTGGCGGTGGTCCGCCGCTTGGCAGGTCGAAGATGCTCGAAAATTGCGGCCAGGTTAATCCTCGGCAGCCCTGTGAATGGTTGAAGTGAGGCCGATGCCCGGTCGCACCCCCACCAGTACAGCATGTAGCCCTACCGTTTTCCTCACAGTGTCCGTGAACTTGAGTCATTTTTCATTTTATTCAAATCTATACAATAATATGGATGCAGATAAGGGATTTTTCGCCCCTGACTTTCTTGCAGAGTTCATCGAAGTGTATAGGTCGCATCCTGCAGTGTGGAAGGTGAGATCTGCTGAGTATTCCAATAATATTGAAAGAAGCAGATCGTGGCACGTGCTACAGAATTTTTGCAACAACAAATTTCCTCTTGAACCAGCTGGAAATCTGAATGAGTCTCTCGTCGAAGAAACCAGCGTTTCGTCCAAAACCTTTTCTTGTTTTTCTTTCTCGCCTCTTCTTCTTCAGCTAGGAGCAGGGCTGGAACTGAGGAAGTGATGGTTGGTAGCAGGTCCGCCATTCGGCGGAGTCAGGTAGTTATGGTAGCCAGGTCAATGGACTACTGCGGTGGCTTCGGGGAGTACCTGGAGGGACACGGCGGCGACTCCGGACATACACGTGAATGGGACCCTATACACTGAGCAGCGCCGCAGTAGCAGGATGAGCTTCTCTGTCACCCTATTATTGGAACCTATTACCGGCCTGTCACTGTCACGCTGTCACCTATTACCAAAAAGTAACCGTTTCGCACATCACTAGTAGTAGTGCATGTTGTAAATTTCATTTGAATTTTTTTTTAAATACAAAAAAAACTACCTGTATGAGAAGGATACTTCCCGGTCATGAGGGAGCTACGAGAAGGAGTACACACTGGCTGAACGTAGTAGTTCTGCATGAGCACTCCTCCGTAGGCCAAGGCGTCGATGTTCGGCGTGGGTATCTGGTTCGAGCCGTGGAAGCCCACATCATTCCAACCCTGGAACAGATCGATACGATGTAATACACCTGTTATTTGTCGAAATTTTATTGATAACTACGAGCAATCGTGGTCCTTGGACAGAGGGATATTTTCCAATCAACTCCAACACTGATCGTGACCACAAATCGATTTCCTCGTAATATCTGGTAAACTGTTTACTCAAGTCACGAAGGGAAACCTCTCATACCACGAACGAGGACGGCGTATTAAGACATTCCCAGCATATCAACCAATCTGTAATAACTAAACGTTCGCCAAGTTGAGTGAGCAGAATAGATTTATCACAATGAATAATGTAATAATCTACGATAAAATATTCCTCTTCCAAGATAACTACAAACGGAAAATAATAAAGAGTGCAGGTGAGGAGTTTTTCTCGACGAACAGACCCAATTACTGTTATTCCTAACCCATGCTCTTTTGAATTTTTTTTTTTTTTTTAATTCACTGAACTACCCAATTACACTGGGTTTATGAATATTATTCACCAGATCGTCCGCTAAAATAAAAATGATGTGCGGAGGTGGCGGCTGCTGGAATGAGGAAGGTTTGGGCGTCTGATCCACCTCGGGCATCTCCGTAGAAGCACCTTCCGTCGAGCTTGATTCTGAAAATGAACATCTAAATAGGTAAGAAGGTTAAATTTAGGTGGACTTCGTTAAAGTTGGAGGGATGCAAAATAAGTATTTCTCCAACATCCCGACTAACTTTATTGAAAATAACTAAAATCACAATCAACAATTGTCAAAAGACGGTCAAAGACTTTGCTAAAGACGATCTCAAAATTCGAGATTTTGTCCAGCGGTCCGACTTTGTCAAAAGACTTGAAACTCAACTTTGTCCTAAGCTAGCACTCAGCCTGAAAAGGCTAGTTTGCGCACGCTTAGCTGAAGAGATCCGAAAGATCGAAACGAAGTACCAAACATAACTATCCATTGAAAATGGGCAATTTAAAACTTTGCGACTCAACCCAAAAGCATCTTGATGCAGAAGGGACAGTCAAACATTTTGTACTATATCAGGAATGAGAAATACACCACCGTTCGCTTCACTCGTTTATTATCAACTGTCCTCTCGATCCCTCCATATCGATTACTATCGATCTATTACTATATCGATCTGTAACATCGGTAGTGACGAACAGTACACTCATTCCCCTTTTTTTTTTTTTTTTTTGACAAAAAACAAATCTTATAGTACCATGAAATTAATGAACATTTTTCTAATGAAACCTAATGAATAATGACCTAATGAATAATGAATAATACTCCATTGGAGTATCCCCGAAATTCGTGGTGAATTTGTTTCGCTTATGTTGTTTCATCAAAACCATATCTCCAGTATGGAACTGCTTTTCTTGAGCTCTTCTTCGCTGGTTAGCATAATCACTCTTTTTAGTTTTCTCAGTGAGATCTCGTTCCTTCACTTCTTCAGGATGCTTGGATGATTGCAAGTGGTTAGGAAGGCAAGGGACTTTATCTTTTAGCTTGCGTCCAAAAAACAATTCCGCAGGACTAGCTCCTGTAGTCTGGTGTTGGTGATTTCTATACATTAATAAGTATTTGTTCAACTCCTGCTCCCAGTCGAGTTTGAGTGCATTGGCAATCTGCAGGCGTCGTGATATTCCTGGATTCAATCTCTCAACTGTGCCGTTTGCTGCAGGATGTAGAGGGGTCGTCTTGTGATGAATGATATTGCAATCATTGAAGAAGGTCTCAATCTCTGAGCTCACAAAGTTAGAACCATTGTCAGTAGTGAGGCTATCAGGATATCCATAGCGAGCAAAAATTGGATCCAAAGCCTTTATCACTGATTTGGAGTGCATATCCTTTAGTTTCACAACCTCTATAAACCGACTGAAATAATCCACTATCACCAAAAACTGCAATCCATTTGGGAATGGTCCCAGAACATCCATTGCAATTTTTTCCCATGGTCTCTCTGGTAATTTTGTGGAAGTTATTCTTTCAGGCAATTCAGCTGTTGCTGTCATTTGGCATCCCAGACAAGCTTTTACGGTTCGTTCTGCTGCTTTGTCTATTCCTGGCCACCAAACCTTGGATCGCAACCTAGCTTTCATCTCCACAATACCTGGGTGACCTTCATGGGCTAGCTTAAGCACGTGTTTCTGAAGTGTGGCAGGGATGACAAGTCTAGTTCCCTTCAAAAGCATCTCATCATAGTCACACAGTTCTGACATCATAGTCCGATATGGAAGGACATTGGAATTCTTCTTATCCCACACTCCAGAGTTCATTGACTTACGAACTTCTGAAATCACTGGATCTGCTGCCGATTCTCGCTTGATTAGATCCAGAGACAGGCGTTTTGGAGCCAGGAAACTGACTAAGTGAGAAATGTAATCATCACGAATCCTCATAGGCGTGGAAGTCACAGCAGACAATCTGGATAATGGATCTGCTATGTTATTTTTCCCTTCAATGTATTGTACTTCAAAGTCGAATGATTGTATCCTGAGTAACCAACGCTCAATCCGTGCACATGGTTTATGTCTTCCTCCAAAAATGACTTCCAAAGGTTTATGGTCTGTCAGAAGTGTGAACTTCTTCCCAATCAGATAGATTTTCAACCGTTCACAGGCCCAAACTAGGCTCAGAGCCTCTTTCTCAGTTTGAGAATACCTCTTTTCCACATCTGAGAGGCTTTTGCTAACATAGCAGATAATGCGAGGAACTCCATCTTTGTTCTTCTGGACTAACACAGCCCCAAGTCCAACTGGACTAGCATCAGCCATCACAACAGTCTCATCAGTAGGGTTATAACATCCCAACGCTAAGTCGGATGACAGCAAGGCCTTCACCTTTTCGAACGCCAATTGGTGCTGAGACTCCCACTTAAACACATTACCCTTGTGTGTCAATTCTCGCAAGGGTCCAGTCAGGGTAGAAACATTTGGCAAAAATTTGCTTATGTAATTTAATAACCCTAGGAAACCCTGTAATTCTGCCAAGTTTCTTGGCTCTCGGCAACTCTTTAGGGCCTCAACTCGGTCAATTGTTGGTTTGATGCTATTCTTGGAGATGATGTGTCCAAGAAATGTTACAATTTCTTTCTGAATCTCACACTTTTCCTTGTTGAGTAAAATTCCTCTTTGCTTGAGAATGCTCAACACCTTCTGGAGGCGGATATCATGTGTTGCAAGGTCTGGCCCATAAATCAAAACGTCATCAATAAAACAGAAGACTCCTTCACAACCTCTCAATAAATTTTCCATTATTTTCTGGAAATCCTGGGGAGCTGAGTTAACCCCGAACATGAGACGCTTGAAGCGATAAAGCCCCATGTGTGAACAGAAAGTTGTAATGTCCCGTGATTTGTCAGTGAGCTCCACCTGATGAAAAGCCATTGCAATATCCAATTTGCTGAAGAACTTCGCATCTCCCAGCTCTGGAAGCAAATCTTCGATATTTGGAAGAGGATGATTCGATTTCTGGATTGCTTTGTTGGCCTGTCTCATGTCGATGCACAACCTGACCCCATCTCCTTTTGGGATTGGGACAATGGGAGACACCCACTTTGATGGACCCTTGACCCTCTCAATGATGTCATCCTTCTCCAGTTGAACAATCCGTTCTTCAACCTTTTTTTTCAATGGTATTGGAATTCTCCGTAATGGTTGCACTACTGGACGAATTGACTCATCAATCTGCAGCTCTAGTTGAAAATCCGTCAATTTCCCAACTTTTGAATGACCTGTACTGATGTGGTTGACTTGGTTGTGGAGGTTGAGGACTTCCAGCCTCATGGCGCTTGATTTACCAAGTAGTGGGGGCCCTCTTCCCTTGACAACAACCACAGTCGATGTTATTGTCTTATTGTTGGCCGAAATCGTGGTCTCAAATTGACCAAGTGTTTCCAATGGCACGGAAGAGCCATAAGGAAATAGCTCTCTGGAACACTGAGAAGATTGGTTAGTAACCCTGATTTTCTGGCTCTTCAAAAATGTCCACGTTTGTTCAGTGATCACATCACACGTTGATCCTGAATCAATCAAAAAATTCAATTTTACTCCCCCTATGGAGCAATCAATTCTGCCTTCCAAACAAGTAGGACCAGAAAATCCAAGACTAAAAACATAATCTGAATCCTCACTCTCTACCAGTTTGTCTCCCTCTAAATAGTATGATTTATTTGTTGAGGAGTTTTGAGGATCTCTTGATGAGGTAGAAACTAGTTTGGAGCGACAAAATTTCGAGTAATGTCCAATTAGTGAACATTTTGAGCATGTCTCGTTCCTAGCCGGGCAATCTGATGCTCTTGCAAGATGGGATGGGCTTCCACATCGATAACACTCTAATTTTGATGAGGAGGCTGATCGAGAAGAACGTATACGGACTTTCGGAGGTCTGTTGGTAACCCTGTTGATGGACTCATCGGGACTACGGATATCGGAATTGTGAAAGTTGGCTGCCTGTTGTGTCACTATCTCGAATGAGCGCGCGATATCTGCTACGTCCTTGAGTGATAACGTATCCCTTTCAAGGTACCTTTTTCGCAATGTATCCGATGAACAACCCTCTACAAACTGGTCAATTAAATTTACCTCCATAATCTGGTCCTTTTCGATCTTATCAAATCCACAACGAGAAGCTTGTTGACGCAACCGACTGATGAATTTCTCACTCGACTCCCCTGTCTCCTGTTTCATTAACCGAAACAGATGCCTTTCAAAAACAGGGTTGCTTTTAGGAACGAAATGAGCATCAAGTAACTCTAAGGCGTATTCGTGTTTAGCCTTTCCCTCTGGTACTTCATTATGAGCGGGAATGGAGTAAAAAATATCTTGGAGTTTAGGCCCTCCCAAATATAAGTATGTAGCCAACTTACGGCCGCTGTCCGTTATTCCCTTTGCCAGTAGATAAAGTTCGACGTTCCGCTTCCATTTAGTCCAGCGGTCTGCAAGTACTGTAACGTCTGCATCAGGATCGAAGGGAGGAATATTTGACTCCAATTCCATTTTACCGACCGCGCCAATAATTGTACTATATCAGGAATGAGAAATACACCACCGTTCGCTTCACTCGTTTATTATCAACTGTCCTCTCGATCCCTCCATATCGATTACTATCGATCTATTACTATATCGATCTGTAACATCGGTAGTGACGAACAGTACACATTTGTTTCAGTGATGATGGGATTTTGGTAAACCGTTTTCGTCATATCTCGGTGACTCATCAGCAACGCGAAGAAGCGTTGGAACGATTTGGATTTAAAGCTAAATTGCCTTATTCGACATTTATCAAAAAATGACACTGAAACAAATGTTTGACTGTCCCTTCTGCATCAAGATGCTTTTGGGTTGAGTCGCAAAGTTTCAAATTGCCCATTTTCAATGGATAGTTATGTTTGGTACTTCGTTTTGATCTTTCGGATCTCTTCAGCTAAGCGTGCGCAAACTAGCCTTTTCAGGCTGAGTGCTAGCTTAGGACAAAGTTGAGTTTCAAGTCTTTTGACAAAGTCGGACCGCTGGACAAAATCTCGAATTTTGAGATCGTCTTTAGCAAAGTCTTTGACCGTCTTTTGACAAATGTTTAAACTCTTCGGAAATGGCTTCTTAGCCAAACTGACAAAATATCATGACAAAGTCTTTTGACAAAATCTCGAATTTTGAGATCGTCTTTTGACAAAGTCTTTGACCGTCTTTTGATAAATGTCGAATAAGGCAATTTCACAATCAACAATAGTTTCTGCTACCAATTTTGGAGGTGACGGTGTAAAAAAGAAATTCTATTCAAATAAACAAATTTAAAAAAATCAGTCATAACTCAATTTACAGGCCTCGTGAGCAGCACTACTAAACTCACCCGCGCATTCGCTGTTCCCTTGAGGTATTGTTGTGTCTCTGATGATTTCCCAAGTGCTTCCGCCATTTTCGTTCTCATTCCATTGGACGTTCTGAGCTCTTAAGATGTTGGTTCCGATGGAGAGAGTCAAAGTGAAGGAAAGTAACGCTCGTGTCATCCTTCAACGTCTTGCCCTTCCAAAGTTATGACGAAGCTGAGGGCCTTAATGTTGTTTGGCTACCTGCGATCCGAATAATATCAGTTAGCAGTTTACATATAGCAACTTCGCTCTCACTCCGCAATAAAACTTCCTAACTTAGTTTCCTTCAAAAGAGAATTTTGGTTTATCATTTCCAATAATTTGTATGGAGTTGAACAAACCACGAAATTTTAGTACCTTTTTTAGGACGTCCTTATGCGATCGATCTGGGGTAAAGTTGGACAACACTCAATAGAAAAAAAATAACCACACTCTAATCCGTTTTAAACCATTCTGAATCCAAATCCGTGAAAAAAATCACAGGTGTATGTCTGTGCGTGTGTGTGACAACATCTTTTCTCCATAATACTGCAGAGCGCACCATCATCAAGCTATTAGCAAAAACTGAAAACATATTGTTTGGTATAGAGACGTTCCATTTGGATAAGGATTAGTTCAACCTAAACTAGTAGGTAAGCAATAAAACTAGGATTTTTATTTACCTTCCTACTATTAAAAACTGTTTCATTCAATTTAATTTGGGTTTTTAGAGTAAGAAGTAATGGACTCCACCCCTCGCCACAGGCCCATAACATTTCTAGCAGCATGCGATTGTCGAATTTGAACAGTATTTTCAAATCCAGGATCTAAGATACCCAACACTGCGAATAACCCATGCGAATTCGCGTCTCCCCCCCCCCCCCCCCCCCCCCCACTCTGGCACCAAAGCGATGATACGTCCCAACGTTGGACTTTTTAAGGACGTCCCACAGTAAGACTTGGGCGTCCTTATGCAATCGATCTGGGGTAAAGTTGGACAACACTCAACAGAAAAAAAAAATTAACCACACAGTTATCCGTTTTAGACCATTCTGAATCCAAATCCGCGAAAAAAAATCATAGGTGTATGTCTGTGCGTGTGTTTGACAACATCTTTTCTCCGTAATACTGCAGAGCGCACCATCATCAAGCTATTAGCAAAAAACTGAAAACATATTGTTTGGTAATGCATGCATTCCAGGAGACGTCCCATTGGATAAGGATTAGTTCAATTTAAACCAGTAGGTAAGCAATAAAACTAGGATTTTTATTTACCTTCCTACTATTAAAAACTGTTTCATTCAACGTAATTTGAGTTTTTAGAGTAAAAAGGAACCCCCACCACCACACCCCTCAAATGGAGACAGTATGGCACCAAAGCGATGATACGTCCCAACGTTGGACTTTTTAAGGACGTCCCACAGTAAGACTTGGGCGTCCTTATGCAATCGATCTGGGGTAAAGTTGGACAACACTCAACAGAAAAAAAAAATTAACC
The DNA here is from genome assembly GCA_009739505.2 of Apolygus lucorum. Taxonomy (NCBI): domain Eukaryota; kingdom Metazoa; phylum Arthropoda; class Insecta; order Hemiptera; family Miridae; genus Apolygus; species Apolygus lucorum. The sequence goes on from CM019179.2 coordinate 47,095,532, forward strand.
ACACAGTTATCCGTTTTAGACCATTCTGAATCCAAATCCGCGAAAAAAAATCATAGGTGTATGTCTGTGCGTGTGTTTGACAACATCTTTTCTCCGTAATACTGCAGAGCGCACCATCATCAAGCTATTAGCAAAAAACTGAAAACATATTGTTTGGTAATGCATGCATTCCAGGAGACGTCCCATTGGATAAGGATTAGTTCAATTTAAACCAGTAGGTAAGCAATAAAACTAGGATTTTTATTTACCTTCCTACTATTAAAAACTGTTTCATTCAACGTAATTTGAGTTTTTAGAGTAAAAAGGAACCCCCACCACCACACCCCTCAAATGGAGACAGTATGGCACCAAAGCGATGATACGTCCCAACGTTGGACTTCTTAAGGACGTCCCACAGTAAGACTTGGGCCTCCTTATGCGATCGATCTGGGGTAAAGTTGGACAACACTCAACAGAAAAAAAACCCTGCAAATCATTGCTCAAAGGTTTATTATTTTGTGTATAGATCATCCTTCTGTATAGATCACTGGTTCTCCATCAATAGCACCTACCACCATCTGTATTCTCCCTTGACCTTCCCTCTCAAATTTCAGCTCCTGCGTTCAATAGGATTGAAAATGGCTTCGGAGCTCACTCAGCTGATCAGTGATGTGAGGAGTGAAGAAGATATCCTCGAATGCTGGAGACGCCTGGAAGAGCACTTCCATTCAATAGGATTGAAAATGGCTTTGGAGCTCACTCAGCTGATCAGTGATGTGAGGAGTGAAGAAGATATCCTCGAATGCTGGAGACGCCTGGAAGAGCACTTCCATTCAATAGGATTGAAAATGGCTTCGGAGCTCACTCAGCTGATCAGTGATCTGATCAGTGAGCAATGATTTGCAGCGTTTTTTTACCTACAAACATTGTTTTACCTACCAACTTTTTTTTACCTACCAACTATTGGTAGGTACTACCTACCACACTATAATGGCTTCACACCTTCACAATCAAGTTTATTAGAAAGAACTAAACGCTTCACACTCGATTGGAAAAATAGAAAGCTTCATGGAAATTTGATTACTGGTTACGCAGAAGGCAAAACTGTATACAAATCGAAGAAATGAACAGCGATCGCATTTTAATCAGAAAAAATTTCAACGGAGATTAGACCTCTTTTGCGATTCACACTCATGATTCTGTTTTATCGAAGGAAAACCTTCAAATACTCGTAGGGACCGAACGGTTTGTCCTACAGAGCTCCGAGTGGTCTCAAAATTTTTTAAAAATTCAATACTATTTAAAATTGGTGAAAAAACGATACCTTTATTTCGAGAGTTTTCGAGCTAGGGCACTCTTGAAAATTTCAACCCTTAATTTTCACCCCTTTGAAGTGACCTACATCAACCAAAAGCTTCGCGGCACAACTAGACCCCAAATGGAGCCCATATACCAAATTTGAACCAAATCGGTCCAGTGTTGCCAAGAAAAGTGCCGCGTACGGCGGACGGCGTACGGCGGACGGCGTACGGCGTACGGCGGACGGACGGAAATTTTTTTATTCGATTTTCGTATTCTACGTACCTTGAAACGTAAAACATCAAATTTTGAGGGGGGGTTAAAAATTTTTTTTTCTTGCTCGATTCCAAAGGCTTATTATTGAAAATAATAAACCAAAAAATAACCACACACTAATCCGTTTTAGACCATTCTGAATCCAAATCTACGAAAATTGGTGATTTTGTAGACGAGTGATCTATATAGAAATCAATCCGAAATCCTCCCGCCCCCTGCTCCTCCCACCCCTTGCTCCTCCAGCCCACTGCTCCTCCCGATCGGTGGCTACAGCTTTCGTACAAGTACGCAACCAGGAGAGACATTTTATGCCCTTTCCCCTTCATATTTCCCCTTCATATTTCCCCTTCGTGTAACGCTCCCCGCGTGACGATTTTTCATTTATGTGCCATAGTAAAGACATAAAATGTCAAAAACCATGGGTCTGTGCGTGTGTGTGACAAAACCGATTTCCGCGGTTCTTTTTTTGTTCGACGCGGGAAACTAGCTAATTGTGCACTACGTCGCCAAAATTTCGAATTTTGGATTTTAAGGGGGGGGGGGGGGGTTAACGCTCAAAAAACGTGCGTTTGCGGGCATAATCCTGTACAATTTGCCCAGGCCTCAATTTCCAACCGTTTTGAGTGTTTCTTTTGTTCGACACATGATTCTACCAAATTGCACGCTATTTCACTAGAGTATCAAAATTCGCAAGAGGAGGGGGCGAGTGGGGGGATAATATTCATAAAATATCCCATTTTTCAATATTTCGGTTCCTTTATAGCTTACTAATTGTATCTAAGCTTTGAAATTGAGAAAAAATTCTCATTACACATCCGGATTTTCATGAATTATTCTCTGTACGGCCATGAAACTAATAGTGGTGCCACCATGGTGCCAGGACACCATAAACCGCTTAATTCGTGGGTTTTTGTTTGTCCCACCTTGAATACGGATGTAAACGAATAGGGACTACCTAAACAGATGAAGGTTAAACGTTACGACGTATTCGCATGTTGGGTATCGTAGATCATGGATTTTAAAATGGTCTTCAAATTTGAGGCTCCAACGCCGCTAGAAAAGTAATGGTGGATAATGGTGAGGGGGGGGGGGATCGCAATTTCCTGCCTGAAATACTTAATAAATTACATCGAGTGAAACAGTTTCTTGGCTTACCAGCTGGTTTAAGCTGATCTAATGCTCATCCAATCCTCTGGAAATCCTCCTTCCAGTCCTCTGGAATGCATGCATTACTAAACAATGTTTTTACATGCTCTTATTTAGTTTCACCTGCCCCGTTGTCTGTCTGTTTGTCTGTCATCAATGAAATCTTGCAAGTTAAATTTGATCCCGGTATCCCATCGAGCTGAAATTTTGCACGCATGTATAAATCGTACGACAATGCAATATTATTTACTTTCTGAGACCATCTCCCAATTCGTAGGGGACATTCTCCATCTAATACATAAAACCTCAACTGTAAGTGTATAAAATAAAACATTCTCTATGAGCGCATCATTGACAGTTGATTGTATTACAGCTTATTTGAAGATATCGTGAGGCAATTCATTTCACGGGTCCGTTTTAGATGACTTTTACATTGTGATAGCAAGAAGAAAAAGAAGGTGCTGAATGAATCACAATGAATCAGTTATCTAAAACGGACCCCTGAAATGAATTTCCTCACGATACCGTCAAACGATTGGTAATACAATCAACTATCAATGATGCGCTCATAAGAAACTGATACTGAAACGAACTACGTCGAAGCGTTTAGTATTCTCGAATTGAGAATACTAAAAAGTTAGAAATAAAATTAAAGAAAGAAAAACCTTTTTTAAATTACCTTGTAACACGCTTTTATTTATAAAACTAGCTGAAAAGCCTACTAAAAGCAGGCAAAGACTATTCCTCCGACTCCTCCCGCCCCCAACCCCTCCGACTCCTCTCGCCTCCGACTCCTCCCGCCCCCAACCCCTCCAACTCCTCTCGCCCCCGACCCTTCCCGCCCCCAACCCCTCCGACTCCTCTCGCCTCCGACTCCTCCCGCCCCCAACCCCTCCGACTCCTCTCGCCTCCGATTCCTCCCGCCCCCTACCCCTCCGACTCCTCTCGCCTCCGACTCCTCCCGCCCCCAACCCCTCCAGCCTACAACTCTCCCTCTGCCACGACCCCTCCGTGCATACGTACGTACGTACGTACGTACGGTTGGCGTTTTATATAATTAGATTGGGACTATAATAAAGTGTTTAGAGGTGTTCTTATTAGAGGTAATTTATTTTCAAGTTTTCAGTTCATTGTATTAACCCATTTCCGCCGACTGTGACATTTATGTAACACAGTAAGAGGCTTCTTGCAGTTCGGTTTACAGCTACCCTAATTTTCCGAGTCGTTTGAATTACGCTTAGTTATCAAGGAGAAGTGCCTTACTACGGATTTTCACCGAAATTTTAGTCCCCGCGTCAATTTTGCAGCGTTTACAAGCGTTTGTATTTGACCAAGTGCGCAACGAAGAGAATTTCGAGACCCCGCCATGTTGTAAGTACTCTACATCCATTGTTGTTGGTTATTTCGCACCATTGTTGGTAGTAATTCCTTCCTTAGGTTTATAAAAGATGATTCGAGTTTGCTAACCTCAGTTTTATGGCAATGTTGCTTTCTGGTACTACTAGAGATAGTAGTGTGACAAATATGTCACAGTCGTCATACGAAGTTCAAAAATGTGAACTTCATACCATGCATCCCAATTTTTTTCCCTCCGTTATTATTTGTCAGGTAGTTGTTTGCATTTCAGTTTTCAATCATTTTCATCAAAATCTACTCAGTTAAAACTCACGTTCACTCACAATCTTTTCCATTTTTCAGTAACGTCGAGCAACTACTCATATTGTAGCCGTTATTCACTTGGCTACAATATGATTTCCATCCAGGTCTACACCTGGGATCCGCATAATAACTGGAAATTTCATCGAAATCAGATGTGAAATGTAGAAGTTATGGTTGTCAAGAAAAATTCACGTTTGCTCATGAGCACTGACTATCAGTTCCGGGGCGATGATTTTCAAAGGGGACCATCAACACCCCATTCCACACAATCTCTGAAAATTTCATCGAAATCAGATGGGAAATGTTTTTAATCGTACCGTACTAAATAGTGGGCGAATTCATGCAGTGATCTATAACTAGACGAGCCTTTCTGTTACCTACAATTATTCTGAGTGATAATGAAATAATGTAATACTTATCATGTTCCCTATATTTGATTTGAATTTATATGAAAATTGAATTACGAACTTCTAATATGATTTTAAAAATAATTTCGGCATTTATTTGAAAAAATTGTTTTATTGACTTATGTTCCTTTCAATTGCCTTTATTTATCCTAATTTTCAGGAAAAATTTCAAAATTTATTTGATTTAGAAAATTCTGATTCCATAACATTACTTGATTTAGCTGAATAATTGAATTGCCGTATCTGATTGATCTCTGATTTGTACTTTATTGATCTGAGATTTTAATTGAATTGATCTGAAATTTTAATTCGTTGTTCGATTGTGTTTGAATAATAAAGTCATATTTTGTTCCGTAAAACATCAATAATTTATCTACCAAGATTCTCACTGCTTGTGAAAAAGTTCACTGAAATGTATGTCTGGTGACGACTGTGACATATATGTCACAGTACATTCTCCCACTCCTAGGACCCATATAATTTTTTTTGCTTCCTCACTACCGAAGGTAGGGAAGCTTTGTATTCGTGAAAGAAGTGAAAAAAAAAAAATGTCCTCCAAAATCAAAATTTCCACTTGCTTTTTGCGTTTTAGAGCTTCCCGAACAATTTTGGTTCCGTGTCTGTCTGTCTGTCTGTCTGTCTGTCTGTCGGTCTGTCGGTCTGTCTGTCTGTCGGTCTGTCTGTGGTCAATCCTTGTCCCGGGCAAAACTATACTAACCTGTGGTCCGATTTTGATGAAATTTTCAGGGATTGTGCGGGTTAGGTCCTAGACGGTCCCCTATAAATTTCAGCACCTTCGGACCAATAGGAGCGAGTGCGCATGCGCAAACGTGAATTTCCTGGAACCTCGGTTTCTCGGTTTCTAATGAACCGATTTTGCTCAAATTTGGAGGTTAGTTAGGGACTAACTTCTAAGAGACACCCTATAAGTTTCAATCAAATTGGTCAAGCAATAGCCGCTGCGCATGCAATGGAGAAGGCGCCTGAGTGATCACTGATCAGCTGAGTGAGCTCCAAGGCCATTTTCTCTCCTGTTGAACGCAGGAAGCTGAAATTTGAGAGGCAGGGTCAATGGAGAATGCTGAAGGTGCCTGAGTGGTCACTGATCAGCTGAGTGAGCTCCAAGGCCATTTCCTCTCCTGTTGAACGTAGGAACCTGAAATTTGAGAGGGCGGGTCAATGGAGAATGCTGAAGGAGCCTGAGTGATCACTGATCAGCTGAGTGAGCTCCAAGGCCATTTTCTCTCCTTTTGAACGCAGGAAGCTGAAATTTGAGAGGCAGGGTCAATGGAGAATGCTGAAGGTGCCTGAGTGGTCACTGATCAGCTGAGTGAGCTTAAATATTACAGTGGAAGAAAGATAAAGAAGGAGAGGGAGCAAAAACCTTTTCAAGGTATGTCACATTTTAGCCATTAGGCTATAAGCGGAAATCATCCGGGGGTGCAGGGGGCGAAGCCCCCGCCGAGGCGCGCAGCGCCGAGTTTTCGCCAACTGATTCTATACGTCCATGTTACAATGAGTGAGGAAGCTATACTGCCCACCCAACTTGGCAGACGTTTTTGACATTTTTCTCAACTCAATAGGGCCTAGTTAAACAAAACTAGGTAAGAAAATTTTGAATTTTCCAAATTTTTTTATTCTCGGCGGAAATGGGTCAATAAAACGTCTGCCAAGTGGGTGTAGCACATAGCTTCCTCGTATCTATAACCCGATTGTATAGATGATCCGATACATAGTAGTTAATCTCAAAACATCAATCTCTACCTTCCACTACCCTCATAGGGGACCATCTACACGTCAACCGGAACAATCTCTGAATATTGTTGGAAATGTAGAACTTATGGCTGTAACAAGAAATATACTTTTGCGCATGCGCAGTGGCTACTATCAGTCTGGGGGCAATGATTTTCATAAGGGACCATCTACACCAACCCGCAAAATCCCTATTTTCATCGTAAATCGGATGAGAATTGTGGAAGTCATTTCATATTAGACAGACAGACACGGAACCACAATTGTTCAGGAAGGTCTGAGACATGAAACGTGAGTGGAAATTTGATTTTGGAGAACTTTCTCCAAAAATCATGTTTAATGTTTTTCCCTCGCAAGGGAGAAATTAGATTGCCGATCACTCAGCTGATCAGTGACCACTCAGGCGCCTTCAGCATTCTCCATTGACAATGCTTCTCAAATTTCAGCTTCCTGCGTTCAACAGGAGAGAAAATGGCCTTGGAGCTCACTCAGCTGATCAGTGACCATCTTGGTACAACTAGACCCCAAATGGAGCCGATATAACGTGGTAACTAAGAAATCGGTCCGTGGTAACTAAGAAAAAAAAGCGTTGCAGATTTGCGTGTCGGAATTCACAGAATGACCCCCAGCCCTAAAACATTAAACATGTTAATAAAATCGCAAAAAGTCGTAGATTGCAATAAGTTTGCAACATTCGATGTATTAATTGACTTGTATAAATGAATGAAATATTGTCTTGTTTTCCACGAGACCTATTGACTTGATTAATGATTCTTTTTCACGTTTTGTTCTCCTGAAATGAAGAGCGTTCCCGGATCTAGTACGAGGTATCACTATTCTGACAGGATCACAAAAGTTGGCGCTTACCGTGAAGACGACGGTGTTGTCGTAGGCGAGTCTGCTGGGAGTCCTGAGCGACCTGCGGTGTTTAGGAAACTGGTCATTGGCAGCGAGAGTTTGTTTGCTTATCTTCCCCCCAACAAGGCGGTCCGGTCAGATCCAGATAAGAGGTTACGGTGGCGGTTAGTCGAGCTCGTCGTCCACACCGAGGAATTTACTATGTGGAAATGCAAGATTTTTTAAAGTTGTTTCTTGGTGGATAACGGTGCACGGATAGCTGGGAAGGAACCTCGAATAACTTCAGTCCTTTTTTATGGGGATCAACAGGCATAGGTATCTGGAACAATAGGGCAAACCAATAACCGGATTCAATAATTAATTTTGTGGTTTTCAAGACTACTTTACTTATGTGTTCATTTGTGAAACTTTCGGGAAAACGCAAAAAACTGTCCCAAGTGGTTTAAACATCCCAATTTGGTTCATTATTTTCAACACTAAACCTTTGGAATCTACCAAGAAAATTTTTTTTCATCACCCCCTCAAAATTTGTTGGTTTGAGTTTCAAGGTACGTAGAATCCAAAATTCGAATAAAAAACGCTTCAGATTATTACACAAAGGTTCATTATTTTTCTATATAGATCACTTGTCTGCAAAGACCACGGCTTTACCACCAACCAACATGAAGAAAAACATCGATCGCATTTCGGTCAGCTAAAATTTGAATGGAGATTGGGCATCATTTGCGATTCACACTCGTGTTTCTGATTTATTGTAAGTAAATAATTAAATTCTCGTAGGGAGCGAACGGTTTGTCCTACAGGGCTCCGCGTGGTCTCAAATGAAATACTATCTTAAATTGATAGAAAAACAATACCTTTATATCAAAATGTTTTGAGTTAGGGCGTTTTCAAAATTTCAAACCTTATTTTTGAACTTTTAGAACTGACCTACATCAACAAAAAGCTTCGGGGCACAACTAGACCCCAAATGGAGCCTACTTACCAAATTTCATCAAAATCGGATAAATCTGAAACACGAGGGTGAATCGCATAAAAGGCCTAATCTCCGTTCAAGTTTTAGCTGAGCGAAATGTGATCGATGTTTTTCTTCATGTTAGTTGGTGGTAACAATGGAAAGCCGTGTTCTTTGCAGACGAGTGATCTATACAGGGTGTCACCCTAACTCGAGGACCAAACTTCAAGGATCGATTTTACAACTAATTTGCAAACTTTTTTGTCTCTTGACATTTTTTTTTAAACGCTTTAAAATTATACTTTTTTTACTTCTAAGATTTTGTTCGTGTTTTCGACCTTGAGCCATTAAAACGGCCATAACTCCCTCAATTTACTGGATAAACTCAAATATGAGTATACCGTTGAAAGAACGTTAAATTTCCTATCAGTTCATCAGGACACAAAAGCTTTTTAAGCCTTTCGTATAAGTGAATAAATTGGTCAAAGTCAGAAATTTAAAACTTTCTCGAAAATCACCATTTTTCAGGCTGACTCATCTTATGTAATAAACAGCCGTGTCGGCGGGCACTCAACGGAAAAAACTTGCCCAGAATCTCAGCTTTTCAACGGCCTATCAATTTTTCTTTTTAACATTCAAATTAGAAGAGTAAATGAAGTTTGAATGCCCGAAAACGTGTGTTTTACAAGCAAATCCAGTGTTTTAAGCGGTTTCTGGTCCCCCTCGACCTCAAGATGGCTTGACGATTTTGGTGTCATTTCCTATGTAATTTTCTACGCTGAATCAAATAGTGATACTTCCGAATGGTTCCGACTGCTAGAAAGTGGATTTTTTGAAGAAAACCTTCGTTTTTCGTACTTACATAAAATACGCATTATTCTTAAATGTGGTAGTGAGCATGAAGTAACACCTTTGAACTCAACAAAAACTTCAATCAACTAGAAGTTCGGTGTTTTTATTGAGTTCAAAGGTGTTACTTCATGCTCACTACCACATTTAAGAATAATGCGTATTTTATGTACGAAAAACGAAGGTTTTCTTCAAAAAATCCACTTTCTAGCAGTCGGAACCATTCGGAAGTATCACTATTTGATTCAGCGTAGAAAATTACATAGGAAATGACACCAAAATCGTCAAGCCATCTTGAGGTCGAGGGGGACCAGAAACCGCTTAAAACACTGGATTTGCTTGTAAAACACACGTTTTCGGGCATTCAAACTTCATTTACTCTTCTAATTTGAATGTTAAAAAGAAAAATTGATAGACCGTTGAAAAGCTGAGATTCTGGGCAAGTTTTTCCCGTTGAGTGCCCGCCGACACGGCTGTTTATTACATAAGATGAGTCAGCCTGAAAAATGGTGATTTTCGAGAAAGTTTTAAATTTCTGACTTTGACCAATTTATTCACTTATACGAAAGGCTTAGAAAGCTTTTGTGTCCTGATGAACTGATAGGAAATTTAACGTTCTTTCCAACGGTATACTCATATTTGAGTTTATCCAGTAAATTGAGGGAGCTATGGCCGTTTTAATGGCTCAAGGTCGAAAACACGAACAAAATCTTAAAAGTGAAAAAAGTATAATTTTAAAGCGTATAAAAAAAAATGTCAAGAGACAAAAAAGTTTGCAAATTAGTTGTAGAATCGATCCTTGAAGTTTGGTCCTCGAGTTAGGGTGACACCCTGTATAGAAAAATTAATAAACCTTTGTGTAATAATTTGCAGCGTTATTAAATAAATTCCAGTACAGCTAAATACCCTAAATTCTCCAGAAATTTTCAGATTTTTTCAGCAAGGGGAAGTGTATCAAATTGCACTTTGAAATTCAGTCATGTACACCCTTTCAAAAAAATCGATTTTTCAGGACTGTAATAATTCAAATAAACAACTCGTTGAATGAATCATATTTTGATGAAATTACATGTACTAGAACATCATAACATAAAAGGTTTCTATGCTCAGTTTATTATTTGACCAACATGAAATGATGAAAATGTTCTTCAGGAATGTACCTCTTCAACCTCTCTAGGTCAGCTGACTTGAAGGGGACGCTGTGGATTTTTGAGCATTGCAGCAGGGCATAACAATTTTGTGGGGGATTTTTGAAATGGATTATGTACATCCGATCTACTAAGCGCACTTTTCTACTTTTGATCACTATAGCACGGGAAAAAACTATGCCCCCTCACTTGGAAAAATTGTTTGTTTTCGTCGAATTTTCTTGTCTCAGTTAGGGCGAGGAGGGCATTCTAAAGAAAGTTATTTCGGTTTATTATTTTCAATATTAAACCTTTGGAATCGATCAAGAAAAAATTTACCCCCCCCCCTCCCTTTACCGACACATCAATTGCCTATTATAAAACCAACCTTACAGTTCATTTTTAGGACGTCCCACAGTAAGACTTGGGCGTCCTTATGCGATCGATCTGGGGTGAAGGAAGACAACACTCAACAGAAAAAAAAAATAACCACACAGTAATCCGTTTCAGACCATTCTGAATCCAAATCCGCGAAAAAAACCAAAGGTGTATGTCTGTGTGTGTGTGTGTGTGTGTGTATGTGTGTGTGTATGTGTGTATGTGTGTGTGTAACAAAATCTTGTGTACTCTGCACAGGCCTTAGTTCTCAACCGATTTTCCTGGTTCTTTTTTTGTTCGTCGCGGAAAACTATCTAGTTGTGCACTACGTCGCCGGAATTTCGAATTTTGCCTTTTAAGGGGGGGAAAGGGGGGGTTAATGCTCGAAAAACGTGCGTTTTTGGGCATAATCTTGTGTACTCTGCCCAGGCCTTAGTTCTCAAACGATTTTCGTGGTTCTTTTTTCGTTTGACGCAAAATACTATCTAGTTGTGCACTACGGCGCCGGAATTTTGGATTTTGCTTTTTAAGAGGGGGAAAGGGGGGGTTAATGCTTAAAAAACGTGCGTTTGCGTGCATAATCTTGTAAACTCTGCCCAGGCCTCAATTTCCAACCGATTTGCGTGTTTCTTTTTTTGTTTGACTCAAATAACTTCCGAGTTGTACATGATTTTACCAGAGTACCAAAATTCGCAAGAGGAGGGGGAGAGTGAGGGATAATATTCACAAAATATCCGAATTTTCAATATTTCGGTTCCTTCACAGCTTACTAATTGTACCCAAGCTTTGAAATTGAGGAAAAATTCTCATTATACCTCCGAATTTTCATGAATTATTCTCTGTACCACCATGGAACTAATAGTGGTGCCACCATGGTGCCATGATGCCATAAACCGCTTATTTCGTGGTTTTTTTTTTGTGTTTCACCTTGAATACGGATGTGAACTTCGACGGACTGCCTACCAAAACTAACAGATGAAAGTTCAATGTTACGACGTATTTCCGCTTTGGTGCCAGACTGGCGCCATTGTTGGCGTTGGGGAGGTGGGGGGGGGGTAACTCGAATTCGCATGTTGGGTATCGTAGATCATGGATTTTAAAATGCTCTTCAGATTCGAGGCTCCCATGCCGCTAGAAATGTTAAGGTGGATAATGGTGGGGGGGGGGGGGGTCAGTATTTCTTGCCTAAAGTAATGAATAAATTACATCGAGTGAAACAGTTTTATCGCTTACCAACTGGTTTGACTGATCTAATGCTTATCCAATGGGACGTCCCCTGGAATGCATGCATTACTAAACAATATGTTTTGAGTCTCGAAACCCTGAAACTCTACAAATATCGAGTAAGTTGTCCTTTGAAATGTCAACCGAGTCTTTCTTCGAGAAGCTTCAATGATACGAGGCACATTTTAATCGCAATCGATGCAACCACGCATAGAGACTCAGAAAATACAAAAAGAAGTGAAAATTACCAAAAATGACACATAACCCCTTTAAAAAAACGGGTTCACTTGTTGTTTAGTTGAGGTTTTGAATCTATTTAAATGAATCATTTATAGCAAGAAGGGGGCAAATAATACCTAACCACGTGAGATGAATACAGGGTGTCCCAGTAACTGCGCTCCTCCTACTGATTTTCTCTAAAATTGTAGACGAAAAAAATCGGACCAACACTATTCTTCACAATTTTTTAGCGTAGAATTCAAAAAATGTCAAAATTTAGATGCGTGCAATCGCGCAATCATGATCAATTTTGTTTTTTCAATTTCCCATTTACCCCCATTTTTTTATTGCAGATTCGGATTTAACGTAAAATTGTATCAATAATGTACTTTCACCAACATGTTTTTTACACCCTCGGTCGTATCCATCCTGTATAACGTTTGGATGCTACCTCAGCGATCTGTGGTTGAAGAAATTCATTCGACGAACGACTTTACCCAACGCCCAACTGAATGTCCTTCGAAATACAAAACAATAATACACTTACCGAGGAGTGGAAATTAGTAACGGGGTTTCCAAACAAGAGGTCGTCGAACTGGAAACAGAGGGGAAACTCTTGCATAAGGTGTCTGGGTGTAATGAACTGTACCTACTCAGAGATGAAACCAGCCAGAAATCGGTACATCAAATGGAGAGTACTAACTTACTTATGGTAGGTAGATACACCTACCTACTAGTATTATTGATAAGTAAAAGTAATAAGTTTTAACAAAGAGCATTCCGATCCAGAATCAAAGTAATACAACATGAATGTCTCACCTTTGTGGGTGGAGGTTCACATTGCGCTCAATCGGGTTTCTGGGTACAGGTTCTGATCTTTGCTGGGTATAGTTCTTATTGACAAACCAAGGAAAACCATGGTGGTGGCGAAAGTAGCTTAGTTTTCAGAAGTTGTGGGGACAATTTCAAGCAGATTGATCAATCAAGTAGCAGGGGCGTCCTAGAGGTCTCGAGTATGCTGCCGTGCTAAGCCAGAAAGTCGTAAAGTGAAAATTTGACCAAATTGAGTTATTGGTTCCCGGGGGTTTAGGGGGTCGATTTCTATCGATTTTCGAAGTTTCAGAGTCGTATCTCGACTAGAAATGCCTCAAACAAGATTCCCGATTTTTGCGTTAAGGCATGTTAACTTGATTATGCTAAGCAACTTAACTTAGCTTAAGTATCAGAGCGAATCAGAAGAAGAAAACTCGTATCTTGACACAGTTACGAGAATCGGCCTTAGTATTTCGACGATACGACTTCTTGCATTCTGATTCGGCATGATACGTCTTTTTGCCTCTGAAAACTCTGCTTTTAGTGGTGACTTTAGGAACCTTCTCACTGTTACCTACCTGAATACTGCAGTGCTAAGCCAGAAAGTCGTATCTTGGCTTCAACCAACTTTCGGGAAAACGACCTAATAAGTTTCGTGGTGAAATAACTCTTCCACGGGATTATTTTTCCTCCTTTTACCTCAACTAAAAGTTTTTCTTACAAAAAATTAGTTGCTGAATCGATTTTTGAGGTCAAAATTAAACATTTTTCAGTGTATATTGTCAAAAACTGTATAACATTTTTCCATTCTTATTACCTACTTCCGAGTCTACCAAGGTAGCGGAAGCTTTGTTTTCACTTTTCAAGGATGAAAAAAATGTTCTCAAATCAAAATTTTCACTCGCGTTTTAGGTTTTAGACCGTTCTGAACAATTTTGGTTTCATGTCTGTCTGTCTGTCATGAAATCCTTGTAACGGGCATAACTATACGAAGTTATTGTCCGATTTCTATGAAATTTTCAGGGATTGTGCGGGTTGGTGTGTAGACGGTCCCCTATGAAAATAATCATCCCCGGACTCATAGAAGCGACTGCGCATGCGCAAACGTGAATTCCTTGTAACGGCCATAACTTCTACATTTCTCATCCGAATTCGATGAAATTTTCAAGGATGTTACAAATTAGTATTTAGATGGTCCCCTATGAAAATCACCACCTTCGGACTGATAGTAGCCACTGCGCTTGCGCAAACGTGAATTCAAGATCGAGATACGACTTCAGGCTTAGTATATCTGACCTAAATGTAAGTCAAATAAGAATAGATAAATGTTATACAGTTTTTTGACAATATACACCAAAAAATTTTAATTTTGACCTCAGAAATCGATTCAGCAACTAATTTCCTATAAGAAAAACTTTTAGTTGAGGAGGAGGCTTTCAGTTAAGTAAAAGGAGGAAAAATAATCCCGTGAAAGAGTTATTTCACCACGAAACCGATTATGTCGTTTTCCCGAAAGTTAGGTGAAGCCAAGATACGACTTTCTGGCTTAGCACGGCAGTATGATTAACTAACGGGAAGCAGTACTCTTCAAAGCACCAGCAAAAACGTCTGCCAAGTGGGTGTGGCACATAGCTTCCTCGTGTCCATAACCCGATTGTATAGATGATCCGATGCATAGTAGTTAATCTCAAAACACCAATCTCTAAGTACCTTTCATTACCCTCATAAGGGACCATCTACTCGCTAATCTGGACAATCCTAGAAAATTTCATCAAATTCGGATGAAAAATTAAGTGAGTAGGTGTATGTGATTGGATCAAAAAAACACATGGCCTCGGCTGGGTTTCGAATCCGCGACCTTAGGAACTCAGATCAAGACTTTATCCTCTGAGCTACCGAAGCTTTGCTAATAATGGGATTTGAGATTCTCACAGGAGACCATCCCTCAATGAATGAATCCCTCTATGAAAAACAATTCTCTGTGTTTTCATAGAGGATCATCTAAATACTAATCTGTAACATCCCTGAAAATTTCATTGAAATCGGATTGAAAATGTAGAAGTTATGGCCGTTACAAGGAAATTCACGTTTGCGCATGCGTAGTAGCTACTATCAGTCCGAAGGTGGCGATTTTCATAGGGGACCATCTAAACACTAATCTGTAACATCCCTGAAAATTTCATTGAAATCGGGTGGAAAATGTAGAAGTTATGGCCGTTACAAGGAATTCACGTTTGCGCATGCGCAGTCGCTTCTATGAGTCCGGGGATGATGATTTTCATAGGGGACCGTCTACACACCAACCCGCACAATCCCTGAAAATTTTATCGAAATCGGACAATAACTTCGTATAGTTATGCGCGTTACAAGGAAATGATGATAGACGGACAGACAGACAGACATACAGACACGGAACCAAA
Source organism: Apolygus lucorum (assembly GCA_009739505.2). Lineage (NCBI taxonomy): Eukaryota > Metazoa > Arthropoda > Insecta > Hemiptera > Miridae > Apolygus > Apolygus lucorum. The sequence continues at coordinate 47,110,893 of CM019179.2, forward strand.
ATTGTTCAGAAAGGTCTAAAACGCAAAACGCGAGTGGAAATTTTGATTTTGGAGAACTTTTTTTTTCGTCCTTGAAAAGTGAAAACAAAGCTTCCGCTTCCTTGGTAGACTCGGAAGCAAAATGAGAAGCCTTGGATTCTCAGACAAACAAAAATCAACCGTAGAACACCGGAGCCTTCTGCATCAGGGTCAAAAATGGACCACAACAAGTCCACAATAGCCTGAGGTGATTTTGTGAGGATAATAAATAGAAAATGGGTCGATTTCACCTGATTCTGAATAATTTTCCTCATCACGTTGGTGTGTTTCTGCAAGTGACGGGCTGAGGGTCCTTAAATCCGCCGAATATTCAGGTACGTTCTGCATTTTCCGTCAACAAATTCACTGAGAACGAGAAGTTACCAATCATGATTTCGTAGAAGGTCGAAGAATAACAACTGTAAAATTTCATTTCGATTAGAAAATTGATAAAAAAATCCCCGCACTCGCGTCCTCGTCTCGAAAGAGTCCAACAATCCATCCCGGTTAGTTTTCCTTTGTTGACTTGGAACTTCCAAGTGGGAAGTTGGTGGTTGAAGAGAGTGATGGATGAAGTAGGTGGATGTCGCGGGTGGTGGTTCTTCATTCCTTCTTATCTTTGAAGTTCAACATTTTTCACTTTGAATTACACCTATTTCAATTAAGTAAATCTCTTTTCCATTGAATTAAACCTTTTTTACTTTCATTGATATATTTTCTAGGCCTCAGGACCTGGCATGGGCGGTGACAGCGGACCTGAAACGGGCAGAGCAAGAGAAACCCTCTTGGTAGGGTTCCACCCCCTCACCAACTATCCTGGAGGGGGAAAAGTGGTTCCTACTTCACAACCAAGTGAAGTAATTAGAACAAATTGGAAGAAATTTGAACAAATTAGGAGTTGTGGGTGCCTTCATATGGAAATTTGAATACTGGTTGCTAAGGACGCAAAACTCGAAGAAATGAACTGAAGAAGTAACGATAAGATATGAAGATAACGATAAGAAATGAAGAAATAACGATCACATTTTGGTCAGCTACAATTTGAACGGAGATTAGGGATGGGTATCGTTATAAAAGTATCGATATTTTGTATCGATACAGTATCGTATATAATTATCGATATTTTAAAATATCGAGTACCGATACTTTAGTGTCACAAACTATCAATATCATCCAATTTTCTCAAGAAAAATAATTTTTTCAACAACTTTTATTCAATTTTTACTATTAAGAGTCCAAGCAGAGTGATTTTTTCCATGATATAAACGTTATTTGTGCAACCAGAGTACTGACCCGAAAGCCTCTCTATCTTCTTCATTTTTTAGCCATTATGTTGAATTTTCCGCGACAACAGTATCGATATTCGATATTTAGAAATATCGGATCCAGAGTATCGATATTAATAAATATCGGATAGTGCAGTATCGATACTAAAATATCGAGTATCGGTACGAAAGTATCGATATTTTGAAATATCGAGTATCGATACCCATCCCTAACGGAGATTAGGCCTCTTTAGTGATTCACACTCGTAATTCTGTTTTATTCCTCGTTCCGGGTCAGTATTTTAAACGATTTTAGGAATTCATACTAATGAATTCCTAAAATTCCGTGCACTAGCACGGTTCTATGGAATTGAAAAACTGAAATATTGCCGCCGGAATCATCAAAATCGAACAATAATTGCCAGACAAAAATGGAAAAAACCGTTTATTCTGCAGTTTTTTCCATTTTGGTTTATTATTTTCAATAATGAACCTTTGGAATCGACGAAGAAAAAAAAATTAACCACCCCTCAAAATTTGTTGGTTTACGTTTCAAAGTACCTACGTAGAATCCGAAAATCAAATAAACAATTTTACGTGTCAACTTTTCCAAAAACTGAGTTATTTACATTTTTATTTTATTTATCAACTCCCCTCAAAGACAAATTGTCTTTTGTGACGGAAGGGGGCACGCCATAAATTAGAAAAATAAATCAAATATAATGGGGAGGACGCCCAGGACTCACCCAACGCCGGCCCAAGGGAAGGTTGTAGGTATCTTTGCACCTAATTCATATCAACTACCACCTCCGTAAAAGTTGTAGAGCAAGTATTGGGGGGCACAAAAAGTACAAGAAATACAAAATTTGGTCAACTTTACTATTTAAAAAAAATGTTAAGCCAAAATAAGGGACAAAAATTATTTTATCTTTAAAAAATTGAATTTTAACCAACTTTTCCAGTGGGTTACACCCACTTCTGGAGGATGGATATCCTGAGGCACCTGTTTTTGCAACAATCAATCTAACAATTTAATTATTACCATATTTATTTTCAGTGCTCATGATAACAATAATTCATTATGTAGTATGCAGATTTATAATCTTTTCTTCTTAGATGGACCAGGATGGTCATTGTCACCTTGTTGTGACCAAGTAGGGTAGGGTGGGGCAAAGATCCACAATGGGGAATTTGCCTCAATTTTAGATTCTGGAATTTCAAGGCAAATCCTATTATAGGGCCCTAGAATAACGTTTAACACTAGGAATAACCAACGGAAAAAAATTACTGTAGGAGAAAATGACTAAACAAGTGAACCTCTGTTACAAAACACCGCGAAAATCGAGGAATATTGTTGACGTCATCCGAAAAAAAAAAAAAAAAAAACGACGCGAAAGCAACGACAACAGACAGAGTTCTAGCACGCCACACAAAACGATCCAGTGAAATGGCTACTCGAATAATGTGATTCAAATCTTGAAACTAAATAAGAGAAGATGAAGAATAATAATGCTTGATAAACTAGTAGATAGACTCGTATTGTAAAAAAGTGAGTAATACTGTTTCTTTTGGTCAATTTTGTGTCTGGGTTCTTCCTGCCAGTTCGTGGCGCACTCTTGTGCGCACTACTCGGAAGGTAAAAGTTCGCGTATGTTCCGCTTCTGTGGTAAGCGCCACAGAACCTCCTTTGAAGTCAGATTGGTAGAATATCCGTCACGTTTCAAACATGGCTGCCTCTTACACATTGCCACCACATTTAAAATTTCCATCTTCCTTAAATTCTCTAAATTTTTTGGATGCGTTTTCGAGCAGCTCACTATGGTTTTATTCCATAAAAATAAACCCTCATTCGAAAAAAAAAAAAAAAATGTGAGGCAAATTCCCCATTTTAGGTTTTAACTGTCTTTCTCACCCAATAAGTAAAAGGTCCCACATGTTTTGGCTTCACTGGAAAGCTTAATTTATGTGCTACAATGTACCATTTTATTAGTAGCGAAATAAGCACCATTTAGAAAAAAAAGGAAAGGTAGACAACCTTGCCTTTTCGGACCTTTGCCCCACTGTTTGGGGGTGAACGTCCGCAGATGCGGGGCAAATGTCCATTGAGACGAAATAAATAGAAAAATTAACTTTAAGCCGTTTATTTACTGACAGTTATGAGTAAAACCATTCCAGTTCACTGACTGAATAATAATTTCGGGTTGTGCTGGTTTTTTTTTGGCTCCTTTAAACTAGAAACGACTGATCCCCATTCATAATCGAGAATGTCAGGCCGGTCGGGCCATTTCCATGATTTTCCAGCTTTCAACATTGACGATACAGTGGCATGGGTTTTTGAAACTTGAAAATTTGAAAAAAATGTGAAAAAATTAGAACAGTGAATATAAACACACTATCTGCGCCCGGACATATTTGCCCCAAGCAAAGTGCGGACCTTTGCCCCATTTTGTTCTGGTCAACACAAAAGTAACCTAAAAACAAGAGATTCGCATTTGGCCAAAATATTGTCCTTAGATCCCCTTTCAAAACCTGAATTATGGAATTGAACCAGTATAGAAGTCAGCAAAGCGTACAGAATATACATTCTCAACTGAGGATGACCTAGGGATTATTAGGTCATCAAAACTACATCAAAACAAGTAAAAAGTATTCTCACCTCATTGTTATTGTTGTGCCAGTCGTACGCCAACTAACTTTTGTGAGTCGTCTGCTATCAATGTTGCCAACATAAAAATGTGTCTAAAACCATGACCATATTTGGCGGTCATTTTAAATTGGGGGTGCGGATCATTTCCCATAGCGGATCTTTGCCCCACCCTACCCTACGTATGTTCCGTTGATGTAACAGTTCAGGAGCATAGACAGACTTCAGAAATGATATTTCAATATCATATTGGCCCTTTGCGCTCTCTGGTGTTGATTTGACCCAGAGGAAAGGATATCTCATAGGATATGGAGGATTTGAAACGAAAATGACGTGAATCGCGCAGGATGAACACAATCAACTAGATACACGAGTATATAACATCAAACATTTTTATTTTTGCCATTAGTATAATTCATAGTACGTAGGTACGAGAGAATTACTCATACCAAAAAAGTCTCTTGACGTGTGGAAACTCTCATAATCCTTACATTTTAATGGTGCACCGTGTACCTCTGAGCCGAGGCCAGCATTGTATGAGAATGATATTGATCAATGAATCGCATCGCACATTTTCTCATGAAAAACACGAAGTATTCACAAATAAAGAAATAAAACGAACATCATTGCGAGCTGTTTTGTCTTAAACAAAGAATGACGTGGGATTTCTACATCGACGAAATGTGTTTTCTACATCACGAATCAAAATTTAGTAAATAAAATTTGCGTGAAATAACGTTATGGTTTCGCTATGTACAAACTCTACAATAGATCAATTATCATGGTATTTACAAAGGTGTTGGACAGTCATTGCTATTATTTTGAAAGTGATAGAAATAACAATATAACCTACCTACCTATTTATAGGGAAATGTTTTAACAAAATAACAAGTAGGTGAAGGTTATGTGGTAACTTGTTTTCTTTACACTTATTACTACCTAATTTATTATACGATCTTTCCTTAAAACTAAAATAACGTTTTTCTGGTACATTATTTTTCTTGCACAGTGGAACTCGAATTTAATTATAAAGTGAATTACGAATTACACTAAACATCGACTTGTCTTTGAAAATGTCAGAGGGGAGTGGTCTCAGAGAAACAACAATTTGAGCGTGTTAAGAGTACAAATAGGTACTGAAGATGCGGACAGGAAACAACCAGAAGACACCTGAATTATCTTATGAGGTCAATTTCAAGGATTCTCGAGGAATCCATTTAGCAAATCTCCATAGAAACTACAACAAGCACAGAGAAGAGTCAACGCTGTCCGGAGAAGAGTTAACCCATTTGAATGTTGCAGAGTTTCGGATCTTGAGAACCAGTAGGTAAATCTAGTTTTTTCATTGTTTGTTCGGAAGAAAGGTAGTAGGGAAGAAACATATTCTTAAGTGATGCCTGCATTCCAGGGGATGTTCCATTGGATAAGCATTAGGTCAACTCACTGGGCTGAAAGCTGAATGTGGGAGCCCGAGAAGCGTTCTGATTGGTGGAGCTCCAGGACGTAGTTATAGCGGAAAGCAACAGATAGCGTTCATGATCACTTGTTCCCAACCTCATCACAACAAGTCACCTTGTTTATCACATATTTTTCTCCTTGGTGCGTTACCGGCTGCATCTAAGTAATTAATTTGATAACATTCAGTTATATTCGCGATATTTACGAAAAAATCGAGCGATTTTCAATAATACACTGGGTTTCAAACGTTTCTTTGGGTGGCAGTTGTCAATTGAATATTTGAACTACTGGCAGTAGGGACAACAACAATTGCATGAGGAACTCGGAAAATACCTTTCGCCCCGATTGGTTTTTCCAAGTAATTTTTGCATGATGAAACGAAAAGTTATCAATTTCTGGTCATTCGAAAGGATTTGAAAAGAAGCGGTATGAAGAGTGTGGCCTTCCCCTCCCCTCCACTTCCGTAGTAGTTCCTCAATCCTAGCTGAAAGTAGATAGCGCAACTGAGGCAGCCTCAAAAATGCTTGCACACCATTTTAACGTTGGCTTTCTTCTCTGTTAACTTGTCTCCATTACTCTGTGGGTCAACTTGAACCAGTTCGTGAGCGATAAAACACATTTTGATTTACCTTCCTCCTGCACAAAACTGTTTCACTCAATGTACGTAATTTGGTTAGTATTTTGAGTTAGGAATAGTGGACTCCCCCTCTCGCCCTTAGCCACCATAATATTTCTAGGGGGGTGCGAGCAAATCATCAACATGCGAACCTCGAAAATCAGTTGAAAATTAAGGGCTGGGCAGAGTGTACAAGGTTTGTCACACACACATTCACCTATTTTTTCGCAGATTCAGATTCAGAATGGTTTAAAACGGATCAGTGTAAGGTTATTTATTTATTTTCTTTTTTTTTTTTTGAGTGTTGTCCAACTTTACCCCAGATCGATCGCATAAGGACGCCCAAGTCTTACTGTTGGACGTCCTATAAATGGCCAACATGTCCGTCGTGAACAACTGAGAGGTTTGGGGATGCTGTGGTTTTCTACGAGACATGCGAACAAAATTTGTTCATTTAATGAACAATTTTTGTGGGGTGGAAAACGAGGAAGTTAGTTTTCCCTAGGAACGATTGGTTGTACATGAAAATCATCAGAAATTTCCGCATAATGCTCCCCTCATAACGCGCTTTACTATGGCACATAAATGAAAAATTGTCACGCACCGCGGGGAGAGTTATGAGAGGAGCGTTACGCGAAGGGGAAAAGGCATAAAATGTCTCTCCTGGTTGCGTACTTGTACGAAAGCTGTAGCCACCGATCGGGAGGAGCAGTGGGCGGGAGGAGCAAGGGGTGGGAGGAGCAGGGGGCGGGAGGAGCAGGGGTTTCTCTGTAATGTTGGGTATGGAGTTGTTTTGCTAGATCATTTGAATTTGCTATGATTTTGACTAGATCTGCGTTTTACTTTCATAGATATCTTTTCATTTATGTGCCATAGTAAAGACATAAAATGTCAAAAAAAATTCTGTACGAACATTGTAGGTGAATATTAGCTATTCCCCACTGTACAACCATAGAGTCTTTGAATTTGAAGGGAAGGAGTTGTCAGCTCACACAAGTTCATTTGACGACAATCAACAGCGGGCCACGGTTTTTTCTTCGCTAATCAATACCAAATAGTGAGCCTGTTTGCCAAAATGGGTGTGGCGAGGTGCTTCCTCGTAGCATACCTACATACATCACGGTTGTACAAGCAACTCGATCACAATAAATCTGACAACAGTGAAATTTGTATGGAATCATCCAAATCAGACGTTACAGATGTAGCAGTGACTGCAACACCCCCATGCTATCCTCCTCTGAGACGAAGAGGGGGTGGGCTCCCCTGTTTGCAGAACTGCTACTTAATAAAGGCATGTTGTAGTTCCATAAAAGATGATTGCTGAAATAAATCTACCAATCCATCAAACCTACATGACTAAGTTTGTTCCAACAGGAGGTTTGCAGTCGGACTGTCCTTCTAAATTGCTGTCAAAATCTGTTGACAGTTCAGTGGTACTGTTGAAACGATCTTGCCTCATAAAAATTACAGTACATAAAAATTCTCGGTTATTTTTGGGATATTTTCAATTTCTGGAGTTACACTCGAGCAGACATTAGGGGGTAGTACCAAATATATCATACTTTATGATTGAAATGGTAATTTCCGCTATAATGTTAATAAAAAACCTTGAAAAAACCTATACCTACACAAAGTATTGAACTTCAGGAGTCCTATTAGAATTTTTTTAAATGGATTTCAGCGAAGAAAATTTTCAAAATTTTAGATACAATTTTGAGCCCATTGCAATAGTTTTTTTTCTTCGAAAATTCACCGAAAGAATTCAATCATGTAAAGGCAGATTGGACTTATGTCGAGTGAACAATAGGAGATCCAATTTAGGAGGAACAGGTTCCAGATGGGGGAGGTTTACTTTGCAACGTCTCCTCAACAGAACTCCTTGGAGTTGTCGACTTCTGTTTGACTACAGTTCAACCATGGATAACCAAACTATTCTGATGGAATGGTTGAAGTGGTTGATTTTCATCTGTTGGACGGTTCGTCCTGATGGAACAGCAGTTACACAGGGCAAGTTTTACAAGTAGGTAGTGGGGGAGTTGGGTGGGGGTGAGTGAGATATTTGGTGTGTCGATGGCTACCTGAGCCAGCTGTGGTGCTTCTCACCCACATGTTAGTAGGATCTAAATACTAGTCCTGGTGCAATCATGTTTGAACATGCATACCTGTTCTACCCAGCCTTATGATCGAGTAGTGAAATGCGGGGGGGGGGGGATGGAGTTTGGAATCATGGGGAATCAAGAGGAGGGGGAGTTCATAAGGCTGGGTTGAACAGGTATGCGGGTTCAAACAGGATTGCACCAGGACTGGTATTTAGATCCTACTCGTGGCCAATAGCCAAGTCTTATTATAAGGGCTATAGGTCTGCCACAGAAACTTTGCATCCATTTGGCGCATTCTTCTGGAGAACATAGAACTAATTATCTCTTATCATCAAGCAGATTCCGGCGCATACGATAATTTTTCGGGAATTTCTCCCCTCAAAAGTGACATGATTTCCTTCCTATTGCAGCTTGAAATTCATGCATTTCCTAAATTGAAATTTCGTGGCACTACATGATCATCAAATTTCTCACGGCTCCAATTTCTGTGTGAAGGTTTCACCATGGAAGGTTGACTTGATTGTTATAGTTTACTGATTTACCACTTAGGGGGCGCTAAAGGGAGGCAAAGTTTCTGAGGTAGACTATAGTTTACTAGCCAACAAGCTCGCCAGCTAGCGAGCAGCCATGTTATCAACTTTTCCAGCTGCTTGACAGTTAGTCTGCAAGTCCACTAACAACTGATGACACAGGGCGAGTTTACCAATGGCCGGTAGCTATTTAATGAAGTTGAGGCCAGTTGGCCCAGGAGGTTGCCTGGATTGGTGACCGTTCAAAGGGGGTATTGAAGGTATTTATAATTTTATGGGTTTGGCCGTTGGTGAACCTGCTTTACTTAATAAGTAACCATGAGCGATATTATCAGAACCAATTCTGATTATATCTTTGGAAGACAACTGATGACAGGAATGTAAGTCGGATGAAAATTCAACCAGAGATGGTTGTTTACTATACTTTCTGTTCGACTGCAGTTCCAGCTGCAACGAACCTATCTACTTGAGGGCTCTTTCAACCCCCAGGAAATCGGCTATTATGATGTTCTGGTATGGTAAATTCTGAAGACAATTTTTACAATTCAACCAAAATTGACGCAGGTACAAGCGTAAGTATAATACGAGTACAGTGTGGAGAAGTGCAATAATATTTTGTTGGTAAGAGATAAGATGGATGTCTTCTTGTACAAATGTAGGAATTTTAACTTATTGTTCTCACAAGGTGACTAATTAAAGACACTAATTACAATGTGTTCCAGGTGCTGACATTTTCTTGGTAAGACAATCGATGACACGATAATAACTAATACCCCTACGTTACATATAATTTACTCCAGCAGGAACTGTACGATTAAATTACCGTTATAACGTAACGGCTTGTCACTGAACTATCGTTCATCCAAGTTCCACTGCGTTCGCAAAATTACTTGAAAAACTAGAGTTAGAAATGGTACGCCGTTGAGAGCCCTGTCGAAAGGGCGTCTGATGCGAAAAATTGATCATTAAGCACGAGATAAATAACCCTGATGAACATGCGATAGGTACTTCGTAACGAAGGTGAGTCGTCCAATAGCAAACAGAAAACTACATTGTGATCAATAACAGTGATTTTTTTCTGCTACTAAAAGTGGACGGTTGCTACTTGGTAAGTATAATATACTTAAGTAGAATATATTATATTCTATGAAGTAAAAACACAACTAAATTAATTCGTCGATACAATTTATTATATTTATATTAAAAGAAGAGAATGAAAACCAAAGGAGTTTTCTCACTTTTTCTAAACTTTTGTGAACCCATGAAAAACGTTTTCCACATTGAACGCAGGGAAAAAAACGCGTTGATCCCCTGTGGCGGAGAAATTTTTTTCGCCAAAACGCTATAGCAGCAACATATCGACAGTGAACTTGCAAAACCATGTAAGTCGTTTTCCAGAAATTTTACAGGAATCGAGAAAAACTTGCTTCAAAGTGGACTTAACACGTCATTGTTGGTTCATATTTGTTGCTTTTGACGCATAGAGAAGAGATAGTCGAGTTTTTGCCAGTTTGGCTCCGTTTGATGGATCAAGGGGGTCTTATTCTATCCAAATAGCTAATAACCTTATTTTCCAAAAAAATCGGACTTACATGGTTTTGCAAGTTCACTGTCGATATTTCAAAGAGTACATTTTTCCAAAAATTTTGACATAAAAAAATGAGAATTTTTAGAATTTATTCTCGGCGTCAACGTGACGCGGCCAGCGGCAGTTGCTCCAGTTTGAATGGGAAATTGACCAGTATGTGAGTGGGTTGGCTTAGGCCGCCCGTCCACTGGACGCGAATTCCGGCGGCCTTTGCAAGGGAGATAGGTTGATGGTGCATAGAAATAGGTAGGAATCAATCATGTACGACAATATAATACCTAGTTATTCCATACCTGGAAAGAGAATGAGTCTTCTCTTTTTTGGGAGCTTTGTAGAGTACTCTGGCAAAGATTCAAAACAGAAAAACCGAGTGAAACACACAAAAAACTCGGAGTCGAACCACTGTGTCTTTTTCACGATAACGAACTGAAAGTATGAAACTTATGAAAGGATTGAGCTGATTGTTGACACAACCAACAATTAAACAATGTCGATCAACCTTAAAAAGAGTGAATCATTCCGTAAAAATGGATGAAAAATGTGAAAACAAAACAAAATTACCGGAGGAGCGCACAAAGATAAGGTGTCACTTTGATAACAGCTCAATTACCTCCAACCTCGACCGATTCAGCTCCGGATTGAACCGTTCGACTCATAATATGTTCATCTATCACGAAAAAAAGCTAGAAAAGAGCGGAAACCGAGAATGAAAGAACAGAAGCAGATATTCTTGAACCTGCTTTGCGAGAGGTGTTCGCGTGACATAGACGTGGCCAGCCACAGGGACCCCGGGATTTGCGTGACATAGACGCGATCCGCGTCCAACGTGTTAAACCAGTGTCAGAACTAGGTTTAAATTGAATCAAACGATAAAAAAAAATCTTGACGTTATTGAAAATGAAACAAAATTATCTGGAAGGGAAGCACTCGTCCAGGGAAAGAGGAGAAGGGAAATATCACTGGACACTGCGCACAGAAATATTTGTCAGATTATAGTTCCTAAGATAGTCTCAATGTTGCTAAGAAAATCTCACGACTGGTTGAACTGGCCCTGAGTGCCCAACCAAATAGCAGAAATTACAGAAAGAGTTCTGAGCCTACACAAACACCTAATAAGAGGCGGGAACAATGAGGAATTTCACCATGTCGGAATTTCCTATTTTTGACCCCAAAATCGGATTCAGTACCTCTAAAAACCCCCTAAGGCGAACTTTCAGCCCGAACTTCCTAATTTACGAATAAACAAAACAGTGTAGAAAATACGAATGTTTAAAAAAACCGGGAAAATGACGTCATGCTGGAATAGTTCATTTATGGCTGCTTGAAGCGCTGAGATCAAGAAATCCATAGTCCCCAGATGCAAAATTTCATGAAACAGTAAAGTTCAAAATCGAAAACTGAAGAAAAAGCGAGATGGGGAAAATTAGGTTTCCTCTGTTTTTGTTTGATAACTTTTCTCTTAGAAAACACGATTTCGTCGTCCCAATAGGCAACACTGGGAGGAGACGGCGATCCAAACAGCCCAATCAGCGAGCGTTCCCGCTTCACGTCTGTTTTCCCGGTTAGTTTTGAAATTAAAAATTTTGATTGTCTCCCAAAAATAACAGGAGACTTATTTTTCGAAATCAGCCCGATTTTCATCTATCCCACACCATTAACTATTCAGGAAAAATGCAAACAGAAATCGGTGAAATTCCTCATTTAGGATCCCACAGTCACATCAATTGCCTCTGCCATTTCTGGCTGGGTGGTTCCCATCAGCCAGTAAAATTTGATTTTTTACATGGAAAACTCTGGTTTTGGTTGCCAGATGATGGAGGAGAAAACCCCATTTCCACTAAAGATTGTTTTTTGACTCCGTTCAAGAGGCAGAAAAAAACCCTTTCTGTCCAAGAACTCTTTTACCGTCGGATAGTTATTAACGAGTAGAACAATCTATCTCATTTCTGAAAAAAATTAAGAAAACTCCTTCAGCATGCGACCTCCTCAAATTACCAAATAAAAATAATAACAATACTTGTTTTTAACGCCAATCAGCGTAAGATTCAAGCACGTTGGATTCAAGGGTGTAACAAGTTGAGCTTGAAATAGCGATTTCGAAGTCCTATCGTATAATTTTTATTAAAGTTGTAGTAAAAATTAAGATGGTAGCATGATTATTAAATGTTGAAAAAAATAGCTACCTCACCGAAAAATAACAGAATTAAGAGGTAATTATAGTGAAAATATTTCGGAGGTCAACAAAGCAGTAAAATGCTGTGACATAACCGCCACTCTCCTTCCAATAAATTCTGAGCACGTTTGCCATTAGACGACTCAGTTTTTAAAGTAAACTTCTTTTCAGAAATTAACATTATACAAAAGAAAATTCTATTTATAACATCGATTTTAAAAGGACGAGGAGCAGACACAGAGCAGAAGCTGCCGAATTTGTTGATTGGTTGGGTAAACTGTTGGATGGGTGAGCTGACTTCACTTTGGTTCGGTGTTGCGTCCGTCGGTTCGTGTAGATGGCGTTCGATTGGTTCGTCGGGACCGTCACATTGCAGTACATTTCGTCGCAGCACGACACGCATATCTGAGAGAGAAAAACACAATAATTAGATTGTTATGTGTATTTTGGATGTTATGAGTATCACTGTGAGATGGCACCAGCTTCGCACCAGACGTTCTTCCAGCTTATTTGAGTGTGAGTGAACATTTTTTCCAATTGTCAACTTAATAAGCGATAGAGAACGTTGGAGTCTATTTTTCAATGGCCTACCAAGGTTGAAATAAAATTAAGGAGATTTATTATTATAAAGGAGAACGATACCTCCAACTTTCCACCGAAATGGGCCTCCTTATATACCATTATACCATTTTGGAATTTCTATTCCACGGGAGGAACGACATTTCTTACGGCCATTATGTCCAAATGATGAATAATACATTATTATCTCTAAAAAAAAACGGAAAATCTCATTGAGTGAATGATCAACCAGAGCATCTGAGGTAAAAAGCTCCCTAATGAGCTGAATCAAAAATTGAGCTCAGCTGAGTCGATCATGACCAACCAGATCATCAGAGGTAGGAAGCTCCCTAATCAGATGAATCAAAAATTGAGCTCAGATGAGTCGATCATGATCAACCAGATCATCAGAGGTAGGAAGCTCCCTAATGAGCTGAATCAAAAATTGAGCTCAGCTGAGTCGATCATGACCAACCAGATCATCAGAGGTAAAAAGCTCCCTAATGAGCTGAATCAAAAATTGAGCTCAGCTGAGTCGATCATGACCAACCAGATCATCAGAGGTAGGAAGCTCCCTAATCAGATGAATCAAAAATTGAGCTCAGATGAGTCGATCATGATCAACCAGATCATCAGAGGTAGGAAGCTCCCTAATGAGCTGAATCAAAAATTGAGCTCAGCTGAGTCGATCATGACCAACCAGATCATCAGAGGTAGGAAGCTCCCTAATCAGATGAATCAAAAATTGAGCTCAGCTGAGTCGATCATGATCAACCAGATCATCAGAGGTAGGAAGCTCCCTAATCAGATGAATCAAAAATTGAGCTCAGATGAGTCGATCATGATCAACCAGATCATCAGAGGTAGGAAGCTCCCTAATCAGATGAATCAAAAATTGAGCTCAGATGAGTCGATCATGATCAACCAGATCATCAGAGGTAGGAAGCTCCCTAATCAGATGAATCAAAAATTGAGCTCAGATGAGTCGATCATGACCAACCAGATCATCAGAGGTAGGAAGCTCCCTAATCAGATGAATCGAAAATTGAGCTCAGATGAGTCGATCATGATCAACCAGATCATCAGAGGTAGGAAGCTCCCTAATCAGATGAATCAAAAATTGAGCTCAGCTGAGTCGATCATGACCAACCAGATCATCAGAGGTAGGAAGCTCCCTAATCAGATGAATCAAAAATTGAGCTCAGCTGAGTCGATCATGATCAACCAGATCATCAGAGGTAGGAAGCTCCCTAATCAGATGAATCAAAAATTGAGCTCAGCTGAGTCGATAATGACCAACCAGATCATTAGAGGTAGGAAGCTCCCTAATGAGCTGAATCAAAAATTGAGCTCAGCTGAGTCGATCTAATGATCAACCAGATCATCTGAGGTAGAAAGCTCCCTAATGAGCTGAATCAAAAATTGAGCTCAGCTGAGTCGATCTAATGATCAACCAGATCATCAGAGGTAAGAAACTCCCTAATGAGCTGAATCAAAAATTGAGCTCAGCTGAGTAGATCTAATAATCAACCAGATCATCAGAGGTAGGAAGCTCCCTAATGAGCTGAATCAAAAATTGAGCTCAGCTGAGTAGATCTAATGATCAACCAGATCATCAGAGGTAGGAAACTCCCTAATGAGCTGAATCAAAAATTGAGCTCAGCTGAGTCGATCTAATGATCAATCAGATCATCTGAGGTAGAAAGCTCCCTAATGAGCTGAATCAAAAATTGAGCTCAGCTGAGTCGATCTAATGATCAACCAGATCATCAGAGGTAGAAAACTCCCTAATGAGCTGAATCAAAAATTGAGCTCAGCTGAGTCGATCTATAGATCAACCAGATCATCAGAGATAGGAAGCTCCCTAATGAGCTGAATTAAAAATTGAGCTCAGCTGAGTCGATCTAATAATCAACCAGATCATCAGAGATAGGAAGCTCCCTAATCAGTTGAATCAAAAATTGAGCTCAGCTGAGTCGATCTAATAATCAACCAGATCATCAGAGATAGGAAGCTCCCTAATGAGCTGAATCAAAAATTGAGCTCAGCTGAGTCGATCTAATAATCAACCAGATCATCAGAGATAGGAAGCTCCCTAATGAGCTGAATCAAAAATTGAGCTCAGCTGAGTCGATCTAATAATCAACCAGATCATCAGAGATAGGAAGCTCCCTAATCAGATGAATCAAAAATTGAGCTCAGCTGAGTCGATCATGATCAACCAGATCATCAGAGGTAGGAAGCTCCCTAATCAGATGAATCAAAAATTGAGCTCAGCTGAGTCGATCTAATAATCAACCAGATCATCAGAGATAGGAAGCTCCCTAATCAGATGAATCAAAAATTGAGCTCAGCTGAGTCGATCATGATCAACCAGATCATCAGAGGTAGGAAGCTCCCTAATCAGATGAATCAAAAATTGAGCTCAGCTGAGTCGATCTAATAATCAACCAGATCATCAGAGGTAGGAAGCTCCCTAATCAGATGAATCAAAAATTGAGCTCAGCTGAGTCGATCTAATAATCAACCAGATCATCAGAGATAGGAAACTCCCTAATCAGATGAATCAAAAATTGAGCTCAGCTGAGTCGATCATGATCAACCAGATCATCAGAGGTAAGAAACTCCCTAATCAGATGAATCAAAAATTGAGCTCAGATGAGTCGATCATGATCAACCAGATCATCAGAGGTAGGAAGCTCCCTAATGAGCTGAATCAAAAATTGAGCTCAGCTGAGTCGATCATGACCAACCAGATCATCAGAGGTAGGAAGCTCCCTAATCAGATGAATCAAAAATTGAGCTCAGCTGAGTCGATCATGATCAACCAGATCATCAGAGGTAGGAAGCTCCCTAATCAGATTAATCAAAAATTGAGCTCAGCTGAGTCGATCATGATCAACCAGATCATCAGAGGTAGGAAGCTCCCTAATGAGCTGAATCAAAAATTGAGCTCAGCTGAGTCGATCATGATCAACCAGATCATCAGAGGTAAGAAACTCCCTAATCAGATGAATCAAAAATTGAGCTCAGATGAGTCGATCATGATCAACCAGATCATCAGAGGTAGGAAGCTCCCTAATGAGCTGAATCAAAAATTGAGCTCAGCTGAGTCGATCATGACCAACCAGATCATCAGAGGTAGGAAGCTCCCTAATCAGATGAATCAAAAATTGAGCTCAGCTGAGTCGATCATGATCAACCAGATCATCAGAGGTAGGAAGCTCCCTAATCAGATGAATCAAAAATTGAGCTCAGATGAGTCGATCATGATCAACCAGATCATCAGAGGTAGGAAGCTCCCTAATGAGCTGAATCAAAAATTGAGCTCAGCTGAGTCGATCATGACCAACCAGATCATCAGAGGTAAGAAACTCCCTAATCAGATGAATCAAAAATTGAGCTCAGATGAGTCGATCATGATCAACCAGATCATCAGAGGTAGGAAGCTCCCTAATGAGCTGAATCAAAAATTGAGCTCAGCTGAGTCGATCATGATCAACCAGATCATCAGAGGTAAGAAACTCCCTAATCAGATGAATCAAAAATTGAGCTCAGATGAGTCGATCATGATCAACCAGATCATCAGAGGTAGGAAGCTCCCTAATGAGCTGAATCAAAAATTGAGCTCAGCTGAGTCGATCATGACCAACCAGATCATCAGAGGTAGGAAGCTCCCTAATCAGATGAATCAAAAATTGAGCTCAGCTGAGTCGATCATGATCAACCAGATCATCAGAGGTAGGAAGCTCCCTAATCAGATTAATCAAAAATTGAGCTCAGCTGAGTCGATAATGACCAACCAGATCATCAGAGATAGGAAGCTCCCTAATGAGCTGAATTAAAAATTTAGCTCAGCTGAGTCGATCTAATAATCAACCAGATCATCAGAGATATGAAGCTCCCTAATGAGCTGAATCAAAAATTGAGCTCAGCTGAGTCGATCATTGATCAACCAGTTCACCTGAGTCATAAAGTTCACTTATCAGCTGAATCAAAAATTGAGCTCAGTGATTTTTCACGCTGAATCTAATGGCGGTACTTTCGAATAATTCTGATTCTGACTGCTAAAAAGTGGATTTTTCGAAGATACCCCCGTTTTTTTAAACATAAAATACGTATTATTTGTAGATATGGTAGTGAACATAAAGTAACACCTTTCTACTCAAAAGAAACATCAGTCAGCTAGAAATTTTATGATTTTATAGAGTAGAAAGGTGTTACTTTATGTTCACTACCATATCTACAGTAAATAACAGGAGTTATGACAGTTTTATGACGTAAGGTCGAAAACGTGAAAAAAAACTTCAAAGCGAAAAATTTTGAGTGGGTTAGCAAAAAAATGCTAGGAGACATTTTTTGTTAGAAATACCTTGTAAAATCGAAACCTGAAGTTATACTCATCACAGGAGTAGACACCACTAGAGTATTTTCTTTGAAACTTTTCGACTTTTTATGGCAAGACACGAGTCGAGCCAGCAGATCCCCCGCCCCATCAATAAGGAACAATAAAAAATAAAAAACTCCGAAGCCAGTCAAAAATACGCGTTCTCACTGGGTTGTAAAACACCGGCCAAAGCAGCCGCCCTGACTAGGTAACGGAGTACCTAAGATTTCCTAACGGGCGGGGGTGGGGGGGAGATGTTGTGATCAGCGACCTCTTTGCATTTCTGTCCATTCGCTTCCTTAGCTCATGTGGTAGGAGCCCTGATTCAGAATCGGAATGATAAGAGATCGATCCCCAGTCGAGGGAAGTTGAGTTTTGATGACTCAACAGAAACATATTTTCCGAAAGCTTGGCAATAACGGTGTATTATCTGGATGACCCCAGTTCCAATAGAAGACAATTCTCTGGGACAAGTGGTAGATGACACCTCCTTGAATGAGTTCTCACAGGATCCCAAAGGTTCTTTACCGTTTGTGTGTCGACTAGAACGCAGCCAACTCCCAGCGGCCAGCATTCAGAGGCGTCGGCGCATTTCTTGTTGACGATCACGCTCGCTCCCGTCGAGTCCATAATGTGCAGAGTGTGGCAGAAATCTTCGCCTGGAAAAGACAATGGAAGGCTGTAGTGAATGGGAATCGGTCTAATTTGGAAAGTAGTTGAGATTTGGTCCCAGAATGATGACTATGAAGTTTGTTGAATGTTCAAGTGGACTAAATTCATTCAACTCTGACGGGTATGTGCAAGCCAGGGTTTCCACCACACCAAACCAAAATTTCCCACAGCCCATCCTAAAATTTCCCACGATTTCCCACAGACAAGTAAAAAATTCCCTCCTAATTTCCCATAGCCCTTGATGAATTTTTCCTACCTTTCACTGGACTAAAGAGTCTAAATTTAGACTCTTTACACTGGACAAATGATTTTCCATGATATATTTTTTTCTTTTCACTTCGAAGACCTAGTCAATTATCCTCATATTTGAAATGCTCTGATACAGGATGCCTCCTCTCAAGAAAAACACAGTTTTCGAAAAAAGAAAATATAATCGGTTTATTTAAACCAACTCAAATACTTTTAAACTTTCATTAACATGAACAACAATAAACAGTACAATAAACTATAGCAATAAAATAAAATGTAGCATCAGTAACATTATCACTAAGTGGTAAGCTTATCACTAAGCTTATCAGGAAGGTTATCACTAAGTGGTAAGCATAGTCACTTGCATTCACTTGTTGACCAACCGACTCTCCATTGATTGCTGAGCTGAATGACTAGCAACGAATTTTAGTGCTGGCAACTTCCCTCCAAGGAATGATAAGGCCGTAGTTTTAGTCCGTTTCATGCCCTCTTTTGAACATAAAACACCTGACAGTGTTTCCTGGTGTAACCGGTTCCTGGATTTTGTTTTTATGTTCCCCAACTTGCTGAATAATCTTTCAACTTCCCCATTTGAGAATGGAAGTATGAAACGAGTTGTCCAATTATATTGTATTTTTGCTGCCCATGCTCATTCTTCTTTCTGGCTACATCTCTCCAAAATTCAAAAACAGAAATTTCTTTTTCTGAGGTGTCTAGAATTAAAATTCTCCACTGTTTGTCGAGTTCGTTTAGGTCAACATTAACTACTGGGATTAAATACTTTTTGGCGATTCCAACGATGGAGGGAGGAACTCGATCCAAAACATTCTGGGGCTTCAAAAAATGAGAATCGTGATGCAGCTGCTCTTGAAGGGGGAATCGCTCCTTAATCTGCCGCAAGCTCTCAATGTAAAAGGCCATTGCCGATTCTTTGACTGATTTGACACTTGCCTCTTGTTCCTTCAATGAAGATAGCAAGTCAGTCGCCTCAACCCCCAAATACACTTCCTCCAGCGAAAGAAGATTTTCGTTGGAAAGCACTATATCTATCCCCGTGCAGGCACGGACGTGGGAAGCATTCATGCAGTTCAGTGCAATTATCTTGCACAGTTCATCTACTTTATTTTTCAAACTATAAAACTGGGGACCTTGTACTTGAAAAAAAAACATTAAAGTCTCTGAATAAGCCTAATGCGTATTTCAAAAATAGCATGAGGCATTTTTGAAAGGGGTTACACAATGTTGTGTAAACTGACTGGTTAGCTTTGGTGTTGTCTTCCAATAAAAGAGTGCTCCAGTAGGCTTTCAAACCGTCCCACTGCTCTAAAATTCTCTCAACGCAGCTGTGGAGGGATAACCATCGAGTTTGGCAAGGCTTCAATAATTTATGAGGTTTTAGCTCATAAAATACTTGGAACTGTTTGTATGTTTCAACGTTTTTTGGGCTTCTCGAAAAATGATTATAAATGGTTCTGCATAAATCTTCCAAGGATGCTGGCAGTTTTTTGCAGGAATAGCTGGCACACAAATGGATCAAATGACACGAGCATTTGATTATGTGTACCTGTGGGTAGTTAGCTCTTATTAGTTGGGCAACAGAATGGTTATTCCCCATCATCGTATTGGTCGTGTCGGAACAAAAACCAATCCAATATGTTGTATCAATCGAATTATCTTTCAAAACTTTCATAAAAGTCTCATAAATACCATTAGCACTACCATCAGGACAAGAAACAACGTCGACAACGTCAGTCACGTATTCATACAATTCAAAATCGAAGAAAGCAACAATAATTTGCTAAGTCTTTCCAAACAAAAAGCCACCAACGTCGTAAGGGAGGGACTGAGAAATCATTTCAGCGCCCTTCTATCGAAGGAGTTGAGCTAATTGTTTTTCACACGAAATGTCGGTCATTTCGTCGATGAAAATCGAGTAGAATTTGGATTTCAACTCCTTCGATAGAAGGGCGCTGAAATGATTTCTCAGTCCCTCCCTTACGACGTTGGTGGCTTTTTGTTTGGAAAGACTTAGCTGGCGCACAGTTTCCAAATCGGGGATGGCTTTCAAGAATGGTACAAGCTTTTCAACCAAACTTAAAGGAAGGTCATTCTCAACAAGAAAAGCGCAAATCGCAGCATCAAGATCTGATTTTTTCTTGTCCATACGAACAAAGTTGGACAGCACATTAGGTTTTTGCGAATGGAACTCCTCCATCCTCTTTTTGTGCTTCATTCCTTTCGAATGTTTAAGGAGTTCCGATTTTCCCGGTTGAAGTCCAACATTGCACACCTTACATTTGCAGCGGTTACCTACAATAATAATGATAATCTTTTGTTAGTGTATTTTTATTTTTTCGTTAGTTTATAATTGTCAGGAGGACCTCAAGCCGTGATGCACAATAGGTATGCGTGCAGAGTTGCTAAATCTCCAAGGGTCAAAACCAGGACACTAGTGGTATTTTTTTGAAAATGGAACATGAAACTTTAATTTAACCATGATTACTTCAGACTAGATTGAACTTCCTGCGAAAATTTCTTTTTAGTGCTGAGTCGTTGGTAAAACTTCAAGCAACTTGTCAAGGTTCAAGATCATCTGCAATTCACCTTTAAGGCTAAATGTCACGATGTTTTAGTGTTATTCTGAAATAAGAGATGGCAGCACCATCGGGGCCAAATTTCGTTTACTCCTCAGTTGAGAAGGGATCGAGATATTTTAGTTCTGCAAACGGATTTCTTTTCAAGATCACCGTAGAATTCCGGGTAATTGGTTTAGAAAGTGTGCAAAAATTTTTTAAACAAAGTTCCAGCAAAAATTTGTTCAAATTTTGAACATTTTCAAAAAGTGGCCTTATAGCCACTTGCAGAACCTTCATCAGAATACGAATCCGTTTGCGGAATTTTTCTAACTTGATCATAGCCGTCGGATTCGCGTTTTTACGATTTGGAGGGGGGCGAGGGGGGCGATCATGGGCTGGGGGGGAGGGCGGCCCCGCCGCCCGCCCGACCTTCACATTCATGTTTTGCTAGTAGGCACCCTTTGGTCTCTATTCCTTTTTCTGGCCTCCTAATAGGTAGCTACCATCAACATTTTCCTTTTCCAACTTCTCTGTCTTGAGGTTGATCGAATTGGGCGAAATTTCCATAAAAAGCAAGACATAGACAAATAACTTATGAGAAA
Organism: Apolygus lucorum; assembly: GCA_009739505.2. Lineage (NCBI taxonomy): Eukaryota > Metazoa > Arthropoda > Insecta > Hemiptera > Miridae > Apolygus > Apolygus lucorum. Next base: position 47,132,328 of record CM019179.2, read on the forward strand.
GATTCTGATAATGGTTAGGTATCATAATTATGGTAGCATGTTATACATATTATTGATTGATACTGGGGCGATGATTTTCATAGGGGATCGTCTACACCTCAACCCGCATAATACCCCTCATCAATTTTCATCGAAATCGGACATTAACTTCGTATAGTTTTGGGTGTTACAAGAATTTCATGACAGACAGGCAGACACGGAACCAAAATTGTTCAGGAAGGTCTGAAACATAAAACTCGAGTAGGAATTTTGGTTTGGAGGTATTTTTTTAAACGTTGAAAAGTGAAAGCAATAGTAGCGGAAGTATTGTTTTAACTTTTCAAGGATGAAGAAACCTACAACTACCTACCTGAATTTTGGTTCTGTCTGTCTTTGATTCTGTCGTGAAATCCTTGTATCGGGCAGAACCATCCGAAGTTATTGTCCGATTTCGATGAAATTTTCAGGAATTGTGCGGGTTGGCGAGTACCTAGATGGTCCCCTATGAAAATCATCACCCCCGCACTAATAGTAGTGACTGCGCAAGCGAAAACGTGAATTCCTTGTAACAGTCATAACTTCTTCATTCCCCATCTGATTTCGATGAAATTTTCAGGGATTGTGGAGATTGGGGTGTAGATGGTCTACTAAAATCACGGCCTCCAAATTGACAATAGCAAACATTAAATCCTTGAAACAGCCATAATTTCTACATATATCATACGAATTAGACGAAATTTGTCAGGATTGTTCACATTGGCATGTAGATAGTCCCCTATGAAAATCATGACACCGGAACTGATAGTAGCACTTAGCAGATTTTTTCCGTTGATTGTGTCCTCCTTTACCCCAGATTAATCGCATATGGACGCCCTAAAACGTCCTAAAAAACGATGTAGTGATCGCTGCACAATCACGGAATATTGAAGGGTAAAGTCACCTACGCCGTACCCTAGTACTACCTATACTACCTATAGTATTCGAACGTCAACAGGGCCCGATGTTACCGGGATCTAGCGAATGAGAAAGATGTGCGACCTTGAACTCTTTTTGAGTAATCCGAAAAGGTAAACACGTAGGGTTGCCATCTGTATGGTAATTACCTTGTAAGACCACAGCACTATCCCTAGTCCTAGGGTACCTATTTATTTATTCTAGGGTACTGGTATTTATTACAGTGCACTAACGGTAATTTTGGGACATTCATGTTTGTAATTTGCGTTATAATTACATGAAATCAAAAATGACATTAAAAAACAGAAAAATTGATAATTCAACTCTTAGAAGAGAGAATTCGAGAATAAAAATTTAGACACGGGGGATTTTAGTTTCAATCATTTAGATTTATTTTGATATTATTTCTAAGATATTTGAATTTTTAGTAAATAATGAACAGGTGTTTTTACCTTTTTCAACACTATTGCAGAGTGAATTAACAACTAATTATTTTTTCATCGTCATTAGCTGTTCACAAAATTTGGAAATCAACGTCAAACGTCAAGAATTAGCTCCTCAAACCATCTATTGCTAGTGCAACTAGAACGGTGTGAGATGACTTTTGCAACTAAATTTTGTACAACGAAACTTGAACAACTAAGTAGGTACCTACCTAGTCCATGTACAGTGAACTGAAATTATCACAATTTCTGAACCAACTATTTAGTAGTGCAAACCATTATCTAAATCAAATTAACGCAGAATCTTTCTCATAAGTTATTAGTCTGAGTGTCTTGCTTTTTATGAAAATTTCGCCCAATTCGATCAACCTCAAGACAGAGAAGTTGGAAATGGGAAGGTTGATGGTAGCTATCTATTAGGAGGCCAGGAAAAGGAATAGAGATCAAAGGGTGCCTACTAGCAAAACATGAATGTGAAGGTCGGGCGGGCGGCGGGGCGTTGATCGCCGCCCTCCCCCCCAGCCCATGATCGCCCCCCTCCAAATCGTAAAAACGCGAATCCGACGGCTATGATCAAGTTAGAAAAATTCCGCAAACGGATTCGTATTCTGATGAAGGTTCGGCAAGTGGCTATAAGGCCACTTTTTGAAAATGTTCAAAATTTGAACAAATTTTTGCTGGAACTCTGTTTAAAAAATTTTTGCACACTTTCTAAACCAATTACCCGGAATTCTACGGTGATCTTGAAAAGAAATCCGTTTGCAGAACTAAAATATCTCGATCCCTTCTCAACTGAGGAGTAAACGAAATTTTCTTCATTTTGGTGCTGCCACGTGGTGGCAGATTTCACAACTAAAGTCGGGACATTTAGCCTTAATGAGGTCGACTGGACAGCGCACAGTGGAATAATTTGATAAGCTATTCCAATAAGACATTTCAAGCTGATTCCGAATCGATTATGTTCCTACACCCTTAGCTGCTTGGCATTTTCGACAAAACAAAAAACTTGTAAGAAGCACGTTTATAGACATATTTTTAAAATTTTAGCCCATTGGGATCGATCCAATAAACAAGATTGCTCACTGCAAATACCAAAAAGCATGGGAAAATAATATGTAGTTATTGAACTTCAAAACTATGGGAAACTATCGGGGTTTGTTTGCATAAATAGGTCAAACTTCATATCGAATTGAGTTTCTTGAACAAGAAAAGTTGTAGGCAGTCAATTCTGCGTCCATTTATCACCTAAAATTGCAAAATACTACCTATGTAAAATAATGATGTACAATAATGATGATGTAAAATTTCTTAGCTTTCGCATCATAAATTCTGATGAAGGGAAACAATTCTTCATATTAGCAACTGCTAGCTGCTTGGCTAATATTCGAAAAATGGTTTTAGAAAAACCGCGATTTCCAAGGGTTTTTTTTTTTTTTTTTTTTTGTTGAAAGATGCCTTGACCAGCAATTTTAGGTGTAGACTGATAACATTCCAGGGACTAAGGGAGTAGAGACAAATTTTGGAGTGCATATTTAGTGAGTAAAACATTGAAAAAACTGTTAAAACCAGCTTAAAACAAAAAAGTAAAACTCCAATTTCAGCTAAATCCTTCAAGAAGTCACCCACAACTGAGATTAAATGCGGCAATTTTTCAAAAAATCATAATGATTATGACAATGTTAAGAAAATTTGCTCATTGGGTCATGCTACATCAACTATTTTGTCTTGTTGTGCGAAGATTATTCTTCATTTAGTCATTATTAGCATTTTATTTTATACATTGTACAACGACACAGGTATATTACCGAGCAGATATTACGGCTAAATTACGAAAACCGGGACATTTTGCGTCTTGGTAGCTCTTAGCAGAACCCAGGACTTTTCACCCAAAACCAGGACTGTCCTGGACAAACCAGAACGTTTGGCAACCCTGTATGTGTGTCATTTCAAGCCAGAAATGACAGTCAGGATAAAGCACAACATCTTATTAGAAATTGTAAACTTAAAGAGCTACCTGCTGTGGCAGTAGGGTCAAGTAGTAGCCACTCCTTGAATTCTGGCATTTTGATCCATTCCGTTTGAATCTTCTTTTTTCGGGAAGAGGGACCTGCAGATTCTTTTTTCAGCTTTTTACCTCTTACCTCTCCATCGGAGTCGGAGGATGAGTCTGACTCAGACATGCTGGACCACTGTATTAAGTAAAAGCAAAAAAAAAAAAAAAAAAAGGTGAAAACCATTTTATGTTATGGTGAATGCATAAGGTACTTTGTTCACTTTATCATGTTCACTTTTTTCAACTATTTTTATTTATTTATTTATTTATTTATAACAAATTACATGAAGCAAAGGACATTGGTCCCATTGAATGCAACGTACTAAAATTAATGAAATAAAGCCACTGCCGAGATTAGAATTGAATATTAGTCCACCCCCTAATTTCTTCACCAATCCCTTGAGGTTCGAATTTCGAACCTACCTAACGATGGACATAATATTTAAACGAAGGTTTCGGGAATAACCATCCTAGTCCATTTTCTGAATTGTCTTGAATTAAGAAACATGGAAGTCATTTCTCTCGAAACTAGTTTGAGTGGACAAGAAGCCAAGACACTATTCTTCCCCTGCCACTTCAAACAATATCGTATGCAGATAATTACTATTGAATAGATACATACCTCAAACGAAATGGGTGTCGGAAAAGACGAATGATGTTAACGTCGCACGGTTGGTGAAAAATAAGAGACTCACTGTTTACAATAACATTGACTAACGAGAATAACATGATGACGAGACGACCTTTGTCTCGAACTCGAAGCTTCTTGTTACTGGTAAGCACGTTGTTGTTGTTCATCTTTACTTCTGCCTTGACCAAGCGTGATCATGCGTCAGCTTTGTATTGTACTTTGTTGGTCAAAAACATGTAGGTAGTAAAAAAAATATGTAGGATACGTACCAATGTACGACCCTAGATTATATCATTGTACAAAAAAGCGTGATAAAATGAAAGAATCGGTCAAAAATATTGACTGTGGGAATTTTTTCCCACAGAAAAAAGTTTCCCTTTTTTTCCCTCGGACCCCCGGAATTTCCCACAAAAGGGAAAAATTCCCACGAAGTGGAAACACTGGTGCAAGCCCACCAACATCATAAGGATTGGGCATCAGCTGAGCCTCTTTATTTCTTCGAATTGAGTGTGAAGCGTTTATTTCTTAATAAGAAACTCGAGTGATCTATACAGAAAAATAAGAAACCTTTGCGTAATAATTTGCAACGTTTTCAAGATATTTTAGAAAAGCGGCCCCTACACGATCAATAATAACGTCATTGCTTCATTCCAGTTCTTCATTTCACAACTATACCGTCAGTAATATCATAATTTCCTTCAGTACCTACCTATCGTGTCTCAAGCTTAACATTTTGTCTGCATTTAATAATGGATCGTCGCAAAGTAGCTTGTGCTGCGATCATTAACGCGTTAGTTGCTAAACAAAGAGTGAATTGTGAACGGTGGATGAAGAAATGGCTAAGGAAACGTGAGCAGTACTCTCATCTTGTGTTGCTGAAAGAAATCAGGGAGAGGATTTCTGCAACTATTTTCGAATGGATGGAAGGTGTTTCAATAAGCTACTGGAATTTGTTACTCCGTATTTATCAGCACAAAACACTATCATGAGGCAGTGTGTAACTGTCAAGGAAAAACTAGCTGTCACGTTAAGATACCTGGCAACTGGGAGGAACTTCCAAGATTTAAAATAATCGCTTAATATTAATAATTTATCATAATCGCCCTCCATCGTTCACGATTATCACTGTGGATAACTTGTTCAACTGAGTAATTAAGGTGGAACAGTTCCAACGGTTACAGTGACAAAGATGTAACTGTTCCAAATTACCCGTACAGTTCCAGTACCGGTACTACCTACCGAGGGCGGTCAAATCCCACTCTCATGACATGGAAGAAGAAGGCAGTCAAATCCCCATATTCCTTTTTCCATGCTTAAGATCTCAACTTGCAACACAAAAGGAAGGAATTCGAACGTATTACAAAAGAGACAATTTATTATAAATTATAGTGACCAAAAAATTCAAGGAAAGAATAATTTTTCGTTGCAGTTTAAGAACATAACATGAGAATAATAATACTGGAGGCAAGTTCCATATTACCGGTCCAGAGCCATTCGCCATGATTATCTTATCGGTCCATGGAATCAGCAAGGGCGCTTCCCGGTACTTGGAACTATACTGGAGACAAGTTCCATCCTTACCAGTCTGAAATATCTCTTCCAGGTCCAGAACTATTCCATGATATCTTATCATGGAGTTTTTTGGGATGAGTTTTTGTCTCTGCGTGGAACCGTTACAAGTTGATACTCTAAAGGACCTCTACTTAAAGGACAATACTATTGATGACATTTGAGAAAAAATGCAGCAAATTATTACACAATGGTTTATCATTTTACTGTATAGATCAATCGTCATTATAGAACTCGGATTTTCCATTAATACTACCTACAAGCAATAACATCACCATCTGAGAGCTCTGAGTGCCTTCATTACAAAATTTGGTTCTTGGTTGCTAAGGAAACCCAACTGATTGACAAGAAACCCTATTGAAACAAACGAACCAGTTTTTTTGTTAACTCCTCTGAAAGACGCAGGGAGTACGCCATAAATTAAAATAAATCAAATATAATGGGGAGGACGCCCAGGACTCACCCGACGCCGGCCCTAGGGATGAGGAATGACGAGGAAGGAATTCAAGGAATTTGATCTACCTACTTAAACCCATTTCCGTCAGGCTTTTGCAATTTTTTTTCAATTTTCGGATTCTACGTAGTTTGAATTGTAGGTAATCTATCAAATTTCGGGAGGGGTTAAAATTTTATTTCAAGTTCGATTCCAGATGTTTATTATTGAAAGAAAAAAACCAAAATTGAGAGGAGCATCTAGGGAAAGAAAGTGGTGGAACAGCCCAAGCGCTATCAAGCGACAATTAAATGAACCTTCTCTTCTTTTTGACATTTTATGTCTTTACTATGGCACATAAATGAAAAATCGTCACGCGGGGATCGTTACGCGGGGAGCGTTATGAGGGGAGCATTACGCGAAGGGAAAATATGAAGGGGAAAGTGGGCGCAAAGACATAAAATGTCTCTCCTGGTTGCGTACTTGTACGAAAGCTGTAGCCACCGATCGGGAGGAGTAGTGGGCGGGAGGAGCAAGGGGTGGGAGGAGCAGGGGGCGGGAGGAGTTTGGCAAGACGGATGCCCTCAATGAAAAAGGCAATCAAATCTATTTGAGGTATCAATAAGAAAGGCATTCAGTCTGAGATGAAAATCTATGTACTGGTAGATAAACAGCATTTAATTATTAATTTAATTTAAAAAGCATTATATTATTTTCGAAAGAATCAGAAACACAACACACGATACCTACATCACATAGGCCAACTGATAAGAGAGATAACTTAAGTTTTTGAGCTCCGGAAGGTTCATCTTATCTTCGCTAGGTAGCGCTCACGCCATTCCACCTTTTTCTTCCCCTAGATGCTCCTAAAATAGAGTGGGTGTCGATGTGACTTGGACACCATAATTTTCCGTACTTTTATCATGATCCAATAGTAATATATTTGAAATAGTAATCTCTCACTAAAACTTCAACAGAATAAGTTTGTCACCAAAATTTTTAAAAATTGCATCCTAATAAAAGAATACATTGAACTGACCCCAACTATAGGATCCTACCATACATCTTATTCTTATTCGTATACTAGTCACTTTCCCTAAAATCCCATTATTCACGATTTTAGGCCCTTTACTTTTCGTTATTTGAGACCCCTACTTACTTCAAATGCAATAATTGCAAAGGTTTGATAGTTCGGCTTTAAATAAATATGGCACATAGAATGAAAATGAGGAATTTCACCGATTTCTGTTTGCATTTCTCCTGAATAGTTAATGGTGTGGGATAGATGAAAATCGGGCTGATTTCGGAAAATAAGTCTCCTGTTATTTTTGGGAGACAATCAAAATTTTTAATTTCAAAACTAACCGGGAAAACGGACGTGGAGCAGGAACGCTCGCTGATTGGGCTGTTCGGATCGCCGTCTCCTCCCAGTGTTGCCCATTGGGACAACGATATCGTGTTTTCTATGAGAAAAGTTATCAAACAAAAACAGGGGAAACCTAATTTTCCCCATCTTGCTTTTTCTTCAGTTTTTCGATTTCGAACTTCACTGTTTTGTGAAATTTTGCATCTGGGGACTATAGATTTCTCGATCTCAGCGCTTCAAGCGGCCATAAATGAACTATTCCAGCATGACGTCATTTTCCCGGTTTTTTTAAACATTCGTATGTTCTACACTGTTTTGTTTATTCGTAAATTAGGAAGTTCGGGCTGAAAGTTTGCCTTAGGGGGTTTTTCGAGGTGCTGAATCCGATTTTGGGGTCAAAAATAGGAAATTCCGACATGGTGAAATTCCTCATTGTTAACCATCATGGTGGAATCGTATTACGAGTCGAGTGGTTCAAAAGGATTTCACAGAGAAGACATTTTCCAGAAAGTCCCTATTTACAATTGTACATCTTTTGCAATGGTTCTATTCCCTTTGAAAGTCCTCTGAGTCGTGGAAACGAAGCACATTCTCATTGAAAGGTTGCATGGGACTGGAGGGTGCTCCGGGGGGGGGGGGGGGCACTGAAAGGCTCTCCTGCCGCTGATGGGTCGGTGATTGATAGAGCTTTGGAAACTCCGATCGTCTGGTTGGGGGAGAAACGCGATTTTATTTTCTTGTTTGTTGAATTTCAATGAAGAACCCGAATGATTTATGAGAGGTAGTTTGATGTTTCATTGCTCCTCGCAGTACTTCTGCAGTTCCTCGTTCGAAATGAGTTTGGAGGGCTAAAGCGTTGGAAAGTTACACCGAATTCCATGTCGAACTGAGGAGGCCTAAATGTGTACAAGCCGCTTACAAGATCCCATAGTCTTCCTACCACCATTTCTATACCACCCAACTTTTCTTGCCTTAATGCAAGTTTAGGTACGTTTTCTTACATTGAAGATCTACTCACTGTACATTCACAAACATACGAAGACATAGAGTTTCTTGGAGCAAGTCAACAAAAGTTTGTTTCCCCGATACACAAGAACGGGAAACCGACGTCGAAAGGTGAATTTACTTGTTTGCTCTCCTCCTCCGCAAGGTACCTTCCTCTCCATTACTTTCGTTCTCGGATAGGCGGTTTCGCTGACTGAACTCTCCGTTATTCTGCCTTGTAAACTCCAGGAGCAAAATGGGATCATTCCTGTATGGAATAGTATTTTCCATATACTATTTTGAAATAGTACCTATATGGAAATTATTTCCGAGAAACCGGCTTTTTTCCGGCTATACCCGAGAAAAAAAATCCCTGAGTTTTCCAGAGTCAATTTTCGACTTTTTCCAGGGTTCTAAATCACTAAAAAAAACGTCTGCCAAGTTGGGTGGGCAGTATAGCTTCCTCACTCATTGTAACATGGACGTATAGAATCAGTTGGCGAAAAAATTATGATTCAAAGAGTTATTGAAAGATGCAAAAGAGACTGTGATGAGGGGTCAATTTGGTTTCAACATTAATTGACCAGCAGACCACAACATTTGATCACACAATAAAAGAAGCAATTTACACGGGAACCTGGAAGTAAGTGTGGGCACGAGTATTATGATATTTGTATTTTCAACGTAGAATTTTATTTAGCGGTCCACGTCTAGGACCTAACCCACACAATCCCTGAAAATTTCATCGAAATTGGTTGAATAGTTGCGGAGTTTTGGTTGTAACAATAAATTTAAAGTTCGCGCATGCGCAGCGGCTATTGCTTGACCAATTTGATTGAAACTTATAGGGTGTCTCTTAGAAGTTAGTCCCTAACTAACCTCCAAATTTGAGCAAAATCGGTTCATTAGAAACCGAGGTTCCAGGAAATTCACGTTTGCGCATGCGCACTCGCTCCTATTGGTCCGAAGGTGCTGAAATATGATAGGGGACCGTCTAGGACCTAACCCGCACAATCCCTGAAAATTTCATCAAAATCGGACCACAGGTTAGTATAGCTTTGACCGGGACAAGGATTGACCACAGACAGACCGACAGACAGACAGACAGACAGACAGACAGACACGGAACCAAAATTGTTCGGGAAGCTCTAAAACGCAAAAAGCAAGTGGAAATTTAGATTTTGGAGGACATTTTTTTTCACTTCTTTCACGAATACAAAGCTTCCCTACCTTCGGTAGTGAGGAAGCAATAAATAAATGTGATAATAATTTCTCAAAATGAAAATTTTTAAGGACATTTTGGAATGAGAAAGCATTGGAAATATAGTAGCTTATCTCAAACATCAATCTGTAAGTACCTCCCAGTCCGGAACGATGATTTCCATCTACACTGCAATCCGCACAATCCCTAAAAATTTCAACGAAATTGCATGGAAACTGTAGAAGTGGCTATCAATCAGAGAGTGATTACTTTCATAGGCGACCATCTGCAACCCAATTCGCTCAATTCCTGAATATTTAAACGAAATCGAAGAATAACTTCGAAAAAATTTTGCCCGTTACAAAGATTTCATGACACAGAGACATTGATTCTTGAATAGAGTCGAGAATTAACATTAGATACATCAAAACTTGTAGGTTATTACCACATCAAAGGCTTGTTTTCACCTTCTACTGTTCGAAAAAGTCAAGAATGAACGTTGAAATCGTCGAAACTTGTTGGTTTACTCGAGAGAAACGACCACTTCAAAGGGTTGTTTTCACCTTCGATTGTTCAAAAAATTCGAGAATGAACGTTGAAATCGTCGAAACTTCTTGGTTTACTCGAGAGAAACGACCACTTCAAAGGCTTATTTTCACCTTCGATTGTTCAAAAAAGTCGAGATTGAACGTTGAAATCGTCAAAAGTTGTTGGTTTACTCGTGAGAAACGACCACTTCTAAGGCTTGTTTTCACCTTCGATTGTTTGAAAAAGTCGAGAAAGAACGATGAAAACTTCGAAACTTGATGGTTTACACGAGAGAAACGACCACTTCAAAGGCTTATTTTCACCTTCGATTGTTCAAAAAAGTCGAGATTGAACGTTGAAATCGTCAAAAGTTGTTGGTTTACTCGAGAAAAACGACCACTTCGAAGGCTTGTTTTCATCTTCGTCACTTTGAAAATTGAAATTTCATCGAAATCGAATGGAAATGTGGAAGTTACAAGGTATCCACGTTTGCGCATATGCAGCAGCTTCTATGAGTCCGGGGGTGATGATTTTCATAGGGGACCACCTACAGGCCAACCCACACAATCCCTGAAAGTTTCATCGAAATCGGACAATAACTTCGTATAGTTATGCGCGTTACAAGGATTCCATGACAAGACACGAAACCAAGAAGGTCTGTAACGGTGTTCTTACGGTTTGTAAGAAGGTCTGTAACGTAAATTTAGAGTGAAAAATTTGATTTTGGAGAGCATTTTTTTTTTCAACCTTGAATAGCAAAAACAAGGCTTCCGCTCCCTTGGTAGACTCGGAAGCAACATACTATTTCAAGAATGGGAAAAGCGCTACCAGTTTCTTCAATTATTCCAATTTATTATCTATTGTGAATGTACTCGTTAAGTAGAACTAGGAATTATAGAAAATGTAAGGAAACAACAATAGATACTCAAATAGTTTAATTGAAATCTAAGTGAGATCCCTGTGGCTACCACTCAATAAACACAATATAAACACGTCTGCCAAGTAGGTGTGGCACATAGCTTCCTCGTATCCATAACCCGATTATATAGATGATCCGATGCATAGTGGTTAATCTGTAAACATCAATCTCCAAGTACCTTCCACTACCCTCATTGGGGACCATCCTGCACAAACGGCACAATCCTGAGAAATTTCGTCGAAATCGGATGATAAATGTAGAAGTTATGGCTGTTACCAGGAAATGACGTCTGCGCATGCGCTTCGTTTGATGAATTCATTGATGGAAACCCTCATTTACTTATTCTGGATAATTTTGTGATTTCCCAGGTAAGACGTGTCATCTCGGGGTGAAAAGAACTAAGTTTTTACAATAGCATGTTAGAGATTCATAGCCGTATTTCAATGGGGTTTTTTTAAAAAGGGCGTGAGTCCACAAAATGCCATTTTGGTTTTTTCATGTTTGTTTTGGTTTATTATTTTCAATAATGAACCTTTGGAATCGACCAAGAAAAAAAAAAAAAAAAATTTAACACCCCGTCAAAATTTGATGGTTTACGTTTCAAAGTACTACGTAGAATCCAAAAATCGAATAAAAATTTGGCCGTCCGTCCGCGGCACTTTTGCCACTTAGCATTGACCGATTTTGATGAAATTTGGTATGTAGGCTCCATTTGGGGTCTAGTTGTGCCCCGAAGCTTTTGGTTGATGTAAGTCACTTCTAAGGGTTCCAAAATCAATTTTTAAATTTTGAAAACGCCCTAACTCAAGAAATTTTGATATAAAGGTATTGTTTTTCTTTCAATTTAAAATTCTATAGAATTTTTTGAGACCACCCGGAGCTCTGTAGGACAAACCGTTCGCTCCCTACGAGAATTTAAGGGTTGGACGTACGATAAATCAGAAACACGAGTGTGAATCGCAAAATAGGCCTAATCTCAGTTCAAATTTTAGCTGACCGAAATGCGATCGATGTTTTTCTTCATGTTGGATGGTTGGTGGCTTTGCAGACGAGTGATCTATATAGAAAAACAAAAAATAATGAACCATTGTGTAATAATTTGCAGCGTTTTTTAACAACATTTGCAATTAAAAGGGCATGCGAATGAGTTCTCTAACATGAAAGGAATCGCCCTTGAAAATCCTGGTTTCTTTTAGAAGGGCGTAAGTCCACCCAGTGATTTCACATTTCAAGGGCTAAAAAAATATATTCTCCAAAATCAAAATTTCCACTCGCGTTTTACGTTTTGGACAATTTTGGTTTCGTATTTTTCGTGTCTGTCTGTCATAAAATCTTCAAAAACTCCAATTTTCATGAAATTTGCATTGAATTTTTTTTTTGTAGATGGTCTCCTATGAAATTTATCGCCCTTGAATCGACAGTGAAACCGTTGTACCATACCATCTACCTTTTTCGATTAAATTTTCTGGGATTATACGGATTGAGGTGTAGACGGTCCCCTATGAGGGTAGTGCAGGGTATTTAGAGATTGATTTTTCGAGATTAGATACTATGCATCGGATCATCAATTTATAAATCGGGGCTATGAATACGAGGAAGCTATGTGCCATAACCTTTGGAAGACTTTTTTTTTCATTTCTATAGCAACCGTGTTCCATTATTTCACGACTTTCCGGGTTGCCAATGATAAATGGAGTAATTTATCATGGTTTCAGAAAGTTTACAATTCATAAAAACTGAGATTGTACACGATGTTTTTAGAAGGGCGTAAGTCCATGGGGTAGATTAGCGAACTTGGAGCCCCTAGGTGGGGATACAAATCTGGAAAAATACGTAAATTGCGTCAAATTTATTACTGAGACAGAGAAAAGTTTCCCTCTTACAATTTTATCAATAGCGGCAAACAGGAAGTTTTTCTTGATTTCCAGAAAGTTTGGTTGCAAGGACTTATGCCCTTTTAAAAGAAACCGATTCATTTAGAGCCCTTCACCACCAGAGGTCGGGGAACTGGTGTTTGCACTTCGTTCCTTTCACCACTGGCATGTTCAATTATGTTACATTCTGTAACATAAAATTTCAAATTTCATTCAAAAATAGCAAAAATGAATTCCTGATTTTACCAATGTGTGGTTTATGTGAAACGCACACTGATCACAGTAGTATACGTAGAAATTATGAAGAACGAAGTCAATTTTTCCAAAAGTGAGGTGGCCAAAGTTGCCAATGTTTGAGAATCTCCCCAACATGGTGTAATCGGAATCAGTGTGAAATTTACAGTTGAACTAGTCTACCATAAATAAGGAACTAGCATTGTTAAAAAATGGATCAATATCTAGAGTCCAATATTGACAAGAATAAATTCCAAAATCGTAATTGTCGATATATTCTGTAACGTTAAAAAATAAATCACTTCAGGAATATATTGCTAAAAATCGGTTAAAATGTTTATTTTTATTCTAAAATTCGCTGTCTTAATAAACATTTCAAGCAGTGTTGAATTAGTCAAGATCCGCAACTCAAACGATTTAAACTTGTGAGGCCTACCGTTGAAAGGGTTCCCAACAAACCTATAATGTGAGTGGTGGTGCGTGTAGAATGAAGTAAACGCGAGTAGAGGTTACTTATTCACAAAGAAGAGGTAAATGTGGTGTAGTAGGCCCCTCAGCATCAGCATGCCCTTAAAAACCTTTCCCCGTAAATTTGTGCGTGATGCGCTATGGTCTCCCTCAATTCATCGGGTAGTAAGATTCTCTAAGGGGATTTTGAGGAGTGTGGCAAGTGTCGGAGTCACTTGTATGATAAAATGTCATTTCCCATTGAATGGAGCTCTCGATTTGATGTGGAAATATTAAATTAATCTAATCCTGCTTCCTTACACTCGAAGATTGGGAAGCATTGTATTCATGTCACTGGCCAAAAATGTGAATCTTCTAAAATTAAAATTTCTACTTGTATTTTTCATTTCAGAGCTTTCTGACCAACTTTGGTCCTGTGTGTATGTGGTTTCCTGGGCATAAGATAGAATGAGATGTGATCATGCAACACTTCCATGTTGTCTGTCTTCAATGTAAGATAGAACTCTGAAGGAAGTAGGAGTAGTTCTTTTCCGTCCCTAGTGAGAGCCATGAGTGTCCTCAGGCCTTGATCCTGTCTCTAGGCAGGAGAAGTAATAGCAGACAAACCAGGAAGGAAGACGCCACCCTACAGAATCCCCCATGACCACCCTGCACCACCATCATCACTTGCCAGCTCCATGGAGGAGGAGGATGGATGGATGGATGGTGTAAATCCCAGAGCCAAGGGGGACGGGTACCACCACCAATGCTACCCCCACTAAATGCCATTGGCTATGAAATGAGGAGCCCTTTACCCTTAACACTTCGGCCGCGACATGAATGAAATATCGGTTCAGAGGGATACCTGCCTGTAAGGCATACACTAAACCAACACTCCAAGGGACACCTGCCTTTTGGGCATTCCTCTCGTGATTTTGCTAAGTTCTCTTGGAGGAATGTATGCCTTTCAAGCATGTGAATTCAAAATGAGGAACCCATACCAAAAACTGCACCAAAATATCTGACAGAGCCATGCTAAGTGATTTTCCAGTTCAGATAATGACTAAAAATAAAAGGATAATGTTGAAAATATTGAAAATTTTCTTCGAAAATTCGCTAATAGAATAATTTTACTTGACGGGACATCTGCTTTTTAGGCATGAAAGATGTGCTCACTCTTTAGGGACATATGCCTTTTCAGCACTGAACCCCCCTTGAAAGGGATGCATGCCTAAAAATCATACAATTCGAACTACACTTAGAGGGATACATACCTACAAAAAAGGAAATCCATGTACACACAGCACGATGTATGCCAAAAAGGCAGGGTATGTTCAGGTAAAATGAAACTTAACGTAGAATTTAGGGAGAATATCCCATATGTTTCCTCCTCCACACCAGATAGACAACGAACAATGTCCTAGGAAGAGAGAGGACCCGTTGCAGTAGAACCGCACCAAGCGACAGAAAACCAAGCATGCCTAAAAAGCATAATATGTCCCGGGACATAATATTATTATGTCCCGGCCGAAGTGTGACATCCTGAGGTATCTTTTTGGAAGTCCAATTTTTACCTGCAACAGTATATCCACTTTTAAACCGAAACTGATAGCTATTGGCTATTGTTATGTCGGCGTGTGAAGGGGATGGTCTTCACGTCAGCTTGTCGATTTAGATTGGACCCTACTCAACAAAGGTGAAGGATGGGACAGCACTTTCTGCCTGGCGCGGGTTACCGCCTATCGCATGCAGGAGTGCTTAAGGATTTCAGCTCAGCTACGATCCTCTGCGTGATTGCTCGCCAACCGGAGGGATGCAGCACATTTACCTAGGCCTAGCTGGGGGCAGACAACTTCTAGGTGAAATGGGAGCATAGGCTGGTGCAATGAGCTTATCACCTACCGAGACCTCTGAGAACTTTGGGCTTCTGAGAGAAGGGGAGGTAGAGCGAGAAATAATCAAGTTGAGTTTTCAAAGACGAATGCATGAAGGGGAAGCCCTGAGTCTTCCTTTAATATTTAAATGAGAGAGAAAAAACACTTTATTGAACATTGTAGAGGGAATGAAGGTGGACAAGGACTCCAGTAGTTGTCGAAACGTAATGGATTTGCCAAAAGTTCAAAATGAGTTGCCAAAAGTTAAAATTGGTATGCCAAAAGTTTGCCGAAAATTGAAATTGATTTATGCCAAAGGGTTTTTTGTTTTTGCGAGCGTGCGAGCGTAAATGTGGAGGAGTTAGTCTTGTGGGAGCCAAATTGCTGCTCCGTCCTCCAGTCCCAGTCCTCGGACTTGTTTCCTTGGGCCTCTTAGCCTCATGGAAACCGCACGATGGACGGAGAATTGAGTTTTCACTCACGTCCACATCATCACTTGAGCGTAGGATTTGGTCTATTTGTTGGCAAGGCGTAGAGAGGCATTCTTGAGAAAAGCGTCATACTCTTTATGCAATGCTCCATCACATGAAATTACGAGTGGCGTGAAAGACCCTCTCAGATCTTCGGCTATTCTGTCATATTTTGCATGTTTGGCTTGGGCAGCATTCCTTTAATATTACTTTAACAAGGCAAAGGGGAGAGTGGCGGAAGGTGACGTCAAGTGACGTGTTCGTCCCCGTACCTCACCTTACCTACCTGGCACGATGAGTCACTCAGGGTTTCTCTTGTGTCCTTTATTGGAGAACTAACAGGTTTGAGTATATGAGTCATTACAGCTATCTTGTTACTCCAACTATCGTATTAATAATAAAAACATAAGAACACAAAGAAAAAATAAAATAGTTCTCGAGTTGAAAGACTGTAATAGGTCCTTGAAAGTACCTTCTAACGATATTTCTCGAAGGCTATTAGTTGAATTTCCTCGTTAGAGATGGCGCCTAAGGTAGAACAGAAGAAACGAACCTTCTCCACCTCATTTCTTGGTTTTGTACTTTATGAGAAATAACTGACCCAAACATCCCACCAAAGATTTTCCCAAGTTTTCTTTTTCTGCTCCACCAAAATTGGGTTTATAGACTGATTCTGTTGATGTAGAAAAAATTATTGGAAAAATCAGTCTTGAGCTGATGGACTGCAATAGGGCCTTTGAGGTACCTTCTGCTCAAATATTCTATAAATTTGTCAAAATACATCTAAATTTGATTGAAAAATAAAAATAATTTTTTTTTTTTTGCACAAGTGAGGCTGCCCTTTCAGTCCTCCAGTGTTCACCTTCTGGTCTGGTCGCAGCTTACTCTCCATCAGAAGCTATCAAAACACCTCCCAGTTTTGGTACATGAGACCCCAGTGTCTACCTCAGTACAACAGTTTTCCACCTGCTACCTAGGTCCAAAGATAATTATAAATAATAAAGTTCGGTTATAATTTTGAATTTAACCCTTAGTTCTCCTTCAGGTAGGAACAGGTATGTTTTGTATTTCATGGTGAAACATAAATCGTGATTTCGGTGGCAGTTGGCACAGTTATCTGGAGCCTCCCTTCCCGGAGTCCAATATTTATGTTGACAAGTTAGAGGGGAAAAGGGAGGGAGTTCGTTCTATTTTCAGTCTTTCTCTTTTTAAAGCCAACCACCGTCAGAAAAGCACTCAACAGGCCAATGGTCGTGGAGTGTAAAAACCGTTGATTCATCCAGACCTTGTGAGGGAGAGTGTAGGGAAAGTGGTGGTTGTGGCAAGGGGAGCTCTTCACACCAAAACCTCACACGTCAGGGTGTTATGATTCTTCGGGGTGGCTAACTCAGCTGTCTGCTGCCGACCCCTTTTTCCCCTGCCTCGCATTTAATTATTATTTTTCCTCGCTTTTCCATGTTAGTGGGTCAATTTTACAACGTGATAATCAACTTAGCAGTGTGATTAATTTAACTTATTCTTAGAAGTTGAATAAAAGAGCCATTGGTCGAGAAGTTTACTCTTACATCGAGGATCACAAAATATTACCTGGAAATGGATCATGGTTAGGAAAAGTTGAGTAGCTATGAGATGCAGATTGAATTGGAGGTAAAATATTACCAGCAGGGCACGGGCTGTCGATGGCGTATTGATTACACATCAAGTTGTCCGACACGTTGACGCAGGTGTAACACGTCACTCCTCCTAAAAGGAAAAAAAACAATAGTGAAATATACGAGAAGGCGCGAATGTACAAAGAAATCTGATAAATAGACCCATCACGAACGCTTGAGGAAAGTACTTTAGCGAGAGCAGTGACGTCATTCAACTACTTATTGATATCTTTGTTAATAATTTACTACCATCTAAATTTATTGTGAAGTTGAGTGGAACCACGTAAAAATTGTGGAAGATCATTCAACAACATTTTTTTTGATTCATCGAAAATAAATTAATAAAACAAACTATTGAACTCGGCTGCAAAAATGAAAAAAATCGGTTATTGATTTTTATTTTCTATTACTTAGGTATCCCCATTAATTTATAACATTTTGAAGATTATTTTTAAAAAATTAGACATTAGGATCATATTATTTGCATCTCTGATAAACATTTCTCACGCTTGAAGCTCCCAGCAACATACACCAGTGCTGAATTCAACCATACCACCGCAAGTACAGTCTAAACCGGCCTTACAAGTACTTAGGTACAATCAAAGAAACTAAACATGCTCGCGAACAAATCCGGAATACCTAGGGGGAAACCCCCAGTCGTTGGACACCTTAAGAGCACTTCTCTCACGATTTTACTTACACGCATTTAATATCTGGATGGATTTCAAAGTTTTTTTTAGTTTTGTTTGGTATGAGTTCACGAAAACACCGCTTTTTTCAAAAATGGCCTATGTGCAATGATAATTTTGCAATCTTTGTCTAAAGTTGAGCTATCAATTTTTTTTTCAAATTGCCAGTCGTTGGACAAGAAATCCTAACGTTGGAGAGCGATGCACCAGTCGTTGGACATCTGGAAACTTTCGTCATACAATTTTTTCTCATGTTTCTAAGTTCATATTTTGACTATTTATTGGGAAATGTGAGACATTTTATTCATTATTAATAACATTGAAGGTCGGGACGTGAATAAAGGTTGGTAACATCAAATGGCTTTTGAACATTTTGAATGTTTGTATTTCAGAAATATGTTAATGGGAAATTAAGTGTTTGTGAAAAACAGTCTTTATAAATTTGATAATAACAACATCAAAAGGATCATACAAGGCAACTCATCAGATAAATCAGGTACCTATCTAAACTTAATAATCTATTCGACTAGGATGATGATTGCCTGGTAACTTCTGCTTTTGCTTCTGAGTCTACCAAGGTAGCGGTAGCTTTGTACTCAATTTTCAAGGATGAAAAAAAAATGTTCTCCAAAATCAAAATTTCCACTAGCGTTTTACGCTTCAGATCTTTCTGAACAATTTTGGTTCCTTGTCTTTGTGTTAGTCATGAAATCCTTGCCACAGCCATAACTTCTACAATTCTCATTCGATTTCGATGACATTTTCAGGGATTGTGCGGGATGGTGTGTAAATGGTCCCCTATGAAAATCATCAACCCCCGACTGATAGTAGCCGCTGCGCATGCGCAAATGTGAGATTCTTGCCACAGCCATAACTTCTACATTTCTTACCAGATTTCTATGAAATTTTCGGGGATTATGCGGGATGGTGTGTAAATGGTCCCCTATGAATATAATTTCCCCCAGACTGATCATGCAGTCCCCTATGAGTATCATTTCCCCCACTCATGCGCAAACGTTTATTTCCTAATTACAGCCATATCTTCTACACTTCTCATGTGATATCGATGAAATTTTCAGGTATAATGCGAGTTGGGGTAGACACGGTCCTCTATGAAAATCATGGCTTCCAAATTGTATTTTGTGCGCAAGCAAACTTAAATCCTTGTAACTGCCATAACTTCTATAGTTTCCTACAATATTCAGAGGTTGGTTATGTATACAATCGGGTTATCGATACGAGGAAGTTATGTGCCTCACCCACTTGGCAGACGTTTTTTCGTTAAAAATTGTATCACATAATCATTAGCTAGCTTCACCAGTCCGATCATAATTTTTCTTGAGGGCTTTTCGAGCTGAAATTAAAATTAAGGGGCGAAAATTACGCAGGAAGATACCAAGCAAACTCCATAATCAAAATGTTATGTATTAGTGAATTTAAAGGTTCCTCCAAATTTTGCTAAGAATCAGAAGGAAAATAAAATCTATATGAGCTGAGAAAAAGAGTATTGCTTCCGAGTCTACCAAGGTAGCGGAAGCTTTGTTTTCACTTTTCAAGGACGAAAAAAAGTTCTCCAAAATAAAAATTTTCACTCGCGTTTTGCGCTTTAGACTTTTCTGAACAATTTTGGTTCCGTGTCTGTGTGTCATGAATTCCTTGTAACGCGCATAACTATACGAAGTTATTGTCCGATTTCTATGAAATTTTCAGGGATTGTGCGGGTTGGTGTGTAGACGGTCCCCTATGAAAATCATCATCCCCGGACTGATAGAAGCGACTGCGCATGCGCAAACGTGAATTCCTTGTAACGGCCATAACTTCTACATTTTCTATCCGATTTCAATGAAATTTTCAGGGATGTCACAGATTAGTATCTAGATGGTCCTCTATGAAAATCATCATCCTCGGACTGATAGTAGCCACTGCGCATGCGCAAACGTGAATTTCCTTGTAACGGCCATAACTTCTACATTTTCCATCCGATTTCAATGAAATTTTCAGGGATGTTACAGAAGTAGTGTTTAGATGGTCCCCTATGAGAATCATAGAGAATGGTTCTTCATAGAGGGATGGTCCCCTGTGAGAATCTCAAATCCTATTCATTACGTTACTAGGCCTCAACAGCTCAGAGGTAGCGCATAGAACTGTCCCAGGTTCGAATCCCAGCCGAGGCTAAGTATTTTTTTGATCTAATCACATACATCTACTCACTTAATTTTTCATCCGAATTTGATGAAATTTTCTAGGATTGTCCAGATTAGCGTGTAGATGGTCCCCTATGAGGGTAGTGGAAGATACTTAGAGATTGGTGTTTGGAGATTAACTATGCATCGGATCATCTACATAATCGGGTTATGGATACGAGGAAGCTATGTGCCACACCCACTTGGCAGACGTTTTTCTGTTGCTAGAATCTATTGCTAACTTCACCCCGGTTTTTTTTGACGATTGCAATAGCTTCATTTTTTGGAAAATTCGCTACAAGTGCCTTCGGTTACCGAAGAATGAAGCTTGTCTTGTCAAAACAATTACCTATTTTTTTTTTTAGGTAGATACG
This sequence comes from Apolygus lucorum, assembly GCA_009739505.2. Taxonomy (NCBI): domain Eukaryota; kingdom Metazoa; phylum Arthropoda; class Insecta; order Hemiptera; family Miridae; genus Apolygus; species Apolygus lucorum. The sequence continues at coordinate 47,153,185 of CM019179.2, forward strand.
TAGGAAAGAAAAAGGTTTTTTTATTGACCGGGACTACCTACCTCCAATCATTGATGAGACCTCAACGAAGTTCATCATGCACCATCTATTATTATTATTACAAACTCAAATTGAGCGTGAGAATGAGATAAGAGAGTTAGCAGGAAGGCCGCTGTGAGCGCTTGTGTCGAGGACGAGCCGCTGGAGAGGAGCATCTAGGATGTGAGGGTGATAAAACGGCATCAGCGCTACCTGGCGACGATTAGATGAACCTTCCGGAACTCAAAACCTACGTTATCACACTTATCAATCGGCCAATGTGATTTGTGAAGTAGGTATCGTGTGCCGCGTTCCTAAAGCCGGGTTCCGTAGTGCTTATTAAGCACGGATGTTAACTTTTGAAGGAGGGTGTTGCGTATTGGAAAATCAGGTATTGTACGGATTACGGACATACCTAGCTACTTTGATAAACTTCGTAACGAACTCCTGTCGTTTGCTTACAACTCAATCTCACTCGAACGTTATTTCGTTTTGCTTTCTGGTTGTTTCCGAACCATGATCAAAAACATATTGTTTAGTAATTCATTAATTCCAGGGGACATTCCATAGGATAAGCATTAAGGCAACTAGTTGGTAGGCGATAAAACTCGTAATTTATTTACCTTCTTCCTGCACATAACTGTTTCACTTTAAACTTCAATTTAGTTAGTACCTACCTATTTTGAGTAAGAAATAGTGGAATCTTTAGCGGCATGCGAGCCTCGAATTTGAACAACTATTTAACAACTATTGGTTAAAATCCATGTTCTAATATATCCAACATTCGAATTAAACCTCACATCAAATGATGCTAGTCTGGCAACCCTGGAAAAACCTGATCGCCGAAATTTTTTGTGGGAAGTTCCGGCAGCTATGGGGAGAAAACTTCAAGTACGGTTTAAGTAGTAGAAGTAGAAGTACTGTTTAACAGGTGTTACTTAACACCTTAAGTAGAACAGACTCATAAGAAGGTAGAGGAGGCTTTCTTTTCACTTTTCAAGGTTGAAAAAAAGGTACTAAAAATCAAAATTTCTACTCGCGTATTACTTTTTAGACTTTCCTGAACAATTTTGGGTCCGTGTCCATCTGTCTGTCCGAAAATTGAAGTTATTGTCCGATTTCGATGCAATTTTCATGGATTGTGCGGGTTTATTTATATGAGAAAGTTAAGTGCCAAACCCACTTGCCAGACTTTTTCTATTGCTTTTTCAAATCAAAATGTCCTTGAAAACCTGAATTTTTAGAAATTGTGATCGCAATTAATTATATTGTAGTTAATTTATAAATCTTGAAAATAACGAATGTTGACCCTAGAAAACTGGAGAAATCAGGGAATATTTTTTTCGAGGAATCACTACATACCCAAAAAACGGATTGATAGGTAGGTACGTGGTAATTTTGTTCTGTTGAGTGTTTTCCAACTTCATCCCAGAATAATCCCATAAAGGCAAAAGAAAAATAAAACACAGCTGAATGCGGAAAAAAGGCGAGCGGGAAAACAATTTTGCGCGTAACTGCGTAATCAATGGGGTGTGCGCATGGGTCGGAAAAAATGTTTATTCTTATTGCTTCCGAGTCTACCAAGGTAGCGGAAGCTTTGTTTTCACTTTTCAAGGATGAAAAAAAAAGTTCTCCAAAATCAAAATTTCCACTCGCGTTTTACGTTTCAGACCTTCCTGAGCAATTTTGGTTTCGTGTCTGTCATGAAATCCTTGTAACGCGCATAACTATACGAAGTTATTGTCCGATTTCTATGAAATTTTCAGGAATTGTGCGGGTTGGTGTTTAGCCGGTCCCCTATGAAAATCACCACCTTCGAACTGATAGAAGCCACTAAGCACGGGCAAACGTGAATTTCCTTGTAACGGCCACAACTTCTACATTTTCCATCCGATTTCAATTAAATTTTCACGGATTGTGCGGGTTGGTGTTTAGATGGTCCCCTATGAAAATCACCACCTTCGAACTGATAGAAGCCACTAAGCACGGGCAAACGTGAATTTCCTTGTAACGGCCACAACTTCTACATTTTCCATCCGATTTCAATTAAATTTTCACGGATTGTGCGGGTTGGTGTTTAGATGGTCCCCTATGAAAATCACCACCTTCGGACTGATAGTAGCCACTGCGCACGCGCAAACGTGTATTTCCGTGTAACGGCCAAAACTTCTACATTTTCCATCCGATTTCAATGACATTTTCAGGGATATTACAGATTAGTGTTTAGATGGTCCCCTATAAAAATCATTACCCCCGGACTTTTGATGTTTATCATAAGCCTTGTGATATTTTGTGATATATTGAGACAACAGTCTGAATTATAGATGTTCAAGTTCATCTCATTGATTTTTGGATTGTAGTTCACTCAAAGGTGATATAAAAGTTACTGTTCGGTAGGTATGTAATTCACTACACTGTATGTTCCTTCTGTGCCTGTTTTACTTGACATAACTACGATACCATTGTAGTGATTCCTTATTTTTTCTTAATTAGAGGGAAATTGTGAATTTTAGACATTGTAACCAAGTAAGTTCCCCTGAAATGTCATATTGACACTGTGATACGTCTAGGCTGACTCGTTTGTTCCTATATTCATGTACTGTAAGACAGACATCGTTTTGTAGTAATGACAATTTTTTTAGACTGTCCAGGAATTTTTTTCCACCCGGAAAATGAGTCTTGTTTTACAATGATTTAGGTAGGTACCTACTAAAAGTACTAATGTTCCTAATGACCTCAATGGTGATTATTTTTGGGATTTTTTTCATTGAATAAATCCAATAACCATTACCGATGTGGAATTCAATCATTTCATTCCCCAATTTCCCGAAAACGACCTTTGTTTTGATCCATTTAACACGATTTTTTACTGGTATTCGTCACATCGACGAATGAGTTGCAATACGCACAAAAAAATGGGGTTGCATTCTAGGGTTAAATAATAATTTTATCATTATTACATAACAATTTTATTATTACATTATAATTTTATTATTATTATGAGAATTTATATAACAACAATGAGGAATTTCACCGAATTCTGTTTGCATTTTTGCTGAATAGTTAATGGTGTGGGATAGCTGAAAATCGGGGTGATAGTTACCTTTTCAAGTTCATTGTTGATGGCCATGGTTAAAAACAAGCCAGTGTTTTGAAGTATTACTTTCAATAATGAACCTTTGGAATTAAAACTAGGCATAAAACTAAAATCTGAACACATTTGAGCCGAAAAGGTTTGCTAGTTAGATTATTATCAACCCACAACTTTATCTCAACCCTAATATTTCTGGATTAATCATGATATTAAACTAACAGGAAAACATTTAAAATTAAAAGAAATGTATTACAAAAATATTTATTGATACCTATATACTTACATGCAGTTGGGAACTTCCGGTCATTGATAACAAATTACCTTGTTCTCAACTGAGAATCATGAATTAATAAACACTTGATACATTACAACACAATTAAATTACTTGACAATCACAAATTGGGGTGCAGTACAAAATAAATCAATAAAATGACTACGCCAAGCAGGCATCATTTCTACAGAGCTTACCAATTTTGGATTTGATGACATGAAGTAAGTTCAGAGTAGCCACACAACTTGGAAAAGTCAGGAGATTTCTTCTGATAAAGGCAGTTTTTTTTTCATTAGATAAAGACATCACTGAGATAATAATAAAATAAATAAATAATTTATTTGATTTATTATTGGCTTGTTTTATTATTTTATATTTATTTATTATAGAATAATAAATAAATCATATAAATAAATATATTTATATAAATATATCTATCAATTTTCACCAAAAATATAAAATCTACAATTTACCTATTCCTTAGCCCGGAATCAGGTAGCCCCCCTCCGGGGGGATATAATATAGTATTACACATATTGTACTTTTATATTTTATTTAATATTAACCATAGTCATTAGATGTGATGCTATAACAACCAGGAAAAACGCTGCATACAACCTCAAGTTGCAGCGGCGAGGAACCAGAAGCTCAGAGGAACTCTACAAAGCATTGAGGCGACGTGAGAAGAAGATTCACCGCAGGAAGAAAAGAAAGTGGGAGTCTCAACAGCTGGAGAATATTGAGCTACTCCGCGTTCAGAATAAATTAAGAGAGCTATACCTGGAGGTGAATAGGAAAAGAAAGCCCTTCAAGCCCTTCACAACTGCTTGTAAAGATCTGGATGGGACTCTGATCAATGACAAAAACCGGATCCTTCAAAGATGGAAGAAACATTTTAATGATCTCTTGAATGGTGGACATTTGGGAACCACTCAACAAGACATTGACACCCAAGATGAGGACATAGAGCCGCCGGACTTTGAGGAGGTTCAGGAGGCCATCGAGAGCCTAAAAAATAATAAGGCTCCAGGCGTTGATGGCCTGCCTGCAGAGCTCTTCAAGTATGGTGGACTGGAGCTCGTTAAAGTCCTCCAAAATATAATCATGAACATATGGGAAGGAGAGACGCTCCCGGCAGAGTGGTATGACACCATAATTTGTCCTATCCACAAGAAGGGAGATGTGCTGGACTGCGGTAATTACCGTGGAATCTCCCTCTTATCATGCGCCTACAAAATATTGTCAAGAATCCTATTTCTGAGGCTCCTCCCACTTGCCGAAAAGGAAATAGGCCGTTATCAAGCAGGTTTCATGAGAGGAAAGGGGACCACGGATCAAATCTTCTCCCTCAGAATAATGATTGAAAAAGCGCTTGAATACAACATCCCGACTCACCATCTTTTTGTTGACTTCCGGGCAGCGTATGACAGCATACTGAGAGAAGAATTGTACCAGGGAATGCTGAACATGGGAGTCCCAAGAAAACTGGTCCGACTTATTCAAATAACGATGAGTTCCGTCCGCTGTTTTGTCCGTGTGGATGGAGATCTGTCTCCTGCCTTTACAACCTGCAAGGGGCTTCGTCAGGGGGATGGGCTGGCATGTCTGTTATTCAATTTCGCACTAGAAGCCGCTATGAGGGCTACAGACATGCAGGTCGGAGGGACCATCTTTAATCGTTCAGTACAACTTTTGGGTTATGCTGACGATATTGATATCGTTGGCCGAACGTTTGACTCAATGTGTGAAGCATTCACCGAGTTTCAGGCGGCAGCATCACGCTTTGGCCTTGAAGTTAACCAGTCTAAGACCAAGTACATGGCTGCGAACCCCTCCAGACCCGTACCGGATACAGTCCAGGTGAATGGCTGCACCTTCGAAGCGGTTGCTGAATTTGTGTATCTCGGCTCACTAGTGACTGCTGAGAATGATATGAGAGCCGAAGTAAATAGAAGGATACAGTCAGCTAACCGATGCTATTTCGGACTCCTTCAACAATTAAAAAGCAGGGTAATATCACGGGCTACAAAACTTCGCCTCTATAAGACCCTCATAAGACCAGTTTTGACCTACGGCTCTGAAACTTGGACGCTGACAAAAGTAGTTGAGGAAGAACTGCGCCGGTTTGAGAGAAAGGTTCTCCGTAGGATTCTGGGGGCCGTGTTTGACCCAGAGGAGCTCGCCTGGAGACGACGAACAAACGCCGAAGTTATGAGCCTGTACGGTGATTGGGATGTCGTCAGATTCATGAAGGTTGGAAGACTCCGTTGGGCCGGGCACGTAGCCAGAATGAGTCCAGAAGAGATTCCTCGGAAGCTTCTGGACGAAACCATACATAACAAAAGGAGACGGGGTCGACCAAAGTTGCGCTGGGCTGACGGTGTGGCGGGAGATGCGCTTTCCATCCTGGGAGTTCGGAACTGGAGAGCAGCAGCAAACAATAGAGATGACTGGCGGACGTCACTTCAGGAGGCCCTGATCCCTCGCGGATTGTAGTGCCATGGAAGAAGAAGAAGATAGTCATTAGATTAATCATAACGGATTATATTGACTTTTATAAGAAATTAAATAAAATTTTATAATATATTTGAATTAAGTATATCCATTAAAGGCGTACAAAATGAATTTTATTCATTTTGGACTCGTTATGACTTTCAGTATGAATTTTAAGCCAACCTGAGACTCTACAAAATCCATCTTGCACCACACAGTCCCAAATAGAAAGGACCAAATAGATTTTGGCAATGTTTGAGTACTAATTGAACTGGTCGTTGAAGAAGCCAAACAAACCTGAACATCCTAACGAATTATTTCTCCTGGTACAAAAATCTGTTCAGGAGATATTAGAATACGGTTTTCTTCATTGCAGTCATCTCCAGCAGTCACAATCTCGTCCGCAGGTACCATCACGACCAAGAAAAAATTAATAAAAACAAAATAAGGAAAAAAAATACCTACTCAAAACCATCCAAATTTGTTAGTTACAAATTACTAACTGAGTAATTAAATCAATTATAACGTATTCAATTATGTCACTATGATAGTTTATGCATAAACTGTTTTCTAAATTACTCGTACCTAAGCTTCAATGTATACTTACCACTTGGTAGATTGCTAGAGATAGAGTCCAGTAAGTCCCAAGTGTGTCGTCAGTATGAAATCCCTTCTAACATGGAATGGAGCCTGCAAAGAGAAAAGAAAGAGTACCTATTCATTTAGTTTTTGGTACCAGACAAGCATTTAGGTAAAGATTTGCAAAGTCCTATGCTGATGTATCACCAGAACATTATTTATTATTTGAGATAAAATTAAATAGGTAAACACAGACGGGTAAATACATTTACTTACGTTTGCCGGTATGACAATGGGGAAATTCCTTTTATAGTCAAGCTTTTCTGGGGTTTCATCCAAGTGCTCGGAGCAGACGGTGGTATCTTTGTTTATGCATCTATATTCCGTGCCTTCTGTAATCTACCATTAGCTCCTCTGATTATCGCCAATATTACGAATATTCTACAGAGAGTGCATCTTGCAAGATTTCTGAGTGCTTCTCGCAAGGTTTTATGTGAATCTCCTCATCATTACATCGCTTCAGTATAACACAATTTCCCCTGGGTAACAGCAAACAGGGCTAAGGAAATCGATAGGATTTGGTGGGCGGATTATATCCTGGTCGTCCAACTTTGCACGGTCGCTATTGCACTCAATGTATGCACAGTTATGGCATTGTGGAAGTGGAACTGTTCTAGTTATCGGGGGAATAGCACTAGGTACTATTAACTATTTTGCTGTACGACTCTGTTGAGGGCAAGCACTTCGTCACAGCGAGGTAATATACGGAGAACTCTTCGTCCAGATTCTCGCACTGGGAGATTCGCAAAATCAGGCAAAACAAAACACACGCGGAAAATCAGCAAGGCGAAACTACGGTAAAATGTGTCAACGATGTACCGAGCTGTCATCACATCGGCCGATACATGTGATAAGTGTGATAACGTAGGTTTTGAGTTCCGGAAGGTTCATCTAATCGTCGCCAGGCAGCGCTGATGCCGTTTTATCACCCTCACATCCTAGATGCTCCTCCGCTGGAGATCCAGACGCCTCTCATTTCTTCTGGTAAACAAAAGGAGACAAGAGGGATCAAGCTAGGGGCCTATGTAGGTATCTGATGCAACACCCGAAGTCTCTAAATTACGAAGGTGGCACTGAAGTTGGGTACCTGACTCTAATTTGTCAATTCTCATCTTCATCAAACTTGGAAAACTGTGACCCGAAGGGCAGCCAATACTCTCAAATCACCAACAAATATGAAATCATATCAAATCTTCAACAGTAAGAAAGGTAGCCTGTAAGACACATTTTTTATCTCAGACTCTGACGTCATCCACGTAGGGAATTTTGAGTATCTTGTACCTAGGTACCTACCTCAACGATTTTAAGATCATTTTTTTATTCCTTTACCTTATCTTGTTCGGTGACATTCCGTCCGTTGAGATCACTGTCCTTTCGCGTCCAATGCGGTTTCAATCATTCAAACTCCCTCATAACAATTCAATCGGGCAATTCGGTCAAAAAATGTTCACAAACACGGGTGAAAACTTTTGGGGAAACTGCGGCACGAAAACCAGGTTAACCTTACACACAGAGTACTGGAGACAAGTTAATTATGACCTTACAAATTAGGTTATGACCTTACAAGTCCTGCCACGACCCAATGTATAATTACCTAAGGTTTCCTGGTGAATGCCACAATCGCGAGAATAATATTCACTATTTAAAAAAATTATGTAAGGAGTAGAAAATTCGGACTACATAAACACAGATCGTCAACAAAATTCGCGGAGGTACACACTTTGAACTCAGTGTTGCCAACAAGCGGCTACCAAAACCCCCTGAGCCAACCTCGAAAAACCCCCAAATCCCCCAAAAAAGAAAAACCCTAAAACTTAAGGATGAAATAACAATATCAATGAATACAATGCAATTTTTTTTTTTTTTTTTTTAGTAGTAGATTGTAATTCATTAATGATTTGAGGGCGGAGTGGATCTTGAAGACAATGCAATTATTGTATTAGCGATATACGTTTCAGGTCATACAGGTTTTGAAAAAAACATTTTTTAAAATAAACCAGTTTCTTCAGGTAGGGTACTTTTTTGTACAAAAATCAAAATGTCAAACAGTGAGGTCGCATTCGACCCCCATCTCCAAAACCTTCTCAATTTCTTCAAAACTTCAAGTTTGCTAATAGTAACGAGCGTGAACGGACGAATAAACTTCAAGAATTTATCAAAGTGTGTGCTTGCGAAAGATCAAAGATCGAAAAAAGTTTGTCCTCCAAAACTCCAAAATTATAGTCCCATTGAGCCCACAATAGACATTGGTAAATTCGGTGAAGTTTTTCACTCCATTGAATATATATATTACCTGCTGCTATTTTAATTGCTGATTCATTTTTATTCTACCCAAATCCCCCCGACTCGTCGGTAAAAACCCCCAAAAAAAACCCCAAAAGATTTCTCCCCCCAAAATCCCCCCGTCAAGGAAAAAAAACCCCAAATTTGGGGGGGAAACCCCCAACTTGGCAACACTGTTTGAACTTCAAAGCAAAAAACAGGTGCGCCAATATCGCAGAGTAACAGAGTCAAGTTGGCCAATATACAGACATAAAAAACCTTACGCATCGGCAAAATAAACTTTAGGTGGCATCAATGTCACACCAAAGACCATGGATGATGATGAGTTTTGTCTGGATACTAGTTTTGATGGGAAGATCTCTCGCGTCTGCCTCTCCGGGAGCCTCGGTCGGCCATTTTCGCTTCCGGTCGGTTCTTCTCGGGTTCACGCCTTCACCCTTGCCGGCAAACCGGAAAAGAGTCAATGGGGTGTGCGCATGGGTCGGAAAAACTGTTTATTGTTATTTTTAATCTAAACTAGACCCCATTCTAAGAATTTCGACACCAACCGCAACCTTCTAGCGTAAGAAGACCTTTTACCATGATTTTTCAAAGTTTCAAATGTTTATGACGTCACAGTTGGCTGGGGGGTCACGCCCTGGCGAGAGGGGCGCATGACGTCATGAAGATTCAAAACTTTGAAAAATCATAGAACAAGATTTATTCATCCAAAAAGAGACCGACTGGTGTCAAAATGGGGTATTTCGGTGGGTCGGAAATTCAGGTTTTTGACCTAAAATTTGGATTCAGCACCCTTGAAAACCTGTATACTACAACTTTAAGCCCATTGATACTATAACATGTGGTAGAAAAATTAATTAAAGAGATCACACGTTTGAAAAAGGCGGGCCGCTATAAATGCACACACACTAGGCAAGGACTACGCCGCGGACTACGCCGCGCGCGTGTGTGAGTAATATTTTGTAGTATCCAAGACGTCCTCCAAGGGTTTCTGTGCATGGAAACTTTCTTCAAAGACAGGTCTACTTTCGATTAAAAATTTTAAGATTTAGACCCGTGGGGGCCACTCACACCTTTGAAAAAATCCGATTTCTCGTCATATTTGAAATTTTTGAAAAACTATGATGTTATATTGAAATCTGTAATCCAAATTTACAAGATTTCAGGTAAGGTTCCAAGATATTTGTGAAGAGAGAGATAGTTCTAGGTAGGTACCACTGACATTATTGTGTGATAACAACTGGTATTCACTTGAGAATATTTGTACTCAGGGTTTCGTTGAGCCCTTGGCAGAAATATCAAAGTATAGAAATAGTGAGGATCTCAGCTGAGCATTCATGGAATAAGTATATTATTGTATACAAGTTTAAGTAATACGTGTATAAGAATAACAGGAAGTTTCATTGGAATGAGTCTTGTCTTGTGTAAAATAAATGAATAAAATAAAAATGTAATAAACAAGAATTAACCTCTGTGAAAAGTTAATCTGAATCTAATCTTTTCTAATCTGAAAGTTAATCTGATCTTCTTGTTTCATAATATGAAATATTACTATTGAATATTTACTATTTTATTAAACATTTTCTGAGAATGTTAAATAGTTAAAGAATGTTAAATGATATGGCAGCAAAAGTTTTTATGCAAAACAGTTGTTTATGAAGAATAATGTCATACATAAATAATAATAATTTAAAACGAAGGTTCTCTTGCCACTAGGGAAAATTTCGGCCTTTTATAAAACCAAATTTTTTTCTAATTTTCTTTTCAGGTTAGACTCCTTGCACTTCCCCCCACTCTACCTCCATCGACGTCTGCAGCCTCCGATTGCCCACCTAATGTAAACCTGGCCTATGAGTAGTGGTAACCCCGGAAGAGTGAGTGGCTGTTCCACCTTGTCATCCCTATCAGCCAAATCGAATGGAAAAGCCCTGGACCTGAGGCTGTACACCCTGGCCCCTCCATCAAGGGCAAAGCAACCCAGCAAAACCATGGAGCACTCGAGGACGAGTGCTGGAATTGTCGTGGGGGTGATGTCATGGGCCTTCAACCACCACCCGCCAGTGTCCACGCAGCGCCCTCAGCTGGGGCAACGATGAAGGGTGGTGGTGCTGATAGCGGTTGATAACCGGCTGTCAACCCCGACCGCGAACTCCGATGGGAACACCGCGAAAGTAGGCCAGTCCCCCTTCCAAAATTATATGAAGTGCAAGGAGTGCAGAAAAATGTAAAAATCCAATTTCTGTAAGTGGCAAGAGACCTCACTCTTATTCTGGACGACGAATACAGTGCCTAAAAAACCGATTCCCCTCTCGTCCGTGTGATTTCTTTAACACCAGACCTACTAGGACCAAGATCGTCTCACTTGTACTCAGTTGTGCATCCTTATCAACCAAGAATCAAATTTCGTAATGAAGGCACGCACAACTGTCGGGTAGCTATTTTATTACCAGTAGATAAGTAGTATTAATGGAAAAGCCTGTTCTGTGGAGACGAGTGATCTACGCGGTGAAATAATAAATCATTCTGTATTAATTTGCAGCGTTTCTCCTCGCTGAATCACAAGGAGATGTCAGTTTTCAACGACTTCCCATTTTAGTTGTACTAAATTGGGAAGGCATCTTGATAAGTCGATACTTACAAGTAAACTGACGATAGAATGAAGAGAGTTTATTGGTCTTGGGCGAGGTGGCGTTAATCTCTGTCGTTTTAATTAAGAGGGGCAAGGGCGTTGGGTAGACCCTCGTCGGACTAATTGTAATTCATGAAATTTAGTTGAACTAATTAAAATCGCCTTAGAAGGATGGAACGAGCGATTTTTCGCTAAAAACAACGGAATTTTTTACCACGATTTACTTGATTTACTGTAATTTTACAGTCAAATTAGAAAATTAATACCACTACGTGATTCAGCGTCGAAAAATAATTTAAAAATGTGTGTCACTGTAGGTTTTTTCAAACCATAGTAACCTAAATTTGGTGCAATCGTAGAGTAGCGCAATTTTGAACGTTCGAGGAGCCGGGTTGCGGCACTGAAATTCATAAAATTCCACGTGGAATCCGAATCAGCAATAAAAAGGTCTGCCAAGTGGGTGTTCCTCGTATCCATAACCCGATTATGTAGATGATCCGATGCATAGTAGTTATTCTCAAAACACCAATCTCCAAGTACCTTTCACTACCCTCATAGGGGACCATCTACACGCTAATCTGGACAATCCTAGAAAATTTCATCAAATTCGGATGAAAAATGTAAGTGCTATAGCTGTTACAAGGATTTTACGTTTGGGCATGCGCAGAGGCTACTGTGAATTTTAAGGCCTTGATTTTTATTGGGGACCATCTACAACTTAATCCGCATAATCCCTGAAAATTTCATTGAAATCGGGTAGAAAATGTGGAAGTTATGGCTGTTACAAGGAATTCACGTTTGCGCATGCGCAGTCGCTTCTATCAGTCCGGGGATGATGATTTTGGTTGCGCAAAAATATGATGGATGAATTCCTTTAAAAAGATTATGAAGATCACCGTTCTTATTGTTTCCAATGTTTGCGAAAAGAAGATTTTTTTTGGAAGGGGGGACTCAATGAAGCTATGTAGTGATTTATCAAAGATTAATTTATATACCTAATATATTATAAACCTAATTATTGTTATGTTTTTGTTTGCCTATTTTGAAGCTGCTTTTGATTTATTATTTCCAACAGTAAACCTTTGGAATCGACCAAGAAAAAAAAAATTTTCCTCCCTCAAAATGATTTAGTTTTTGTTTCATGGTAGGCACGTAAAATCCGACGTAAAATAAGACCACCCAGATTTCTGTAGGACCAACCGTTCGCTCCCCACGAGAACTTAAGATTTGGAATTACGGTAAATCAGAAACACGGAAGTGAATAGCAAAAGAGGCCTAATCACCGTTCAAATTTTACCTAACAAAAAATGCGATCGTTATTCGTTTCTTCGAGTTGTATTCAGTTTTCCATGCTTAGCAAACAGTAATCAAAGTTACTTATGAAGAAAACTCTTTTATTCCTTCGAATTGAGTGTGAAGCGAAAATATTGTAATTTGGTAGAGGCAATGGCTAGGCTTGTTCTTTGCAGGTATCTTCTAAATAGTAGTTGAGGAAGCCTATGCATGTTGGTAGTTGGTGTATTGATTATGCGATCAGAAATAAACCCTTGAGATCAAAGGTTGACTTAAAACAATTTATGTTGAAGTTTTATGGTATGCCTATAATTATTGGAATAATATAGTTGTTTAAATTAGAACGTACAATATTGAGAGAGATATAATTATTACTCTTAACCTCCTGGTGTTTGTCAATTGAGACCTGTTGAAGGAAGGCCTCGTGTTACCAAAGCTGAGTGCAATCCACCTTGTTCAATTGAGTTCGAAGCGTATTGAATGTCAATGACAGTTGGTAACATTATTGATGTAGGTAACTACCTCATCGGTTGAATAGGCGCATGATTAATCACTCGATTTAATCACATTGTTTCCACACTCAGAAGCTCAGGTGGGTTCTGTATTACGAGACGCAGTGTTTGCCTCGAGCAGGCCAAGAACCACCCTTATGTGAGAATTTTAAGTTATTTTGCTTCAAGTTCTCTAAAGTCGTAGCTAAAATCTATATTGCATGCGAGTCTACAATTTTTTTCGCTTTTCAACATTGAAAAAAAATGTTCTCCGAAATCAAAATTTTCACTCGCGTTTTACGTTTTAGACCTTCCTGAACAATTTTGGTTTCTTGTCTGTCAGTCTGTGCGTCTGTCTGCCTCAGTGACTGTGTGTCTGTCATGAAATCCTTAAAACTATACGAAGTCATGGTCCGATGTCGATGAAATTGTCAGGGATTGTGCGGGTTGGCGTGTAGGTGGTCCCCTTATAAAATCATAGTCCCCAAATTGACAGCAGCCTCTGCGCAGCATAAAATCCTTATAACAGCCATAACTCCCACATTTTCAATCCGATTTTGATGAAGTTTTTAAAGAATGTACGGATTTGTTGGTGGTCCCCTAAGAAAATCATTGCCCCCGGACTGATAGTAGCCAGTGCGCATGCTCAAACTTGAATTCATTACAATCATATTTTCTCCCCGAATTCGGTGAAATCTTCAGAGATTGTGCGGGTTGACTTGTAGATGGTCCCCTTTGAAGGTATTGCTAGGTACTTAGTGATTGATGTTTTTAGATAAGCTACATATATCATCGGATCATCTTTACAGTCGGGTTAAGGATACGAGGAAGCTATGTGCCACACCCACTTGGCAGACTTTTATTTCCCCGGCTAGTGGTTTTAGCGTGACTTCACAAACTATCAATATGTTTGTAAGGGCAAAACTGAGGCAGATTTTGATAACATTTTCGGAGATGGTGGAGGCTTTTTGGAGACGAAAAAAATGCTCTAAGGTCTAAATTTTCTCTCGCAGAACTTCGTTCTTCCTTTACGAACAATTTTTTCTTCGTGTCTGTACCCGCGGATCCTTGTTTTGGTCAAATTTCCCCCTACTGTTCGATTTAAGTGAAATTTTCAAGGATGTTCCAGGCTCTGGTGTCCTCTCCGGTGTGTTGTTGTAGCATGTGTGAAAACACTGACATAAAATCCACCAAGCCTTTTTTGCACTCTACCAAATTGTCCGACTTCGCTCAAACTTGGTAAGTGGTAAGGAGCTGATGTTGCAATACATTCTTACGATCTTCAGTGAACTCGAATCATTGATAAGAATATCGATTCTACTTACCTAAAGGAGAGAATGATAGTCCCAAAAAAGATGAGTGCACGGATGTCCTCATTTTCAAAAGCGACAGGATGAGATTTTTAAGTGAAGAGATAAGTTTAGTTTTTTTTTGTATTTTGTATAAATCGAAAGAGTTATTGATAAATTCATGGCTTTTATCCAAACTGTAGTTCATCAGAAAAAGATGATTAACGTTGAGGATTTCACTGATTCATTAGAACTATCGAATTGTGATAGTTAAACTGAACTCTCCACAGATTAAGAAGAAATTATGATGTTGGATTAAATGAGGTTATGCTAATAAATTATTCAAATTTAAATAATTCATGTTGAATGTAGAGAAGTCATTTTTAAGTGGAATTTATTGATGAAATTAGAATAGATTTGAGGTACAGTTAGTTCACCATGAGAACCAATATTGTTTTCGTCTTAAGCAAGCCTATGTTTGAAGACACTGAATCGTAATTTAGGCAGGCAAATGTTGATTTTTGTAATCATTTCTATAATTGAATTTGCTTCCGAATCTACTGAGGTAGCGGAAGCTATGTTTTCACATTTCAAGGTTCAAAAAAAAGTTCTCCAAAATCAAAATTTCCTCTCGCGTTTTACGTTTTAGACTTTCTTGAACAGTTTTGGTTTCGCGTCTGTC
This sequence comes from Apolygus lucorum, assembly GCA_009739505.2. Classification (NCBI taxonomy): domain Eukaryota; kingdom Metazoa; phylum Arthropoda; class Insecta; order Hemiptera; family Miridae; genus Apolygus; species Apolygus lucorum. The sequence continues at coordinate 47,168,367 of CM019179.2, forward strand.
TGTCGGTCGTGAAATCCTTGTAACGGGCAAAACTAGACGAAGTTATTGTCTGATTTCGATAACATTTTCAGGGATTGTGCGGGTTGTCGTGTAGATGAGGTTAGTGCGAGGGTTACTATTACTTTGAGATAAGCTACTATGCATAGGATCATCTGTACAATCTTGTTATGGATACGAGGAAGCTGTGTGCCATACCCACTTGCAGACTTGTTTGTTTTGTTCTACCAACTCATTGTAATACTCTATGTAGTTTTTACAATAGTAGGTTTTTGAACATCGCAAACAACAACACTTATACGTTTGGCAAAAAAAAAAAAAAAAACTCAAAGCGGTATTAAATACCGTATGATTTATGAGATGTCTAATGATAAATTTTATCATTAGACATCTCATAAATCATACTCGTAAATGTTAGATATTTTTCCCTACTACCAAATGAGAACTTGAAAAATAATTTGTGCTGGTATTTTGATAAATTTTTGACAACTTACCTTTAGAGTAGACCACAAAAAATCGTAAACCCTACCCTTCAAAATTTAATAAAATTTGACCGATTTTGATGAAATTTGGTATAAGAGTATTCGGGGGTCTGGTTGTGCCGCGAAGCTTTTGGTTGATGTCAGTCACTTCTAAGAGATGAAAAGTAGGGGTTGAAATGTTTAGATTATTTAGAATTTTTAGAAAACTCTTGATATAAAGGTATATATAGGTATATTAGGTTTTATCATCAATTTAAAATTGAATTGAATTGTTAGAATCGAATGAGACCACCTAGAGCTAGGTAGGACAAACCGTTCGTTCCCTACGAGAACTTAAGTGTTGGGCTTACAATAAATCAGAAACACGAGTGTGAATCGCAAAATTCTCTGTGTTGGACGAATGATGAGTCAAAAACACGAATATGAATTGCACATTGACGGAAGTCAGCTGTTCACTGGAACAAAATTAAATTTTGTACAAATAAATAAATTAAAAATAAATTTTAAAAATAAATTTTAAATTAAATGTACAAATACTGTAAATTGGTAAATGTACAAATCAACAAATTTTGTAGATTTGTACATTTACCAATTTACAGTATTTGTACATTTTAAAATTTGTACATTTAATGTACAGTGATATTTTACTAGCGCATTTGTCCAATTTTGGTAGCAGACTCTAATGTCCACAAAATACTCAGATGAACCACACCTCTTGCGCAAACGTCCGACGCTGCTTTTCGAGAGACGATGAGTCTGAAAATCGGCACTTTTCTTAGTTACCGTCGGCCGAAATTGATTAAATTTGGTAGTCAACAAGTGTTTTCTCCGACGAACAGAAGCGCGTCGCGACAATTTTGTATCTCAGGCGTCTCCTTTACAGGAATCCGAGTGTCAAGAGTTTCTTTTGTGTTTTTCCCCTCGGAGATGATAAAGATGGGATTGATCTCACATTGAAAACGAGTTTCCCCAGATGATAAGAAATATCAAGCCGTAGATTGCTTTTTCAATAATGGCCTTAACGGATCCCTTCCGGCGTTTCCACCGCCCGATTGCTCCCACAAGCTCCCCACAATAATACGTGTTATTTCTGCTTCCCCGTCAATTCTCTGTCCCACGATGTTCTTCGGTTCAATGAAATCTGATAAACACTCCGAGTCGATTCGTTGGTTTCGTTTGGGAAATTGAACTTACTTATTTGGGTTATTTTCGTCGTTTTTGAAGGAATTTTATGCTTCAGAATCTGTACTTCAAAAGCTCAGGGTGTCCAGCGACCGAGAAACCTTGGAAGAAGCCCGAGCGCCAAACCTTACGTGGGAAGTTCCGGTAGTCTGATGGAAAAAAGTTTTAGTACGGAAAAATACCCACACTTGAAAGTTTGACCTAGTTGTTTATTTACACCACGGAAATGGAACTAGCTATAATAGATTGGATGTGTCTTTCAATGCAAATGTTGCTCAGCTGCTTACAAAACACGGAAAAGCGCCCAATCAGAGGGGTTTTGCAAATCCGCCGAAGTGGAGTCTAGGGCTGGTGTAGGGAAAATGGGGTTTTTGGTAATTAAAAAAAAAAACGCTGCAAATCATTGCTCAAAGGTTTATTATTTTCTGTATAGATCACCCTTCTGTATAGATCACTGGTTCTCCATCAATAGCACCTACCACCATCTGTATTCTCCCTTGACCAGGGGCGGCTGCTGATAGGAGCATAGGCGCATGTGCACCCCCAGCCAATTAAAAAAGAAAAAAAATCAAAGTTAGTTCCTCTGGGTTTGAAGAGTAAGTTGGATGGTGACAGAAGACACGATCGTAGGTACTGTGCTAGTTGAATCTACGCGCGAAAACAGTGGCGGGCAGCTCCCTCTTTCCTGACCAATCAGCGGCGGTTCGCGCAAATCCAGTTTTATGCTCCGTTTCGAGGAGGGTGACGTCATTCGAGGGAGGCAGACACGTGAGATTGACCAACCAGAGAGCACGAAATGTGACCTTGAGGAGCAGCATGGAGGCTGTGCGCCTGGGGTGTGTGAGTGAGTGAATTTCCAATTTTATTATTTTGTCTTCCTGGCTCACTGGTTTCCCGGTTTCCTTATCGTAAACAAACAGAACTGATAAGGGCATTTCGCGTTTTCGTTTTCAGTCCACCGTTTTGTTCAAAGTGATTATTTAGGAGTGTTGTAGGTACTATGAATAATTCGGTGCATTAGGTACATTAAAGTAAACTATTCGTGTTTGTCGGTCGTGAAAAAGTGCGACATTCCAGAAACTGGCCGCCCCTTGCCGTCTGTACCTGGACTCCAGCAGACGTTAAAATTTAAAAATCGTGCAGATTCGTACCGTAAGTTTAATGTCAAATAATATTCGACTTCTTATAATATTATTACAAGAAGGTAGATTGGCTTTGCAGAAGTGAAGTGACGAACAAATTATTTTGAGGCTTGGGTTAAAGACGGCATAAGTGATCTCCCATTTAGCCAAAAAAAAACGCATTGGCTGTCTCCCATAAAAACGCTCTGGTAGATTTGCGTATATTGGGTCGCCAAAATATACCTAATGCAACAACTCAACAGTGTATATCATCTTAATCTGATGCAAAAAACCAAAACGGTTAACAAAAATAGGTACATTCTGTCTCGAATTATCGTTAATTTTTCTTCCGAGTTGGACGATGTTTTGAATCATCACGGGCAAATACACATTTCAGCTTTGCAATAAGATGGATGCATTTCTTGGGTTTAGACCTTTGATGATGAAGTATTTCAGAATTTCTGTTAACCACTAGAGAACATTATTTTTCGTGTCTATTGCACCTACGTAGTACCGTTTGCAATTTTAAGATGAAAAAGTTACCAAGATTTATCCCATTTACATATCGTTACATAATTTCTATTTGGCAGAGAAAAGCACCTGTTCTGTCCCTTCTCTGTAGCTACTCCTGATCTCCGTGCACCCCCTGAGTTCAGGGCAGGAGCCGCCACTGCCCTTGACCTTCCCTCTCAAATTTCAGCTTCCTGCGTTCAATAGGATTGAAAATGGCTTCGGAGCTCACTCAGCTGATCTGTGATCTGACGAGTGAAGAAGATCTCCTCGAATGCTGGAGACGCCTGGAAGAGCACTTCCATTCAATAGGATTAAAAATGGCTTCGGAGCTCACTCAGCTGATCAGTGATCTGAAGAGTGAAGAAGATCTTCTCGAATGCTGGAGACGCCTGGAAGAGCACTGATCAGCTGAGTGAGCTCCGAAGCCATTTTCAATCCTATTGAACGCAGGAAGCTGAAATTTGAGAGGGAAGGTCAAGGGAGAATATAGATGGTGGTAGGTGCTATTGATGGAGAACCAGTGATCTATACAGAATGGTGATCTATACAGAAAATAATAAACCTTTGAGCAATGATTTGCAGCGTTTTTTACCTACCAACATTTTTTTTACCTACCAACTATTGGTAGGTACTACTTACCACACCATACTGCTTCACACCTTCACAATCAAGTTTATTAGAAAGAACTAAACGCTTCACACTCGATTCGAAAAATAGAAAGCTTCATATGGAAATTTGATTACTGGTTACGCAGAAGGCAAAACTGTATACAAATCGAAAAAATGAACAGCCATCGCATTTTAGTCAGATAAAATTTGAACGGCGATTAGACCTATTTTGCGATTCACACTCATGATTCTGTTTTATCGAAGGAAAACCTTCAAGTACTCGTAGGGACCGAACGGTTTGTCCTACAGAGCTCCGGGTGGTCTCAAAAAATTTTAAAAATTCAATACTATTTAAAATTGGAGAAAAAACGATACCTTTATTTCGAGAGTTTCCGGAGCTGGGGCACTCTTGAAAATTTCAACCCTTAATTTTCACCCCTTAGAAGTGACCTACATCAACCAAAAGCTTCGTGGCACAACTAGACCCCAAATGGAGCCCATATACCAAATTTGAACCAAATCGGTCCAGTGTTGCTAAGAAAAGTGCCGCGTACGGCGGACGGACGGAAATTTTTTATTCGATTTTCGTATTCTACGTACCTTGAAACGTAAGTAAATATCAAATTTTGAAGGGGGGTTAAAATTTTTCTTTCTTGTTCGATTCCAAAGGCTTATTATTGAAAACAATAAACCAATATACCTGCGGTTTTTATTTCGGTTTTTGTCTAGCTGTTGTTTTCACTTTTCAAGGTTGGAAAAAAGTTCGTTTTAAGTTATAGGCCTTCCTGAACAATTTTGGCAACCTCTATGTCACTAACGAAATCCTTAACTACAAGTAAGTAAATTTAACAAATTCATTTATGTATTTCACCGAATACGCAATGTGCTACCTGATGATAAATTGAAATTAGTTTATGATACGATGGTACAGTCGGTTCTGCAGTACGGGATACATGTATGGGGTTCGGAACAGGACAGTGTAATGAGAAAATTGATAATTGTGCAAAAAGTAGTTTTGAAGGTGCGCTTCAGGCTCCCCCGTACGTTTCCTTCTAGTGAGCTCTTCAAAGTCACAAATTCGTTCTCCATTAGGCAACCGCACTGTAAAAATTTGCTTTTGTACTACCGTAAGTATCCTAGCATCATTTCTATGCAACGTACTATTCCCCTACTAGGTATAAGCGGGAAGGTAATGTGGTTATCCCACGCCCACGTCTATTGTCATCAACTTGAAACCCGTTGTACGTCCTCTTTATTCTTCATAGAAACATCCTTATGAATCTGAAGAATTTCAGGCAATTCTCTCGTGTGAGATACTAAAAAGTAATATACAGATTTCCAATCATGAAAGGTCCAGTAGAGGTGGAGTCACTGCTTGTTAGTCAATATCTTACCTAACAATGTATTGAGCAGTTTCTTTTACCTGAGACTTTTTTTTTCTCCTTCTATTTTCTTTTTCTATAAAATGTATATTGTTATGTTTGAAACCATTATTTTTCTCTTTAATTAAGTAAAACGCTAAGAGTAGGAAGTACGTTTCTGTTTATTTAGTATGGTAGAGAGCAAATAGCGACCCACCCGCAAAACACGGACTACAGTCTATACAGTCTATAGCTATCTATACAGTCTATAGCTCTGCGGGGTACAATGGCTGCAAATTTATTTTTGTTTTCCTACAATGCAATAATAAGTTTTTCATTTTTTCTTTTATCTTTCTCTATCGTTTATGTTTTTGAATATTGCCAATAAATAATTTCTTTCTCTCTCTCACTCTCTTATAATGAGCAAAACTATACGAGAAGATGCGGGTTGGTGAGTAGATGGTCCTCTATGAAAATCCTCATTCTTGCCTCTTTGCATACACAAATGTAAAATCCCTGTAACAGTTACAACGTCTACATTTTTCATCCGAAAAATGAAATTTTGATGAAATTTCCGAATTTGATGAAATTTTCAGGGAATATACGGATTGCGCTACTTCGAGGGTAGTGCTAAGTACTTAGATTAGATGTTTTGAGATTAGCTACACTGCATCGGGTCATCTATTCAGTCGGGTTTATGCATACAAGGAAGCTATGTGCCACACCCACTTGGCAGACCTAGTGCTTTTTCATTTCAATATGTCCTTAAACCTGGGTTTTGAGAATTTATGATCATATTCAGCACGTGTTAGTTGATTCATAACCCTGGGAAAAGTCGAAAATTGACCCTGAAAAACTCAAGGAATTTTTTCGCTGGACACTCTGAACCATCTACCCACATACGAATAATAGTCACAAATTCTCAGGAGCATCTCACATTATTCACTTGAATAATAGTTAGATTTGTCTCCAAATTATTTCGAGTTTTTGGTTTATTATTTTTTTAAAAAACCCTGGAATCTATCTCTCACTCTCTTATAATGAGCAAAACTATACGAGAGGATGCGGGTTGGTGAGTAGATGGTCCTCTATGAAAATCCTAATTCTTGCCTCTTTGCATGCACAAATGTAAAATGCCTGTAACAGCCACAACGTCTACATTTTTCATCCGAATTTGATGAAATTTTCAGGGAATATACGGTCGCTACTATGAGGGTAGTGAAAAAGTACTTAGATTAGATGTTTTGAGATTAGCTACACTGCATCGGGTCATCTATTCAGTCGGGTTTATGCATTCTAGGAAGCTATGTGCCACACACACTTGGCAGACCTACTGCTTTTTCATTCCAATATGTCCTTAAACCTAGATTTTGAGAATTTGTGATCAGATTTAGCACGTTTTAGTTAATTTATAACCCTGGGAAAAGACGAAAATTGACCCTGAAAAACTTAAGGAATTTTTTCGCTGGACACTGAATAAATTAGTCATAAATTCTCATGAGTATCTCACATTATTCACTTGAATAATAGTTAGATTTGTCTCCAAATCACTTCGAGTTTTTGGTTTATCATTTTTTTTAAACCCTGGAATCTACCACGAAAAAATATCCACCCTCTAATTTGGTTGTTTTACGCTTCTTATAAGACCATTACCATTTCAGTTCACATTTTTGCCTCTATATCTGATTAAAACACTTTTTCATAAAAACATTGGAGTTTTGATTGATTTTTAGGATTTTACCCGATTTTTTCAAAAAATAAAAGGGCGGAGTTTTGTTTTTCAAAGATGGAGAGGTATACAAGGTGTATTTGAAATACCTACTGCGTGGACTATATTTGTTGGTTTATTATTTTCAATAATGAACCTTTGGAATCGACCAAGAAAAAAAAATTTAACACCCCCTCAAAATTTGATGGTTTACGTTTCAAGGTACGTAGAATCCAAAAATCGAATAAAAATTTGGCCGTCCGTCCGCCGTACGCCGTAAGCGGCACTTTCCCCACTTAGCATTGACCGATTTTGATGAAATTTGGTATGTAGGCTCCATTTGGGGTCTAGTTGTGCCCCGAAGATTTTGGTTGATGTAGGTCACTTCTAACGGTTCCAAAATCAATTTTGAAATTTTGAAAACGCCCTAACTCAAAAATTTCGATATAAAGGTATTGTTTTTCCTTCAATTTAAGATAGTATAGAATTTTTAGAATTTTTTGAGACCAAACGGAGCTCTGTAGGACAAACCGTTCGCTCCCTACGAGAATTTAAGGGTTGTACGTACGATAAATCAGAAACACGAGTGTGAATCGCAAAAGAGGCCTAATCTCCGTTCAAATTAAAGCTGACCGCAATGCGATCGATGTTTTTCTTCATGTTGGATGGTTGGTGGCTTTGCAGACGAGTGATCTATATAGAAAAATAATAAACCATTGTGTTATAATTTGCAGCGTTTTTACATCAGGGATCCTAGATTGATTTGTTAGTTAGGTCTGAAATTGGTCATACGTTGATCTATTCCGGATTCTTAGAATAAAGTAGCAAAGCATGTTCATCATAGTGGCCATCATGACTCTCCCACGCTCTCCCTTGTGTGGATTTTGTGATTCCATGTAATTTAAGTATTTATTTGTGTATTTAAGCGGTGACTTTTCATCGATGCAGCATAAAAAGTCTTCCACCCTGTGTCGAGGAGTTAAACGACTGCAAATCGATTTTAATTCGTTTTCGTTCTCTCAGAATTGCAGGAAAAAACGATAGTAAAGTTGGAGTTGAAAATGAAACAAACTCTCGTTGGAAAGTCCAGTTGTGCGGATCGGGATGATTGAGTAGGGGAAAACACCACGAGAAGAGGGTGTGGGGGGGGGGGGTTGAGAAAAGTTAATTATCTCGTTTTCCGATAGAGGGCGCCGAGTTGTTGTCCTCTCATCGGAACTTGCCGGGAAACGAGGGGGCCGACCTTGTTGTTTCGGGGGTGAGGACACAACCGCATTATGTCCCCATGAAACTGCGTACAGCCCTCTGGAACCAGAACTGTTGCTACCATATGCGATCCCCAGTCAATTAGTGAACCCGGCAGATTAACTTTTAGGGGGGAAATTAAAGTCAACTGCAGCTGATAGCTTCGTTGTGAATTCTTGGTTTTCTGACTCGCATCGAAGATGAACCAACCATTTTGAAAACAACCGAGCCTCATGACATCACCACCTCTGTGCATTTCCTGTAAGTGTGAACTCTTGATCCAATTTCGTTCAGTGCCCTGAATTCCCTTTTCAGGACTTGGGCATCCTTCGTATTGTCAGTGAAACACTCGAGAACAATTCAACTTACTGTCAGAAACTATGCGGCACCTTAAAACATTCGTCGCTTTATTATAAAATTTGAAAATATAAACTCATCTCATTTGTAATTCACCAGAAAATTGAAATGATTTATATGCGTGTATTTGTAATTATGTTTATAATAAATTGTTGTTTTACGTTGTGTGTTATTTGTCTCCAATCCTAGTTTTCCTAGTTTAATTATTATTATTATTGCTGTGTGTACCTAGGGATCCAGGTAGATAAGGGACTTAGGGCAGAAGGCCCTTGAGGTCACCGACTCTATCCTTTTCTGGTGAAATTCCTAGGCAGTCGCTGCCACCACCCTGGTCGAGAAAAGATCAGGGATTATTAACCTTTCTTACCTACAAGTTACCTTGAATGAGCTGAAGGTAGTTCTGTTGAAATAAGTACACAGCTTTTAGAAACACGAAGGGTTTTTATTCAAGAATTTAAATGTTTCAACCGTGAAGCGGAATATGTATAACTTGGCTCTGAAGGAGCTAAATACAAAATATATGATTGCTTATGATATAAGTGTATTATTTCACACTTGCACTTGATACTTGATTCGATCTGATAAAAATACTTGTTACTATGCTGAGTACGATATACTTGTATGACTCGACAATGACTACACTTTAAGTTCAATTTGCTTATACCAAGTAGGCTTGACTTGACTTAATATTGCTCTCTTACAATTAACAACTTTTACAAATTATACAAGATTTATGATTTTTATACAATGTTTACTACTTTCTTTACTCTACTTTTCTTTACAGGACGTTTCATTATTACGGGGGATTGTGCCAGATTTTGGAGTGAATAGTAAGCGCTTACTAAGAAGCTATGAGGGAATGGGCTCACCCTTGCCGAGCTTGGATCGTGGTGTGATCTCTGTAGCCAGTTTGTATCCAGGGCCTCGTTTCTTGAAGGCTGGTATGAAGGGGGTGCCTGGTAGCGGGGCGTCCTTGCCTCAGTTCGGGGGTTGTTCGGCGTACCAGGACGACCGTATCGGCGAAAATGGAGAAGGTGGCAATGTCCGGGAGATCGGGCCTTGGCTGACGATAACTCGCGGATCACTGACTGGCGGGGTAGACAATGCGAATTTTAACTTGAAGTTCGAGAAGGAGCACAAGTTCGGTTTTCAGTTTGTACTGTCTTCGTTACACTTATAGGGGGTGAGTTCACAAGCTAGGTTCGAGACACTTCGAGAGGCGTGACTTGGAGACTGGGGCGCCGGTGGTGGGGGCACCCCTATTTATCTCCTCGGCCATCTTGGTCAACGACGGGGAGGAGGCGATGGTGGCGCTCGAAGTGCGTGTGTGTGTTTGTGGCGGACAGCGGTTGGTGGTGATGCTGTTGCTCGCATGGAAGATGTTATGGAAGTATGTATGGTTGTTGGTGCCTGAGGGGCGTGGCTCATTGCTGGGCCATTACAATATAATAAAGAAAAAAATGCTTCCGCTATCTTGGAAGCAAAAAGAGAAAAAAAACAACAGAAAGTTGTGTTTTCAACTTTTAAAAATTACGTTTTTGAATCAACATTATTCAAGTAATTCAAGGAAGTAATTTTTCTACCATGAGTTTCCTACATCAATTTTTTTCACGAATCAAATAGGATTTAGCTTCCTCAGTCCCCACTTGTGTTGGTTAAAGCATAGGTTTCACTTTTCAAGGATGAAAGAAAAATGTCCTCCAAATTTTAAATTTCCGTTTTAGACCTTCCTCAACTTTTCAATACAAATTTTTTACCCCCCAGAAATGATTCATGGTAACCATAAGTTTTAAATCATGCAAGGAGAAAGGTGGATTCTATGATATAGAATTCATATTATAGAATTCTTATATTATATTATAATATTCTATAAAATTCATACCCTTGAAATGTTCAAACTACTATATAAAATTTGGGTCTGGTTAGCAGACCCGAGCGGTAAAAATTGGGGTTTGGGTCAAAAGAGAGGACAAAAACACAAACGGTGGATACAGCTTTCGTACAAGTACGCAACCACGAGAGACATTTTATGTCTTATGTTTAATAAATTGAGAGCTTTCCAATGAGTGGTGAACGATTTTTGTGGGGTGGAAAATGAGGAAGTTAGTTTTCCTTAGGAACGATTGGTTGTACGTGAAAATCATCAGAAATTTCCGCGTAATTCTCCCCTCGTAACGCTCCCCTCATAACGCTCCCCGCGTGACGATCCCCGCGTGACGATTTTTCATTTATGTGCCATAGTAAAGACATAAAATGTCAAAAAAAACTGCAAATTATTACGCAAGGTTTATAATTTTTTTGCATAGATTACTTGCCTGCAAAGAACACAGCTTTGCCGTTGCCACTACCTGCCAACTATATTTTCGCTTCATAATCAAGTTTACTTTGAAGAGATAAAGGGTATCTTCATTAGGAAATTTGATTACTGGTTGTTAAGGACGCAAAACTGAGTACAACTCGAAGATAAAAACTACCTACGATCACATTTTGGTCAGCTAAAATTTGAACGGAGATTAGGGTTCTTTTGCTATTCACACTCATGTTTCTAACTCATCGTAATGAGGGGTGCACATAATTTTTTTTAAATTTTTAATTGAAAGTAAACCGCATCTTGAGAATTTTGACACCAGCCGTTCTCTTTTTGAATGAGTAGATCTTTTTCTATGATTTTTCAAAGTTTCGAATGTTTATGACGTCACACACCGCTCCCGCCTGGGCGGGACACCCCAGGCCACTGTGACGTCATAAACATTTGAAACTTAGAAAAATCATAGAAAAAGGTCTTCTCTCGCTAGAAAGTCGTGGTTGGTGTAACGATTCTCAGAATGAGGTCTAGTTTAGATTAAAAAATTTTTAATTTTTAATTTTTAATTTGTTATTTAATAACAATAAACCGTTTTTCCGACCCATGCGCACACCCCATTCCAACTCTCAACTTCTTGGTTGGTTCTCAAACGGTTGGTCCAGAGCTATAGGTGGTCTCATTCGATTCTAAAAATTTAATACTATTTTAAATTTATAAAAAAGCGTTACCTTTACATCAAATGTTTTTCAGCTAGGGCATTTCAAAAATTTCATCCTTTATTTTTCAACCCTTGGAAGTGACTGGTGTCATCCAAACTAGATACCAAATGGAGCCCATGTTCCAAATTTCATCAAAATCGTCCATGGTAACAAAAGAAAGTGCCGCGGACGGCGGACTGACGGCAAAATTTTGTTCAATTTTGGTTTGTTATTTTCAATAATAAACCTTTGGAATCGACCAAGAAAAAAAAAATTGTTAACACCCCCTCAAAATTTGATTGTTTACGTTTCAAGGTACGTAGAATCCAAAAATCGAATAAAAATTTGGCCGTCCGTCCGCCGTACGCGGCAATTTCCCCACTTAGCATTGACCGATTTTGATGAAATTTGGTATGTAGGCTCCATTTGGGGTCTAGTTGTGCCCCGAAGATTTTGGTTGATGTAGGTCACTTCTAAGGGTTCCAAAATCAATTTTGAAATTTTCAAAACACCCTAACTCAAAAAATTTTGATATAAAGGTATTGTTTTTCCTTCAATTTAAGATTCTATAGAATCTTTAGACTTTTTTTAGACCACCCGGAGCTCTGTAGGACAAACCGTTCGCTCACTACGAGAATTTAAAGTTTGGACGTACGATAAATCAGAAACACGAGTGTGAATCGCAAAAGAGGCCTAATCTCCGTTCAAATTAAAGCTGACCGAAATGCGATCGATGTTTTTCTTCATGTTGGATGGTTGGTGGCTTTGCAGACGAGTGATCTATATAGAAAAATAAAAAATAATAAACCATTGTGTAATAAGTTGCAGCGTTTCTGGATTCTATGTACCTTGAAACGTAAACCAACAAATTTTTTTCTTTGGTTCATTATTGAAAATATTAAAACAAAAGGGATGGCCCATGGAAGTGGCCAATCCATTCGTGGTGCGCAACGAGAGTTAAGGGTCGTGTGTTGTATATAGAATCTTTCTTGAATCGATTATTCAGAAGGTTGTCATTTCTAGGTGGTTGTTCCAACTGATCTTGATAGAGTAAATATTTAGTATCGACCAACGTGAATGTTGATACTGTGAGCCGTACAAAAATAAAGCCCCGTAAAATACACAGAAGGCGGGAGGAGAACCGATATGTAATTCCGAGACTGCGCGAGTTCCTCGGCACCCGCGACAAGACCGCTTTGGGAACGTAAACAAGACTTGGGTGCTTTCACACCTACAGAACGTGATATGTCTGAGGTCTCAGCAAAATGGTTTAAATTTGAGACTGGAGGCGGATAAAGGCACTGAGGGAGGATTTCCTCTTGAAATGCAAGCCTGCGTGACAGGGATGTATAGCGTGAATTAGAGTCTGAGGTTGTTCTGGCTCCAGAATTCGCCCCGAGCGTCGCCTTGGCTTCAGTTTCATCCTCTGGGTGTAACATGATGTTCGGGATTTGACTACCAAATCGAGTTTACAAGGTGGGCCAATACTGCGAGAGACTGCAAATCAAGAAGAGCCTCGAGGGCTGAATTTAGGAACATGGCGCCATTTCGAATTTATGAATTGACTGGAGTATATTTGGTTGAGATGAAAGTACTCTTTTGGATCATTCATGATATGAAAGGTAAAGCAGATCAGTTCCATGTTGGAATCCCTCTACCAGCTTGATGTTCGTTATCTCTTCAATATCATCTGCAAGAAGTTCCTTAAAAATGTTCATTCAGAACTGAAAAACGCGAGGGAGTTGCGATTGAATAATTCCTTTTCAAAATTACTTAATTGAACTACCATTTACACAAAAATTTTTCATTACGTATATCCTCTTCACGATAGGCCTAGTTCCTCAAACATCAGTAACTATCCAGTGCTGTTCTCAAGACTCTTCAATCCAACTTTCCAATGTCTAGAATAATCTTCCCCAAACATTTTCCTGGATTTGTTGGTTTCCTGTAAGAGGAATATTATTTCGAAACCGAATTCAAACAGACAAGTAATCTAGTAAGTAAGTTAATTTATTCATGGAAGAACCAATCATTGAAATTGTTCAAAATTTCCCCAAAATCGTGGTTTTGTGGTTTTTTTCCAAAATAATTTTTTTTGTTTTTTATATTTTTTTTTGATTTTTGACAATAATGGTTAAAGGTATGATTACGGGTTTTAATCCGCTAATTGCTTTTTTCTTCGAGTTCCTCTCTCTTTATTTTTTCAAAAATGAGTAGTTTTGCTAGTTAACCTCAAAACACGACTTGAACACAAAAATTTCACTTTTTGGAAAAAATGAAATAGTAAAAATTCACAATTTTTTAAATAAAAAAAAAAACACAGAAATTTCACTTTTAGGGAAAAAATTACCTATTTTTGAATCGACAATTTTTTTAAATTAAAAGAATTGAATTTTTTGTAACGTTTTAGTCTATAGAGCTCAAGTTGACCTCAAACTGTAGCAAATTAAACCTACTTTGAAGAGTTACTGAGAATAAATAATTGAAATCATCGTACTTTGGAAGTTATAGTTGGAACATAATATTGTTTAGTAATGCAAGCATTGTATATTTCCCCAAAATCGTGGTATTTTCTTCATTTTTCCAAAATAACATTTTTTATTGCTTCCGAGTCTACCAAGGTAGCGGAAGCTTTGTTTTCACTTTTCAAGGACGAAAAAAAAAGTTCTTCAAAATCAAAATTTTCACTCGCGTTTTGCGTTTTAGACCTTTCTGAACAATTTTGGTTCCGTGTCTGTGTGTCTGTCTGTCTGTCTGTCTGTGTGTCTGTCTGTCTGTGTGTCTGTCCGTCTGTCATGAATTCCTTGTAACGCGCATAACTATGCGAAGTTATGGTCCGATTTCGATGAAATTTTCAGGGATTGTGCGGGTTGGTGTGTAGACGGTCCCCTATGAAAATCATCATCATCGGACTGATAGAAGCGACTGCGCATGCGCAAACGTGAATTCCTTGTAACGGCCATAACTTCTACATTTTCCATCCGATTTCAATGAAATTTTCAGGGATGTTACAGATTAGTATTTAGATGGTCCCCTATGAAAATCATCACCTTCCAACTGATAGTAGCCACTGCGCATGCGCAAACGTGAATTTCCTTGTAACGGCCATAACTCCCACATTTTCTACCCGATTTCGATGAAATTTTCAGGGATTATGCGGATTAGGTTGTGGATGGTACCCGGAGAAGATCATCACCCCCGGACTGATAGTGGTCGCTGCGCATGCGCAAACGTGAATTCCTTGTTACAGCCATAACTTCTACATTTTCCATCCGATTTCAATGAAATTTTCAGGGATGTTACAGATTGGTATTTAGATGGTCCCCTATGAAACTCACCACCTTCAGACTGATAGTAGCCACTGCGCATGCGCATACGTAAAATCCTTGTATCAGCCATAACATTTACATTTTTCATCCGAATTTAATGAGATTTTCTAGGATTGTCCAGATTAGCGTGTAGATGGTCCCCTATGAGGGTGGGGAAAAGTACTTAGAGATTGATGCTTTGAGATTAACTACTATGCATCGGATCATCTGTATAATCGGGTTATGGATACGAGGAAGCTATGTGCCACACCCACTTGGCAGACTTTTTTTTATATTTTTGATTATATTGGTTGAAGGTATGATTTCGGTTTTTAATAGGCTAATTACATTTTCCTTCGAGTTCCTCTCTCTTTATCTTTTCCAAAATGAGTAGTTTTGTTAGTTAAAACTCAAAACACGACTTAAACCCATAAATTTCACTTTTTGAAAAAATGGGCAATTTTTGAATTAACAATTCAAAAAAAAAGACAAATTTTACTTTTTGGAAAAAATTACCTATTTCTGAATTGACAATTAAAAAGAAATAGTATTGACTTTTTTGTAAGGTTTTAGTCTTTAGAGCTCAAGTTGACCTCAAACTTTAGCAAATTAAACCTACTTTAAAGAGTTGCTTTTAAACAGTTGAGAATAAATAATTGGAATCATCGTACTTTGGAAGTTATAGTTGAAAAATAATATTGTTTAGTAATGCACGCATACAGCTTGCGTACAATTAGTAAGCTATAAAGGAACCGAAATATTGAAAAATCGGATATTTTGTGAATATTATCCCCCACTCGACCCCTCCTTATGCTAATTTCAACACTCTGATGAAGTAATTATGCCCGAAAACGCACGTTTTTATAACTTTCATCCCTATTTTCCCCCTTCGAAGACAATTCAAGAAAGAACCGTACAAATCTGTTGAAAAATAAGACCTGAGCAGAGGCCTGAGGTTTTTTGCTTGCGAATTTGGATTCAGAAAGGTCCAAAACGGATTCGTATGTGGATCTTTTTTTCTCCTTAGTTTTTGTTTCCTCCTTTACCACAAATTAATCGCATGAGGACGCTCAAGTCTTACTGTGGAACGTCCTAAAAACTGAAAAAGGGCACTACTGGGTTTTTGGGGTTGAAAATTTGGAAATTAACTTCCCTTAGGAATCTCAACACAACATGAAAAACGCTGCAAATTATTACACAAAGGTTTATTATTTTTATATATAGATCACTCGTCTACAAAGAACACGGATTTGCATTTGTTATCACCAACCAACATGAAGAAAAACATCGATCGCATTTCGGTCAGCTCAAATTTGAACGGAGATTAGGCCTCTTTTGCGATTCACGCTCGTGTTTCTGATTTATTGTATGTCCAACCGTCCAAAGTTCGAGTACGGCGTACGACGGACGGACGGTCAAATTTGTATTCGATTTGTTGATTTTACGTAATTTGAAACGTAAATCAACAAATTTTGAGGGGGGGGGGGGGGGGGGTTAGAAAATTTTTTTTCTTGGTCGATTCCAAAGGTTCATTATTGAAAATAATAATCCAAAATCTTAGATACCTGCGAGTTTGCAATGTTCGATGTTCCTATAAATTAACTGGGCTGTTTCAGGTAGGTGCCGGTTCAAATCGTCTTTAGGTAGACGTTTTCCTAAAGCCCGTCTACCTGAATGTTTCCATCGCATTTATATTCGAAATATGTACCGGTTAATTCATCAATAGGTTTATAAAATGTGTATACTGAAGATTTTGTGACAGAGCTACCTGAATAACTCCCCTGTCTTATTCAAGATAATGAATTCTAAGTACTGACCTACTTTCATTAAAGTTCACTCCCGCTACGGTCGTTTGGTTCAAATAGATGACTTAAGAGATAATAACCATTAGTTTCTCTTCTTCCCCCAATACATAGAGAGTAGTCTCATTGCTTATAGGATAATGTATCCATCTACGTTTTCCATATACTACTTGTATAATTTATCACCCCTCTTAAACTCCTCTTATCACATTACACCTCTTATCCTTGAGGTGGTTTCCGTAAACGAGTAAGTATTCAAGAGAACGTTAGTTTCTCAAAGTAGAATAGAACATCTATACGATTATTCTTGTTAACTATCAGCTCCCCCAAGAACTATTACGTTTCAATTTGCAATTTATAAGTATAATCAGTAGAGCTCTGCATTTTGCATATTTGCATATTTTTTTTGCGATATGCCCAAGCAGTAAGGAGCCCAGATATCCCATATTCAAGCCATTTTGTCGCTCAAAATTTAAATTTATCGTGCATATATTTGCATATATTCGCAGTTTTTGGTATAAGTGCATATAATGGGCATTTCTTGACAAAAGCCATATTTTCCAGTTTTGTCAGCTATTTCCTCTAATGAGGAGGCGCTATCATTGCCCGGAAAAACAGGTGAAACCGTTCGAGAAAAATTAGAGTGTGTACTCAAACGAAATCCTGGCTGGAAAACTGTCGTTGTGTTGGCGAAGGTGAAAGCGTGAAGGCGACTCACCCAACACCAGCAATTGGTCATACACTCCTCAAGAAGTGGCGTCTTTCAAATATCTACCAATTGTCTCAGCAGATGTGGAGCGGTCAGTCTCCCGTTTGAAAATGTTATTGCACGATTTGAGAAAATCTTTTACAACTGAAAATTTGGAAAAGCACTTGGTAGTACAAGCTAACATATTTTAACAACTAAATGTTTTGTCTAAAAACTGAGTAAAACTATTGTAAAAATGGTATAAAATGATTTTGTATAAAAATGCACATACAAAAAATTGAATAAATACAAGTAACTACTTATGTACTGAAAAGACTTTGTTTCTCACTTATTATTCAATTGTTCAACTATCTTGCGCATGTTTTGAAGGCATATTTTCGGATTTTTTTCGCGCATATGTACAAATGCATATATTGGGCATCTACGTGCATATTCTGAGGTTTTATTTCGCATATATTGCCGAGCTCTAATAATCAGACTTGACTGAGGTTGACATTGGACTGCAGAACCTCCTCAAGCGACTCAATCGCCTCCAATGTAAAGGCAGATACAGAAATTTGCTTAAATATACTTTCAACATTTCGAGCAGGAATTCATTTTCATTCCTGAAACAAAATTAATTTAATACAAGCTAAACATAGCTTCCTCGCATCCATAACACGTTTGTATTCAGGGTGTCCCTTGGTTAATGTTACAATCTTCAAGGACTTCAGGTAGGTAATCTTCACTTGAAAAAATAGAACCCCAAATTATGTCGGTACAGAACGAGGTACGCGATCTCAATCGTTAGTACGGTCCTTGTCTGGATAAAATGAGGTTTGGTTGGGTGGAAATTACATGCGAAGACTTCAGAACGGATAGTCTCGCTTCTTTCATTTTCGTGATTAGAAAAATACTCTCGAGATTGCCGAATAATTTGAGTTTTTGTCCGGGTTCTCCCCCTCTAACTTATCTACGAGATAACTATCTCCCTCCTTGGAGCAGTGAGAGGGAGTTAAATTGAATTTCAACAATCTCCCATTGAAAACGATTTGTTTGCATTTTTTACTCCAATCGTGTCAGCGATGAAAGTAAAGCGAAGCACTTGAGCTTAAGTGTTTTCGGTTCTTATTTCAGGAAAGGAATAGGAGATCTCGGCAAAAGACCGTTCGGAAGGTTTTCCTTTCGAAAATTATCCGTGATTAAGAATCTAAAGCAGGAATAATCTTGTGGATCTAAAATTCAGCGGAATTTATGGCAATTAGAGCAAAGGCTAATCTGAGAACATAATCAGGATGGTTGATGTCTAACAACCATCATAAAATGCCGATACCGTTGAAATTATCTCGGAAAGTTCTATTTGACCTTCACCACCACTTTCGAATCGATCGTGACGTAAAATTCTGTCTTCCCTATTCACGAACGGGTTTATTCAATCAACGTCACTAAGGACTACAGATTTTTACCGAAGAAGTATGTGGTTTTAAGACAGATATGTTTGTATACTGTAGAGTATACGGAGTCCCGAAACCAATCAAAAATACTTCAGGAATAGATTCTATTACTAATTCGCAACAAGTTAATTCCTCCATTTTTCTAATTCCCCTTTTAAACTTTTTTTGTTGTTGAAAATTCGCTCTCTTCTCCACTTTGAATTTTTTGTAGTTGTTGTTTTTGGTTTATTATTTTCAATAATGAACCTCTGGAATCGACCAAGAAAACAAAATTTTAACACCCCCTCAAAATTTGATGGTTTACGTTTCAAGGTACGTAAAATCCAAAAATCGAATAAAAATTTGGCCGTCCGTCCGCCGTACGCCGTACGCGGCACTTTTGCCACTTAGCATTGACCGATTTTGATGAAATTTGGTATGTAGGCTCCATTTGGGGTCTAGTTGTGCCCCGAAGATTTTGGTTGATGTAGGTCACTTCTAAGGGTTCCAAAATCAATTTTGAAATTTTGAAAACGCCCTAACTCAAAAAATTTCGATATAAAGGTATTTTTTTTCCTTCAATTTAGGATTCTATAGAATTTGTAAAATTTTTTGAAACCACGCGGAGCTCTGTAGGACAAACCGTTCGCTCCCTACGAAAATTTAAGGGTTTGTATTGAAATAAATATATATAAAAATCAAAACACGAGTGTGAATCGCAAAAGAGGCCTAATATCCGTTCAAATTAGAGCTGACAAAATGCGATCAATGGTTGGTGATTTTGATTTTTTAAAAAAATTTTTTGAATTTTTTTCTTTATTTTTTTTATTTTAATTTTTTTATTTTTTTTTTATTTTTTCCTTCATATTGGATGGTTGGCGATTTTGTAGACTAGTGATCTATATAGAAAAATAATAAACCATTGTGTAATAATTTGCTGCGTTTTTGACCTTGCGGCCCTAAAACGATCATTTTCCATGCAAATTCAAATTTGATTAAACCCACTATAACTTCCCCCCTCCCCCCAGCACCTTCTAATTATTGGAGCCCCCCTCATCAGCATCTCATTCTAAAGCTTACAGACTGACCCTTAATTTGAATATACACAAATGGTCCGCCATTGACTCATTCGAAAGTAACAGGGGAAGTTGAGTGAATTTGGAACAACTTCCCGAAATTAGCAACCAAGTTTTCAACTATCCATTTCTAACTAACTAACTAAATTAAATAATTAACAATTTCTTAATTTAACTATCCTTTCAACAATCCATTTGAAACGGGACCGCCATGGATAGGTACTGGTTGAACACCAATTGGTACTAGAGTAAACAAATGCAAACAGTTCATGAATACAGAAAAAAAACGTCTGCCAAGTGGGTGTGGCACATAGCTTCCTCGTATCCATAACCCGATTGTATAGATGATCCGATGCATAGTAGTTAATCTCAAAATACCTTTCACTACCCTCATAGGGGACCATCTACACGCTAATCTGGACAATCCTAGAAAATTTCATCAAATTCGAATGAAAAATTAAGTGAGTAGATGTATGTGATTGGACCAAAAATTTCCTAGCCTCGGCTGGGATTCGAACCCGCGATCCCTGGAGCACAAATCAAGACTCTGTCCTCTGAGTCATTGAAGCCTTGTCATGTAAAGATTTGAGATTCTCACAGGAGACCATCCCTCTATGAATGAATCCCTCTATGAAGAACAATTCTCCATGATTTTCATAGGGGACCATTTAAATACTAATCTGTAACATCCCTGAGAATTTCATCGAAATCGGATGGAAATTGTAGAAGTTATGGCCGTTACAAGGAATTCACGTTTGCGCATGCGCAGTCGCTTCTATCAGTCCGGGGATGATGATTTTCATAGGGGACCGTCTACACACAAACCCGCACAATCCCTGAAAATGTCATCGAAATCGAACAATAACTTCGTATAGTTACGCGCGTTACAAGGCAACACAATACAAGGCGTTACAAGACACACAGACAGACAGACAGATACGGAACCAAAATTGTCCAGAAAGGTCTAATACGCAAAACGCGAGTGAAAATTTTGATTTTGGAGAACTTTTTTTTTCATCCTTGAAAAGTGAAAACAAAGCTTCCGCTACCTTGGTAGACTCGGAAGCAATTATCGTCGCGTGATTGCCAAAATGATTGAAATAAAACAAAACGATGCAAATTATTACACAATGGTTTATTATTTTTCTATATAGATCACTCGTCTGCAAAGCCACCAACCATCCAACATGAAGAAAAACATCGATCGCATTTCGGTCAGCTTCAATTTGAACGAAGATTAGGCCTCTTTTGCGATTCACACTCGTGTTTCTGATTTATCGTACGTAAAACCTTTAAATTCTTGTAGGGAGCGAACGGTTTGTCCTACAGAGCTCTGCGTGGTCTCAAAAAATTCTATAGAATCTTAAATTGATGGAAAAACAATACCTTTATATCGACATTTTTTGAGTTAGGGCGTTTTCAAAATTTCAAAATTCATTTTGGAACCCTAAGAACTGACCTACATCAACCAAAATCTTCGGGGCACAACTATACCCCAAAAGGAGTCTACATACCAAATTTCATCAAAATCGGTCAAATTTTATTCGATTTTTGGATTCTACATACCTAGAAACGTAAACCATCAAATTTTGAGGGGGTGTTAAAATTTCTTTTTCTTGGTCGATTCCAATGGTTTATTATTGAAAATGATAAACCAAAATTGAAATCAACAAATTTTCAAGTTTGCGGTAGAAAGACTATCCAGGTCTGTAGTTTTTCTGGACTGGTCAAGAGCTCATCCTACAGAAAATTCAACACTCTTTCCAGCGGTGTGCTCAGATTGAATTTGCATGGGAAATGAGGAAAATTGAAAGAAGGTGGCATTTTGGGAGGGGTGAAAAAAGTGCCAGGAGGGAAAAGTTGTAGCAAATTAGTTGTAAAATCGATTCGTGATTAAGAATCGATGTTCTATTGGTGTGGGTGTGTGTGTTTGGCTATCCTTGTAATTGACAATACTATACGACGTTACAGTCCAAATTCGATGACATTTTCAGGAATTACCTGGGTTGGAGTGTACACGGTCACCTAAGAATTTCTTCAGATTGATAAAAGCCATTGTGAGGAGTTTAGCTTAGCTTGATACAAAGAAAACTGATGCTGTACCTTGTTGTTTCGGGGCAGGCTGAGGATCTGAGGTTGCTTTGACCATTGTTGCGAATATGAACCAGCTAACGACATACCCCCAGCATCCATCCACCATCACTAGTCATCAATGCAAGCCTCTGCATCACCTGCACAAAAGAAATTTTCTTTCTTGAGTAACCAACGTAAATGGGATAATAATAGAATCATTTATTTATGATATCAACAACAATTGTGCAAGCTTTGGATGTAACGTTAAAGTGGTAGCTGAAGGAGTGTCACAAAATCTCCAACATAGAAGAGTGGCCGAGCGGGTCTCTGAAACTGAATGGTCAAAGACTTGACTTGTTCTATTTTGCGGATGCCGTCATGGCCGATTCGACCACGAAAAGTAGTGAAACTACCAAAACCAACCCTATAAACGAAAAAACGTCTGCCAAGTGGGTGTGGCACATAGCTTCCTCGTATCCATAACCCAATTGTATAGATGAACCGATGCATAGTAGTTAATCTCAAAACACCAATCTCTAAGTACCTTTCACTACTCTCATAGGGGACCATCTACACGCTAATCTGGACAATCCTAGAAAATTTCATCAAATTCGGATGAAAAAAGGTAAATTTCATGGCTGTTACAAGGATTTTACGTATGCGCATGCGCAGATTCTTCTGTAAATTTTAAGGCCTTGATTTTCATTGGGGACTATCTACAACCTAATCCGCGTAATCCCTAAAAATGTCATCGAAATCGGCTTGAAAATGTGGAAGTTATGGCTGTTACGAGGAATTCACGTTTGCGCATGCGCAGCGGCTACTATCAGTCCGGGGGTGATGATCTTCATTGAGGACCATCTAAAACCTAATCCGCATAATCCCTGAAAGTTTCATCGAAATCGGGTAGAAAGTGTGGAAGTTATGGCCGTTACAAGGAATTCACGTTTGCGCATGCGCAGTCGCTTCTATCAGTCCGAGAATGATGATTTTCATAGGGGACCGTCTACACACCAACCCGCACAATCCCTGAAAATTTCATTGAAATCGGACAATAACTTCGCATAGTTATGCGCGTTACAAGGAATTCATGACAGACGGACAGACAGACAGACAGACAGACACGGAACCAAAATTGTTCAGAAAGGTCTAAAACGCAAAACGCGAGTGAAAATTTTGATTTTGGAGAACTTTTTGGAAATTTTGGTTCCAGTCCTATCTTTCTGACAGACCATGGAGGGTTCGTGTGCCCAGCCCAGATGGGTTTGCTTACTCAAATACGAGGTATTTGGACAGATCGGTAGGGGAAAGGCTTGTACCTTGGGACGATTTTTTCAATTACATTTTTTTCACAGACAAAAGTAATTAAGCAATTAACGGAAGGGTGTATTGTTCTCTACTACTCTTGAGGTTTAATAAAATGTATAAACCATAATTTTGAAAAAAAGTTTAAATACCATAAAACTTGATTTTTCAAAATGTCTATTTTGTCCCGAGGTACAAACAGTGTATGTACCTCGGGACACCCATGTTTGTACCTTGGGACAGAAGGATAAATTTAGAAGAAAACCTCCTAAATTATTCGAAATATTTTATTTAAACATTAGGTATCGCAAAAACAGACTTTAATTTTCAAATATCCTTTTAAAGGAGTTCAAACATAGACAAGTAGCAAAATTTGGTTACCTACTTTTACATTGCTATCACACAAATAGGATACTATCTTATCACAAACGGCATGTTCGGGATGAGTATTATTAAGTCAAACAAAGATGCTTCAAAGAATAATAAACTGAAAGGATCATTATTGGTAAATCTTGCTGCCTTTTCGACCATTGGCCTGTTGAATCATCAAAAATGTAGTGTGCGCAGGAGTCGGAAAAACTGTTTATTGTTATTTTTCTACACTAGACCTCATTCTGAGAACTCACTTTGTATTTAATTTGTTACCAACCACGGCCTTTTAGCGTGAGAAGACCTTTTTCCATGATTTTTCAAAGTTTCATTTTTCAAAGTTTCGCAGGGGGGGTCCTGCCCAGGCGGGAGGGGCGCGTGGCGTCATAAATATTCGAAACTTTGAAAAATCATAGAAAAAGATCTACTCATCCAAAAAGAGAACGGCTGGTGTCAAAATTCTCAAGGTGAGGTCTACTTTTGATTAAAAATTTAAAAAAAAATCAGGCGCATCTCCCATTGACTTCCGTTGACTTGGGATCAACCTATCCTTTCGACTAAACTATATTAATTTACACTTCGGAATCAGAGCTCGCAACCACTGAGCTATGGAAGTGAATGGACAGAAATGCGAAGAGGTAGCTGATCACAACATCTCTCCCCTGTTGGGAAATCTTAGTTACTTCGTTACTTAGTCAGGGTGGTGAGGGCTCTTTAGCCGGCCTTATTCAACCCAGTGAGAACGCTATATTTTTTACTGGCTTCGGAGTTTTGTCATTATTATTTCTTCATGAACGGGGCAGGGCATCTGCTGACCTCAACGTTTGTCTGAATAGGCTGTGGCTCGACTCGTGTCTTGGGGGAAGTTGTTTTGACGACAACACTAATTTATTATTGTTACCAGAGAATGCTGAGGAAACCATTCGGGTCTGTACGACTGCGCCACTTTGTTGAATCATCAAAGATTAACTTCCCTCGACCGGGGATCGATCTTCTATCGTTCCGACTAAACTATATTTACACTTCTGAGTCGGAGCTCGCTACCACTGAGCTAAGGAAGTAAATGGACAGAAATGTAAAGAGGTAGCTGATCACAACAGGCCCATCCACTGGCTGCTGATTCACTCCATCCTTTGATCGTGGTATCTGCACATGAATGGACCAACATCTTAACATGGAAGCTTAGGCCAAAACCGAACATAAATAACATAAAACGAAAAAATATTGTGTCCCAAGGTACAAACCTCAACATGTCCCAAGGAACAAACATTTGACATTTTCCAAAAAATTTAATTATTGACATATCATGATATAATAACATTTTAAAAACATCAAAATCATAGAGAAGAACCTTGAATTGAAGGAAAGCAGTTGCAAGTGGAAGAAATGCAAACTTATCTTTCTGTCAATTGATCGTGGTATGGAGCAAAGACAATACTTTGGGACCGGTGATAACAAATAACGAATTTTCATCATCACATGGTCGGTGATAACAGAAAAAGGGGCACATACACGGTGTTGCCTTCACATCCAAAGATGATTGGAGCCCAGTCCAATTTTTTTTTGTGCCTCTTTTCTAATTGATTTAAGCATTGTCCCGAGGTACAAGCGTCCCAAGGTACAAGCCTTTCCCCTACCACAAGGGAGCATTCTGGGGCCTCTATTGTTTTTGGTGTTCGTCAATGGGTTCCCGGACTTCATTTCCACGATTGACAACAACTGCCTGGTAGTTCAATACGCTGACGACACGAACATCATCATAAAGAAGAACACCCTGCCTGAAGCCATTGAAACGTGTTCCCTTCTGTATCGGGCGGCTAAGAATTGGCTGTCGGTAAATGGCTTGTGCCTGAATGAGTTGAAAACCTCATGTGTCTTTTTCAGGGCTCCACAGTCAAGACTATCTCATCCAGCAACGATTGTGCTTGACGGTTTGGATGTGTTGGTTGAGGAGAAAACCCGCTTTCTGGGGCTACACTTGGACGGTCGCCTTAATTACGATGTACATGTTACGGGATTGTGTAAGCAATTGAGCAGCTACACCTTTTGCCTGCGGAAGCTGAAAAAAATGGCGAATCGCTCCGTTCTGCTGACAGCATACCACTCTCTCGTGATGTCAAGAGCTACTTATGCAATGTTATTCTGGGGGTCAGCTGCAAATCTGGAGTTGGTTTTCAGGATGCAGAAACGAGCCCTGAGGGTACTTTTGGGTCTGAAACCTGGGCAGTCTTGTAGAGGAAAGTTCCGAGATAATAAGCTGATGACTGTCCCTGCCACCTATGTATACCGCGCTGTCCTGTTTGCTCGGAAACTTCGTCCATGGTTTGAAGGCATGAGGTTCGACCATGGCTATTCGACACGACGGACCGACCTGATGATAGTCCCACGTCACCGAATGAAGTTTTTTGAGCGATGTGCCAGCTTCTCCATCATCAAGATCCTCAATCACATTGGAGACGGTGCCCTCAGCTGCCCGATTGCAAAAGTTAAGACTACACTAAAAAAGTATTTTATAGACGAAGAGTTTTATAGTGTGAAAGACTTTTTCCAATCAACTCCGCCAGCTTTGGCTGATTAGATTCCATTATAATTCTAGGTTATTATCTTTCTTGTGTTGTATGTTTTTAATTTTTGACAATTCCAATCATACGTTGTTGTGAAAACTGGAAATAAATACATATTATTATTATTATTATTATTATTATTATTACTCACCTTATATGAACTGTACTTTTCTCGCTTTCATTCCAGCGAAGTCGTCAATAATCTCATCAAAATTAACTTTGGCTGTCGTGTCAGATTCAATCGATAGCATTGCTGAACGATGTTTCGCATTGCTTTCTTTAAGTCACTAATATCTTGTTCGTTTTTGTTTTATCTAACCAATAATTGAAAACATTGCGCGTATAATCAGACTTTATATTTTAAGCATGTATACCTTCACTCTGCACACTATTTCAATTCAACCAAAACTTTTACTTATTGTGTTTTAGCGAGAGTAAGGCCTCGCAGCGCGAGGCCTTCCTCAGCGCGAGGCCTGGAGCGGCCGCTCCACTCGCTCCACCCTAAGGACGGCACTGGCGGCACTTTCCTTAGTGGAACACTTTTAATGGACCGATTTTTACGAAATTTGGTTTATGGGCTCCATTTGGTGTCTAGTTGTGCCCCGAAGCTTTTGGTTGATGTCAGTCACTTCTGAGGGGTGAAAATTAAGGGTTGAAATTTTCAATAGTGCCCTAGCTCGAAAACTCTTGAAAAAAGGTAGGTATCTTTTTTTCACCAATTTTAAATAGTTTTGAATTTTTAGAATTTTTTGAGACATCCCGGAGCTCTGTAGGACAAACCTTTCGCTTAATGGTTAGACATACAATAAATCAGGAAACGAGTGTGAATCTCAAAAGAGGCCTAATTTCCGTTCAAATTGTAGCTAAGCAAAGTGCGACCGTTGTTCGTTTATTCGAGTTGTACTCAGTTTTGCGTCCTTGCAAGCAGTAATCAAATTCCTAATAATTATTAGGGCAACCTCAACTCCCTGTTTCTTCAAACTGAGTGTGGAGCGTTTATTTCTTCCAAATAAACTTGATTGTGAAGTAGGTATGTGGTTGGTAGGTAGTGACAATGGCAAAGCCGTGTTTTTTTCAGACGAGTGATCTTTATAGAAAAATATTAAACCTTTGTGTAATAATTTGCATCGTTTTGACAGAAATTACCTACCAGCAAGACATCGTTATCCGATAAATTTGGTCTTTGGTTGCTAAGGGAGCGCAACTGCGTGAAATGAAATCGAAGAAGATGATCATCGCATTTGAACGTATTTCGTGATTTTAGTTCGTTATTGCTAGTCCAACCCTTGAGTCTTCATAGGGAGCGAACGGTGTGTCCTACAGAACTCTAGTCGGTCCCATCAAATTCTAAAAATTTAATTCTATCTTAAATTGGTAAAAAACAGTACTTTTATATCAGGAGTTTTCTAGCTAGGGCGTTTTGAAAATTACAATCCCATTTTTTCCACCATGAAATGACTGACATCAACCGAAAGCTTCGCGGCACAAGTAGACCCAAATAAAGCCCATATTCCGAATTTCATCATTTGCCCATAGCAAGAATAGTGACGCGTATGGCGGACGGACGGAAATTTTTTTATTCCATTCGCGGACTCCACCTTGAAACGTAAACCATAAGATTTGAGGAGGGGTTGAACAATTTTTTTGTTCGATCCCAAAGGTTCTTTATTGATAATAATTAATCAAAAATAATAAATAATAAATTAGAAATAATAAATTCAAAAAAGTATGTAATAATTTTTAGAGTAATTCCATTTAAAAAAAAAAACATCCTCACTACTGGAGGTTTATTTCCTCTATAATGCCAGTTGATATTAAGAGGAATCCAACTGATTGTAAACTTCTACTACAAATTTGTATTTTACAAAATTTTTTATTTAATAAAACTTGTGCTTTTCAGGTGTTCACTTGGTGTTCCTCTTCCGGTAGTTCACTGTGCCTAACCGATGCCGAAACTCTCCTCCAACTCGAGTGGTGGGAAGCCATTTTGAAGGGCAAGTCGAGGGCTCACCAGCAAGCTTGCATCAGACTATATCCGACTTCCTAATGCAAGTCATTAGGAACATCTCCCTTTCAGTGAATGTTCAAAGAAAATGAAGCTATTGTTATGGAATCAAAATTTTACCACAACCACGAGGCTGACCACTTTGTCAGATATCTAATATTTCTATTTTCTTAACCATAGCTTTTAAGATATGTTTGAAAATTCGTTAATTAACTCAAACTGCATGCATGGACTTTTGTTCACTAATTTTTGTTTTTATCCATTTTGTAACCTATTTGTCTTCATGGCGTCATCCTGAATTGATTCGGATGGAAATATTTAATTCTTTAATGTTATTCACAGTGGATGAATGATTCAAACTGATCATGGGGAAAAATGGGTCATGAATATATCCTTATTGCACTAAGAATCTCTCAATATTTGAAGGTCTTGATAGAAAATGCCCCTGGCTGTACAAATTTATTTCTAAGAGACAACAAATTGAACAAATAAAAGGAAAATACCACGACTTTTCAACATGACAACGAGTTCTGGAAGAGTTAGAAATGCCGAGCTAATATCACGTCTTTTAAAATTTATCGCGAGACTTCGCTCACTATTTCGAGTGTATTACATTCATACAGTGCAGAGCAGTTGAAATAAAGAGCCTTCATATATCAACCGACACCCTCGGTGTCCGGAAATTTATTGACCTTGGCAATTTCCTATCATTGCTTTTTCCCTACCCTTTCATAGGGTGCCGCACTTGATTAATAGTCGGCCATAATTTATTGCGTTCTGGGGCCCTCTGACCTCCTAGCGGATCCGATGGAAGGGTCTTCCTTCAAGAAGTACCTGTACCTCAGGTGTGGGGCCTGAGATGAATGGTGTATTATTTCCAACGGCTCCTCCGCCACTTTATTACACCAATATCTCTTCTGGAGTAAGATGTCCACAAACCCGAGGCTATAACTTTATATAGCAACGAGTCCTTTTTCGGAGTTATATGGGCCGTGTCGAATCCAGAGTTTGGAATGGCTTTAAGTCTATACCAGGTTACCTATATTTCTCACAGGTTAGCATAACCGGTACAGCACACAGCCATGGAGAGCTCGGAGCCTCCGTCATAATTAGAATTTACAGTACGCCGTATGGTAAATCGTCTAATTATTGAAAAGCAATTTTATTTACATAAGCCTTGAGGCCTTGAGGCAATTTTATTTACATAAGCCTTGAAAAACAATCGGGGTGACTACGGCCAAGTGCGCCATTCGGGCAAGTGCGTTGATCGCCTATTTTTCCAGCCAGGCTACTCATAGAAATTTTTTTAGCTATTTATTCCATCAGATCAGGTGTTCATTGACTTCTGATCAAATTTTGAGCACTTTTGCAGCCCTGTGAGTGAAATTATGGATAATTTTCCAAACCTATAACGAAGTTAGTGCGCTCTCATGAATTTCATCCTAAGAGTTCAGCATGGTATCTTCCTTGTCTTATGACTTACTTTGTAATAAAAAATAATTTTTCTCAGCCAGAAAAATATTGACACGTTAACCCCGTAGGAATGAGTGCTCGGGTTTTGCCTACCCTAATTCCTACTTGTCTGTTAAATTTATTTATTCGTCTGACTGTTCGAGACAAAACTAATTTTTCGGACAAAATCGTACAAATTTATTGTAATTTTAAGAGAATATTCGGGAAACGGTAGTCGCTAGACAGCCCAATGAGCATAATGGATTGTAGATCAATGAGTTTAATAGATTTCATTGAGCTACGATTTCTCAGTTTCTATTAGTCAAGATTCTTCAAATTTTGATGGATTTTTGGTTTAGGTAACAAGACAATTTTTTGCTTTGAAATCCATTGTATGCAGATTAGTAGGAGCCAAAGCCTTGGGGGAGAAGTACAAAACTGTCAAGTTCCCTGTTCTGGACAAAAAAATTAGACAAAATGATCCGATTGTGATGAAAATACACGGATTTGCCCGTAGCTGGTGGGCAAGTGCGCTTCGTGGAGTGCTTCAGAAAAATTGAATTATCGCGATTAGAAAGCTCCTGAAAAATATATTGAACAATTGAATTACCTAACTACTGGATGGAGTAGAAAGAGGAATTAGTGGTTGAATTGAAGCTCAGAATTTACCGTTGAATTATGCAAAAAGTAGAGCGCACTTACCCTCAATCACCCAATTCAGAATATAACACATTCACCTAAAAGTAATGGTTACAATATTCATCAATACTCTTGAGCAGTCTATTCATGGCAACAGAGTTGCCACTAAACTAAACCGGTTCATCTCATACGTCCGTCTAATTGTCAACTTTAAGACCACTTGCTCCTTTTCTCCTAAGAAATTGATCATAAACAACTACGTGAAGCGCAAAAATGACACTCTAAGGCTGTATGGCCTTTCTGTAGAAACAACCTTAGAGTGTCATTGTTTCTATAGAAAATCAAAAGCTCTCCACTGGTCTTTCGCTCCTCAGAACCAAAAACGACTCCATAGTTTTCAAACAAAGTCAAATTGACCTCCTCATCCAACCACAACTCTAATACACAAATACTATGAAATTCTTCAAAATCAAAATAAACCCAACCATTTATAAAATTATAAACATTTATAAATTATTGAAGTCTTCGCTACAGTTGTTGTAGGCGAACTTCAGCTGGTTATTTTTTGATAACCGATCATGGAAATTTCCTGATGTTCCAAGAACATAGTTCTTATTCTTCTCCCCCCATGATTCATTACTGTAGGAGTCGAGCTTCTTTTCTCATTTTCATTAATTTTTTGCACTTCATCCAAGGTCAACAGGATAGGTTGTACGTTCCCTAATATCGAGGGAGAACCATTTAATTTTAGTCTCATTTTCCTCTTCAATTACCCGCTCACGATATGCCACTATTTACTTACTTTTCTCCCTCTCCAGGTCAGTAGATATACATAATTCTGAGCTTTATGTTGATTAAAGAGTCGCATATTTTGTGTTTTGCCTTTAGAACTTTCCATTTGGAATCATTATTGGCAAAAGCAAAAAGTACTTAGTACTGTGCTAGTTCTCTCTCTCTCTCTCTCTTAACAGTTTCAAGGCGGATATCCGAATTCAATCAAATTTTCATTAATTCTCTTATAAGGGATACATTTAGGGTCTAGTTGTACCGCGGAGCATTTGGTTAGTGTCAGTGACTTCTAAGGGGTGAAAAATAGAGGTTGTAATTCTCAAAACGCCCTATCTCGAAAAATCTCATTGTAAAGATATTGTTTATTTTTAATCAATTTTAAATAGATTTGAATCTTTATAATCGAATGAGACCAACCAGAGCTCTGTAGGACGAATCGTTCGCTCTCCATGTGGACTTGAAAAATTGGACTTAATAAATGAGAAACACACGTTTCAATAGCAAAAAATCATAAAAAAAAAAACAGTTTGAACTGAAGAGATTGTTCACTGTAGAAAAACGCCAAGTCCGTTCAAATTTGAGGTTATCGAGTTCTTTGAATAGACTTTCATGATTATCATTGGGCTTTCTTTGTTCTTTGTTTATCATTTGTCTTGGCCGGCCCGGGGGCCGGTGGATCCTTGGTGGATTTC
The DNA here is from genome assembly GCA_009739505.2 of Apolygus lucorum. Taxonomy (NCBI): domain Eukaryota; kingdom Metazoa; phylum Arthropoda; class Insecta; order Hemiptera; family Miridae; genus Apolygus; species Apolygus lucorum. Next base: position 47,200,139 of record CM019179.2, read on the forward strand.
CCTCGTTTGCAGTGTTTGCGTTGCAAACTTGGCCGTTGCCCATTTGGGCCTATGGTCTGGGAGCCGCCATGGTGGGTGGGTCTGGGCCCGGGCCCGGCTGGGTACCCCCTGCCGGGCTCCGCTGCTTTTGTGGCGTGGAGTGTTCTTGTTACCCACTTTTCTTCTTCGCCCCTTTTTCTGTTTTTTTTTTTACCTACGTTACCTGTCCTAGTATTATCGCTTGTTATATTAATTTGTTAGCCATTGTTTGATATCTATTTTGACTATTGTTAATGCACTATGTGTTTCACAATAAATAAAAAATTCATTCATTCATTCAAAACATAAAAACATTGATTCTTTCTTAGCAACCAAGAACCTAATTTTGCAATGAAGGCACTCACAGCTCTCAGATAGAGATATTATTGCTAGCAGGTAGAATTAATGGAATGGAATCTGTACAGTTAAATAATAAACCATTGTGTAATAATTTGAAGCATTTTAACTGAGCGTAGCAGATAGGTCATCTAATTTCATTCAGTGGTTCACGTAAGCTTGCAACATTGTATGTTTTCGACTTTTCTGGATAAATATGTTGTGATCAGCTCCTCTGTTCATTCGCTTCCTAGGGTGAGTCTTAGCGAGCCCGACTCTGGATTTGTAGTACAGTCAGAAAGTCTGGAGGTTAAATTTTATGACGTATAATATTATGAACTCGAATCAAAATGCTGGTCGGATCGAACGCACTTTTGTCCGATTGAAGGGAGTTGGATTGTAGGCCAGCTTTATCCCTGTTTATCTCGACCAACTTTCAGGTCACTCTGAAAAAAGGATCCGGGAGGTCTGCTCTTCCATATTGAATGAGCCATCCGACAGATTTACGTGAAGACGAGAACTTTTCAGGACGTGCCGGAATAGGGGTTTTCTCCAGCAGTTACAGCTCAAGACGAATCGAGACGTAAGCTGTACCAAATCCTTATCTGAGATTTCCGTTGTGTTATTTCTAAGCACTAATACTTCTACATTCGATTTGGTTAATTAATTAGTAACTTTCCCTTCAAAGGATCCAGTTATGTGGTGTGATTGACGTTTAAATTTCATTTCAAGTAATAAAATGAGAGTTTTATCTTCACGCTTTGCGCAAAAACTTCTACATTTTTAGGTTTTCCTGCATTTGAGTGAGTTTTCAAGCATAAACACATTTTATCGAATAATTATTACTTAGTTTAATTGAACAAAGAGGTCTATCTCCGGTAGAGAAAAGTTTTAGCGATTCACACTCTTGTTTCCGATTTATTGTAACTACAAACCCTCAAGTCCAAATGGGGAGAGAAGGTTGATCCTACGGAGCTCTGGTCTCATTCGTTCATAAAAATGCAATATTATCCTCAATACCATTATAGCTATCTGGTTGAACGAACGGGCGGGTTCCCGGGAGATCAATTAAGTAAGGGCCAGTCGACTCGGGTGGGTGTTTTTTGTACCGACCATTTTTGCTTCCGAGTCTACCGAGGTAGCGGAAGCTTTGTTTTCACTTTTCAAGGTTGAAAAAAAAAGTTCTCCAAAATCGAAATTTTCACTCGCGTTTCAGACCTTCCTGAACAATTCTGGTTCCGCGTGACGGTTTGTGTGTCCGTGTGTCTGTCAGTCTGTCATGAAATCCTTGCCACAGCCACGACTTCTACATTTCTCATCCGATTTTGAAGAAATTTTAAGGGATTGTGCGGGTAGGCGTGTAGATGGTTCCCAATAAAAATCAAGGCCTCAAAATTTACATTAGCCTCTGCGCATGCGACAACGTAAAATCGTTGTAACGACCTAAACACTTACATTTTTCATCCAAATTCGATGAAATTTTCTAGGATTTTTCAGATTGGCGTGTAGATGGTTCCGTATGAAAATCATCTTCCCCAGACTGATAGTGGTTGCTGCGCATGCGCAAACGTGAATTTCTTGTAACAGCCATAACTGACGGACTCGACGGTATTTCTCAGGATTCTTCAGATTAGCGTGTAGATGGCCCTCTATGAGTGTAGTGAAAGGTACTCAGAGATAGATTTTTGAGATTTCTCCTATGCATCGAATCATTTATACAATCGAGTTATGGATACGAGGAAGCTATGAGCTACACCCACTTGGCAGATGTTTTTTGTATGAGTGACCGCTCGTGAGGGGGATCACATAACCCAGTATTTATTCGAGTAAGATCACCATCGGGGCCGTAGGGTTGGGTCGTAGGTGAAAAATTCTTCACTCAAGGGGGGTGAAGCAATATGTAGCCATGAGTGAAATCATCAGACCTAATTCTGATCTTACCTTTGAAAGACTGACAACAAAATAGTTGTTTATTTTACTTCAATATTTGGCTTATTATTTTCAATAAAGGTATGTAGTATCCGAAATCGAATAACAATTTTTCCGTCCATACGAAGTACTTGACTCTTTGCCCAATTCCTGTGGATGGTTTTGATGAATTTGGTACATCGGCTGTAATCGGGATCTAGCGCCCCGAATGTTTTGGTTTCATTCTCCTCAAAGGTGCAAAAAGTGGGCGAAAACAATTTCAAAAAGGCAAAACTTGATAACAAACTTTCGATAGCGATAAGAAAATTTTTCTTATTCAAATGAAGTGTAGAATCGACTCCCGAAGTATTCCGGTCCTTATCATGGGACGCCTGTTATCGAAAGTTTGTTATCAAGCTTTGGCTTTTTGAAAATGTTTTCAATCACGAGATGACGTTTTTCAAAAATATCAAAAACACGAGAAAAAAAATCTTAAAAAATTGGAAAAAATTGGAAAAGTTTTGTTGATGATTGAAAAAGTTGTTAAACAAAATTTCAAGGAGACATTTAATGTCTCCTTGAAATTCTGTTTTAACAGCTTGCTTTTCAAATTTTTTTCCAATTTTTTCAGATTTTTTTTTCTCGTGTTTTTGACCTGCGCAATGATCTCAGGTTTCCAATGGTATGATCAAAAATATTTTACAATCGAATTTAGGGGAAATGTTTGTGTTTGAATGCGGAAAACGAGCATTTTTTAAAAGGAAATTGACGTTTTGAGTGTGGGACTGAAATACACGTTTTTCAAACTCATTCAAACAAAAATTTCTCTCCACTAAATTCCATTGTATAATACAATCCTTCGATTGTATAATTGGAAAGCTAAGATCTTTGCGCAGTTTTTGGTGTTGGGGTACGTGAAAAACCATAGGGAGGTCAAATTAAGGTAGTTACGGTAATTTTAGTCACATAAGGTAAAAACGCCTGACAAGTGGGTGTGGCACATAGCTTCCTCGTACCCATAACCCGAATATGGATGATCCGATGCATAGTAGTTAATCTCAAAACATCAGTCTCCAAGTACCTTGCACTACCCTCATAGGTGACACATCAACCGGCACAATCTCTGGATATTGTTGGAATATATAGAAGTTATGGCTATTATAGTAAGGATTTCACGTTTGCGCATGCGCACAAAATACTTTCAATTTGAGGGCCATGATTTTCATGGGGGGGCCTCTCCATTCTAACTAGCATAATTTCTGAAAATGCCATCAAAATCAGATGGGAACTGTGAAAGTAACGGCTGTGGCAAGGATTTCACGTTTGCGCATGCGCACAAAATACTTTCAATTTGGGGCCATGATTTTCATGGGGGGGGGGGGGGCATCTCCATCCCAACTCGCATAATTCCTGAAAATGCCATCAAAATCAGATGGGAAATGTGGAAGTGACGGCTGTTGCAAGGATTTCACGTTTGCGCATGCGCACAAAATACTTTCAATTTGGGGGCCATGATTTTCATGGGGCCATCTCCATCCTAACTCGCATAATTCCTTAAAATGCCATCGAAATCAGATGGGAAATGTGAAAGTAACGGCTGTGGCGAGGATTTCACGTTTGCGCATGCGCAGCGGCTACTATCAGTCCAGGGGTGACGATTTTCATAGGAAACCGTCTACACGCCAACCCGCATTCCCTGAAAATTTCATCGCAGTCGGATGAGAATTGTAGAAGTTGCAAGGATTTCATGTTGGACGAAATTCAAAATTGTTTAGAAAGGTCTGAAACGTAAAACGCGAGTGGAAATTTTGATTTTAGAGAACTTTTTTTTCAACCTTGAAAAGTGAAAAAAAAGCTTCCGCTACCTCGGTAGACTCCGAAGCAAAATCTGAGTTTGAGAAAATATTCAAAAACAAGGTTTTTAAACAAGATTGCAAGGAGACATTTTCTTACTTAAATTAGTTCCAGAATTGACTCCCGCAGTTATCTGGTCCTTATTATGGGACACCCTGTATATTAGCAATCTATTGAATAATTCAATTGTGAATTGTGACTGTGGTCATTAACCGCTTGACGCCCACGACACATCGATAAATGTTTTCGTGAGTAAGAAGTACACCCTGTAGTTTCGAAGAGCTCCAACTTGATAGAACCAACCTGAGCAAACCTCTGTATCTATTTATACGGCTAAACCAGCTTAGTATCTGTGCCCACATCTGGGAAGGGAGTTGGCGACAAAGATGTAGGTTGGCTGAGTTAGTCCCGAAACTTGGTAGTCAGGAATTAGTTAGAAGCTCCCGCATCGCTCGCGGCTCATAAGATATTTACGAGGGAACGTCGTTATAAGCGGAATATATCGCTCCCCAGCCGATACATTGTCAAGGTGGGACCTCTGAAACTCTTGTTCATGCAGGTAGTAACTCTTCTCCTTTTAGGGTGAATATATAAATGCATTATCATTAGTTGGGTAGGAACCTAATATGAATTACGCAAACACAGGGTACCTCCCTGATATGGTTACTAGCTCCCTTTCCCTCTCCAAAGTAAAGGATAGTCGTGCAAATAATCAAAACTCTGCTCGTTTTCCTTCAAAAATCTCTAAAATGAATTTAACTCCGACTAATAGACCGTAAAACACCATAATTGAATTATTAAAATTAAATATATTTGTTTAGTAATGAATGCATTCCTGGTGACGTCCCATTGGATAAGCATAAAGTCAATTTAAATCAGTAGGTAAGCGATAAAACAAGCATTTTTATTTACCTTCCTACTGGACAAAACTGTTTCACTCAATAATTTAGTTTGTATTTTGATGTTGTGTTTATCAACCCACGGCACGCATAAACTGTCAAGTATCGGGAATGGGGTCATCCAACAAACGCTGTTATTACCGAGCTTTCGGAAAATTTTAGTTTTGTTTCCAGAGTTTTATTGTTATTTATACGCCTAAAATTTTAAAATTTATTGTTTTGTTATTGTTGAAAGCCTGATGCTATTTATTGATTTTAAAAGTTTTGATAAAGTTGGAAACAATGAGGTTGATACACTCTCCTCACATGTAGCTGCTTTGAGCCCTGATGAAGGAAATAAATTTTCCGAAAGCTCGGTAATAACAGCGTTTGTTGGATGACCCCATTCCCGATACTTAACAGTTTATTTGTATTTTGAGTACGAAATTTTGGACCCCTCCCTCCATTTCTTTATCCACAATTGAATGAGACCACCAGAGCTTTGTAGGACCCACCGTTCGCTCTCTATGAGAACTTAATGGTTGGACACGATTAATCAGAAACACGAGTGTGAACAACAGGAGAGACCTTATCTCCGTTCACATTTTAGCTTAGAGTTGTACTCAGTTTTGCATATCTTGCAACCAGTAATCAAATTTCCTAATAAAGGCACCCAGATCTTCCTATTTTTTTGAATTGTGTATTTGAAGCGTTTATATCTTCAAAATATACTTTATACGAGTGAAGCTAAAATATGATTGGTTGGAATGGCAAAATTTGCCATTATTACACAAAGGTTTATTATTTTTCTGTTTAGATCACTCGCCTTTTTGCAGCCGAGTGATCTATACAGATAAATAATAAACCTTTGTGTAATAATATGGAGCGATGTTTTTGATACTCTGGTGAAATAGTGTGCAACTCGAAAGATTTCTGACTCGAACACAAAAAAGAGATTTGCAAATCGGTTGGAAATTCAGGCTTGGGCGGAGTACATAAGATTTTGCCCGAAAACGGATGTTTTTTAAGCAGTAACCCCCCCCTTCCGCCGCTTAAAAGGCAAAATTCAAAATTCCAGCGACGTAGTGCACAACTAGATAGATTTCCGCGTCGAAAAAAAACGAACCACAGAAATCGATTGAAAACTAAGGCAGAAAACCTGGGCAGAGTAAACAAGATTTTGTCAAAAACACACACAGACATACACCTATGGTTTTTTCGCGGATTTGGATTCGGAATGGTCTAAAACGGATTAATACGTGGTTATTGCTTCTGAGACTACCAAGGTTGCGGAAGCTTTGTTTTCACTTTTCAAGGTTGAAAAAAAAAAGTTCTCCAAAATCGAAATTTCCACTCGCGTTTCACGTTTTAAGGTGTCCGTCGACAGCGCAGCGCGGAGCCGCCCCACGGACCTTGTGGACGGAGGGCGAAGCGAAAAACTGTCGACCTCGGTCATTCTCGTCAGTGCTCGTGCGACCTCGGTCTATGTTTTACTAATTGCTGTTTCTGTTATATTTTTTACTAATGTTTCCTTACAAATAAATGTATAATTGTTCAGCAACAGTTTTTTTGGTTGATTTCTCTCAAAGGCATACTGAAGCTTCTAGTGTTGCCTGTGCAAGCATATCCCAACCCATACGATCTGTCAAAACTATCACAAAAACCTAGGAGAATAACTGGGAAGAAATCGCTGAATCTTGAAAAAAGGTGGTTGTGTTCTCCCGAATTCACTCTTTTCTCGTTAATTGGATGGATACATTACCTCCCTTTCCTTTCAGCAATTTCCTCCTCCTCTTCAGCTTCCAGAGCTTCCGAAAATACGAACTTTTCTACGTCTACGAAGGTACCTACTGGAAGCTTTGTTTTCATTTTTCAAGGTTGAGAAAAAATTTTCAGGGATTGTGCGGGTTGGCGTGTAGACGGTCCCCTATGAAAATCATCACCCCCGGACTGATAGTAGCCGCTGAGCGTGCACAAAAGTGAATTCCTAGTAACAGCCTTAATTTCCACATTTTCTTTCCGATTTCGATGAAATTTTCAGGAATTATGCGGGTTAGGTTGTAGATGGTCTTTTATGAAAATCAAGGCCTCAAAATTGACAGTAGCCACTGCACGTGCGCAAACGTAAAATTCTTGTAACAGCCATAACACTTGTACATTTTTCATCCGAATTTGATGAAATGATTAAGAATTGTTTGGATTGGAGTGTAGACAGTCCCCTATGAAAATCATCACCCCCAGACGAATAGTAGTTGCTGCGCATGCGAAAACATGAATTCCTTGTAACAGCCATAACTTCTACATTTCTCATCCGATTTCGACGAAATTTCTCAGGATTGTTCAGATTGTTGCGTGTATATGGTCCCCTATGAAGGTAGGAGAAGGTACTCTGGGGTGCCGTGAGCCCCGTCCAGGGGTGCTGCAAGATTTTGAGATCGGAATAACTTTTTGTATAATAAGAAAGGAGAAACTGCAATTTATTGGGACACGATTGAACTAAACACATCCCAAAACACTAACAGATCCGCTACCTAGTGTAATATGTGTGAAACGACGTATTATAAAAGCAACCGAAGTAAGCAATTGACATCCTTCTCCAGTTCTCAACTTCGTGGATGTGCGAACATGGATTTTCGACACTTGCGACCATGAAAACGAAAAAACGGCAAAGAATGTTGGAAAGCACATTAGAGGACAACATGAGGGTTTGCCTTTCCCAACTGCCTCCTAGAATCCCAGAAATTTGCCGAAAACATCAGGGACAAATTTCACATTGATTTGAGTTACCTACCACTATAAAAAAAATTAACATTTTACTTACCTACCTACCTATTAGTTATTAATTAAAGTTTTTGTGCTCTTTACTGAAAACTTGTTTCTATTCCGAAATTATTACACTGCGAAATTTTGTGTTTGTATGGTGGGGTGCCACAGGGTGAGTCCGTCACGAAAAGGGGTGCCGTGACTCAAAGAAGGTTGCGGACCACTGATCTATACGATCGGGTTATGGATACGAGGAAGCTATGTGCCACACCCACTTGGTAGACTTTTTTTCTGCTGTTCAACTTATCTTCAGAATAATCGCATAAGGACGCCCAAGTCTTACTGTGGGACGTCCTAAAAATTTAAAATAAATTAACCCTCTTCAGTCACTTTATATAGTGTACAGGAGTGCCCCATCACGTTGATGGTACCTGACATGTGTGTTTCATCAAACCTCTTCGCTACCTCACGTTCACATAACAGAGTCCATCAAAGTCGATCAACTGTAATTATTTCTACTCACGTAGGTTCCGTTGATATAAATTTTAAGCGTGTTTCCGCGGTTTTTTCCTCCCTAGGGCAATAATGCCAGAGAAATTCTAACAAGGGAGTGGGGGGGGGGGGGGGGTACAAGGCAGACAAGATTTTCAGGTCGACAGACGAGTGTTAGGAACCTCCGGGAATGTTGGATGTATGAATAATGTAGCGGTGAAAAGTAAATGGTTTCAATGCGATGAATGAAAGTTGATGAAAAGCTTTTCGCTGCTTTCTTCGGGACCGTCCGCCCGTTCTGAAGCTTTCTTTTGTCAGTTTGGGAATCTTGTCGAGTGGAGATGGAAAATCTGGGAGCTCTAGGTTCGTTGATAAATCATTTCCACGTTTTCTATCTTGTTTTTCTCTCTTCGGAAGCCCCAACATCTTAGTACATCTCGTACTTAGCTGTGATTTGATATGATTTGAAAGCTTCCCAGTTGAACCGAAATGAGGTTCGAAATGTGGAGTATTTCATGGGTATTTGATGAAAATTGTTTGAGATTGTTAAAAGGATTCGTTGGTCACCGACTCCGTGGTGCCAAAAAAAATACTCGTTGCTGCAGCTGGTGTTTGAAGGAAAGATAGAGGGGAAAATAGGTATTGGGCGACGGAACACCTCTTGGTATAGTAATGTTGCTTCCGAGTCTACCAATGTAGCGGAAGCATTGAATTCACTTTTCAAGGTTGAAAAAATGTTTTCTCCAAAATCAAAATTCTGTGACCTAATACTGTGGGCGGATGGAAAATTCCATTTTTGGATTATTCATACCTTGAAACGTATATCTACCATTAAACTTTGAGGAGGGTTAAACAATTGTTTTCTTGCTCGAGTCAAAAGGTTCATTAAATAGTACATGTAATGACTCATATACTCAAAATGTTAGTTCTCCAATAAAGGACACAAGGGAAACCCTGAGTGACTCATTGTGCCAGGTAGGTAGAGTGAGGTACGGGGAACAAACACGTCACTTGACGTCACCCTCCTCCACTCTCCCTTTACCTTGTTAGAGTAGTATAAAAGGAGGAGGGCTTCACCTTCATGCATTCGTCTTCTAACAATTGACTTGATTATTTCTTGTTCACCCTCGTCTCCTCTTGGAAGCCCAAAGTTCCTCGGAGATATTGGTAGGCACATTGCGCCGGCCCTCTCCCATTTCGCCTAGGAGTTGTCTTCCCCAACTAGGAACTAGGTAAATGTACTGCCTCCCTCCGGTCGGCGAGCAATCGCGCCGAGGATCGCAGCTGAGCTGAAATCCTTAAGCACTCCTGCATGCGGTAGGCGGTAAAACGCGCCGGGCAGAAAGTGCTGTCCCATCCTTCATCTTCGTTGAGTAGGGACCAATAGAAATCGACAAGCAGACGTGAAGACCATCGACTTCACACGACGACACACCGACATAACAGTACATTTTTCTTCGACATGTCCGTCTTTGGTGCTTTTACTTACTGGTAATGCACCAACAGCTTAAATCGAGCGTTTTTGGATTATTCATGAACTGTCCAGTACAATTTGGGATGTTTCCTGCACTACAATGATGTCAATCAACCGTTCTCAAATAGTTTGAAATGAAAGTTCACACCTCACCAACAAACAAGTGCTTTTTACCTTGTAGATTATAACCTTCACTAAACATTGCACTGTGGCGGGATAAAGTCGAGAGGCTCTGGTTTGATTACTTCGAGGAAACCGAGATACTCTTGTTTCCTAAGAAACGACACAGCGGGAAACAACGGTCCGGGAAATTTATGAAGATGAAGCGAGCGTTTGGGGAGCTGTGTCCGCGACCAAGTCTTCCTCGAGTCTTCTCCCACATGATGTAGAAGTTAGTTCAGTGCAAAGAAAACTCAAAAGGGAAGTCAGGGGGACCCTCTGGTCTCCCCAGGGCGTTCATAATTGCCCTGGAAAAGGTTGGAGCTGCTCCGCCTCTCAGGAAAACCCGCAAAGAAAATTAATGCTCTGCCTCCACTTAAATGCGCCCTTGTTTTCGCTTGTTAGGACTTCAACAGCGTCTGTAGTGTGAAACATTTTTTTAATTTTTTCACTCTCTTTGTGAGAGGGTCCGTGTTCCACCTCGCCCAATTTATCCGCTCTCTTGTGAAAGGGAAACCTCATAAAGTTTTATAAGTAATGTATTTTTCTCCCTTAGTTCTTCTCAAACAAGAAGTTACTTCTGCGCGACTTGGCGCCTTATTGGGCGGATGATTGGTTCCAATCAGTCAGGTGAGACGCTGTTGTGAAATGAATGACTCTTTCAACAAATCCCAAGATGGTTTTTGACATTTTACGTCTTTACTTTGGCACATAAACGAAAAAACACTACAAATCATTGCCCAAAGGTTTATTATTTTCTGTATAGATCATCTTTCTGTATATATCCCTCCCTACCAACCGTAGCTACCTACTACCTACTAGGGCATTTTTGAAAATTTCAATCCTTCATTTCCATTTGGTTGGTGGTTGGGGTTGAAATTTTCGAAAATGTCCTAGTAAGTAGTAGGTACCTATGGTTGGTAGGGAGGGATCTATACAGAAAGGTGATCTACAGGGTGTCACCCTAACTCGAGGACCAAACTTCAAGGATCGATTCTACAACTAATTTGCAAACTTTTTTGTCTCCTGACATTTTTTTTTAAACGCTTTAAAATTATACTTTTTTCACTTTTAAGATTTTGTTCGTGTTTTCGACATTGAGCCATTAAAACGGCCATAACTCCCTCAATTTACTGGATAAGCTCAAATATGAGTATACCGTTGGAAAGAACGTTAAATTTCCTATCAGTTCATCAGGACACAAAAGCTTTTTAAGCCTTTCGTATAAGTGAATAAATTGGTCAAAGTCAGAAATTTAAAACTTTCTCGAAAATCACCATTTTTCAGGCTGACTCATCTTATGTAATAAACAGCCGTATCGGCGGGCACTCAACGGAAAAAACTTGCCCAGAATCTCAGCTTTCCAACGGTCTATCAATTTTTCTTTTTAACATTCAAATTGGAAGAGTAAATGAAGTTTGAATGCCCGAAAACGTGTGTTTTACAAGCAAATCCAGTGTTTTAAGCGGTTTCTGGTCCCCCTCGACCTCAAGATGGCTTGACGATTTTGGTATCATTTTCTATGTAATTATTTACGCTGAATCAAATAGTGATACTTCCGAATGGTTCCGACTGCTAGAAAGTGGATTTTTCGAAGAAAACCTTCGTTTTTCGTACATAAAATACGCATTATTCTTAAATGTGGTGGTGAGCATGATTTAACACCTTTGAACTCAACAAAAACTTCAATCAACTAGAAATTCGGTGTTTTTATTGAGTTAAAAGGTGTTACTTCATGCTCACTACCACATTTAAGAATAATGCGTATTTTATGTACGAAAAACGAAGGTTTTCTTCGAAAAATCCACTTTCTAGCAGTCGGAACCATTCGGAAGTATCACTATTTGATTCAGCGTAAATAATTACATAGAAAATGATACCAAAATCGTCAAGCCATCTTGAGGTCGAGGGGGACCAGAAACCGCTTAAAACACTGGATTTGCTTGTAAAACACACGTTTTCGGGCATTCAAACTTCATTTACTCTTCCAATTTGAATGTTAAAAAGAAAAATTGATAGACCGTTGGAAAGCTGAGATTCTGGGCAAGTTTTTTCCGTTGAGTGCCCGCCGATACGGCTGTTTATTACATAAGATGAGTCAGCCTGAAAAATGGTGATTTTCGAGAAAGTTTTAAATTTCTGACTTTGACCAATTTATTCACTTATACGAAAGGCTTAAAAAGCTTTTGTGTCCTGATGAACTGATAGGAAATTTAACGTTCTTTCCAACGGTATACTCATATTTGAGCTTATCCAGTAAATTGAGGGAGTTATGGCCGTTTTAATGGCTCAATGTCGAAAACACGAACAAAATCTTAAAAGTGAAAAAAGTATAATTTTAAAGCGTTTAAAAAAAAATGTCAGGAGACAAAAAAGTTTGCAAATTAGTTGTAGAATCGATCCTTGAAGTTTGGTCCTCGAGTTAGGGTGACACCCTGTATACAGAATCGTGATCTACCTGATCTACCAACCGTACTACCTACCATACCATACTGCCGTCACACCTTCACAATGAAGTTTATTAGAAAGAACTAAACGCTTCACACTGGATTCGAAAAATAGGGAGCTTCAAATGGAAATTTGATTACTAAGGAAGCAAAACTGAATACAACTCGAAGAAACGAACGACGATCGCTTGTAGGCTAGCTAAAAATTCAACGGAGATTAGACCTCTTTTGTGATTCACACTCGTGATTCTGTTTTATCGAAGGAAAACCCTGAAGTACTCGCAGGGAGCAAACGGTTAAAGTTTTTTTTTCTTGCTCGATTCCAAAGGATTATTATTGAAAATAATATTCCAAAATTGAACTAACATGAGCAAGAACAGGTTGATCTTGTTTTTCACTCATCCGCAATTGACATGTTCCCACAAGCTCATAAAGATGTCAACATCAATGATAAACATCGGAGTAGACGGTCTTTGACCAGTCGAGTGCCGACCAACAACCCAAGGTGAAGAATGATAAGACATTAAATTGTATTATTACTTTTTTTTCTCATTAAAGTAGGTAGGTAAGCACCTACTTTCCACCAACATTTTCATTTTCCATTCCAACATTTTTCATTTTCAACATTTCCATTTTTCATTCCAACATTTTCCAACATTTCAACATTTTCCTACTTTCCCAACATTTTTTGAGAATTTAGAAGTGAGAAATTTATTTTTAATCCCGCAATAGCCGGTCCCCAGCCCGTATTGCGGAAGAGGGAGAGAAAATAAAGTCCAAGAACATAATTTTTCCTTCTTTTGCGCGCGAAAAGTACCAGTTGCGTGCAATGAAAAAAATAGGTTCGGGTATAAATTTCTCATGAAATTTGACGTAGAATCTGAATCTGCAATAAAAAATGGGGGTTCTCATTTGAAAAAACAAAGTTAGTGCGAAAGTATTTTTCCTGAATTCTTTACAAAAAAATGTGAAAAATGGCGTTGGTCCCATTATTTATGTAATTAATTACGGAAATGCCGGAGGGTGGACCATACCTTCTGGGACATCCTGTATACTGCCAAAGCCTGTATAATTATGGAAGAAACTGAAAACAAAACGCTGCAAATTATTACACAATGGTTTATTATTTTTCTATATTGATCACTCGTCTGCAAAGCCACCAACAATCCAACATGAAGAAAAACAGCAATCGCATTTCGGTTTCAAAAACATTCTATAAAATCTTAAATTGAAGGAAAAACAATACCTTTATTTCGAAATTTTTTGAGTTAGGGCGTTTTCAAAATTTCAAAATTCATTTTCGAACCCTTAGAAGTGACCTACATCAACCAAAATCTTCGGGGCACAACTAGACCCCGAATGGAGCCTACATACCAAATTTCATCAAAATCGGTCAATGCCAAGTGGCAAAAATGCCGCGTACGGTGGACGGACGGCCTTTGATTTTTGGATTCTACGAACTTACCTTGAATATCAAATTTTGAGGGGGTGTTAAAAAAAAAAATTTCTTGGTCGATTCCAAAGGTTCGTTATTGAAAATTATAAACCAAAACTGTAAACAACATTCGGGGTTAGAGTTTGTTACTTGTCAACAAACAATCATTGAGAAAACATAGTTATACAGGTAGGTAGCGAAGGTGCACCTAAAATGTCCCAATGTGTTGCAGACTCGTATGCAGGCGTTTAGTTTCACATATTGTTGTGACTCGGTAATTTTGACTCCAATATTAAATGGTGAAAAATAACTGAATGTTTGACAGGTCGAGTTTATTGATAGCTCCGGCGTTCTCACACCGTCGACTGTGAAGTGGTGAACTGAATTTGATAGCTCCGGTGGTCGTACGACCGTTGACTGTATATTTTAGTTGAATTTCGGAAGGAATGAAGTATGTGAGCTCCATTTGGGGTCTAGTGGTGCCTTCTAAGGGTTGCAAAATAACGGCTGAAATTTTCAAAATGCCCTAGCTCAAAAACTAATGATATAAAGGTACATATTGTTTTTTAATCAATTTAAAATTGCTTTGAATTGAATTCTTGAATTTTTAGAAATGAATGAGACCACCCAGAGCTCTGTAGGACCAACAGTTCGCTCCACATGAGAACTTAAGGGTTGGACGTACGATAAATCAGAAACACGAGAGTGAATCGCAAAAGAGGCCTAATCTCCGTTCAAATTTTAGCTGAAATAATCGAACATTGCTCGTTTCTTCGTGTTATAATCAGTTTCACGTCACAACCAGTATTCAAATTTCCTAATGAAGGCACCCTCAACTGCTCTTCTTCAAATTAAACTCGATTATGAAGCGAAAATATTGTAGGTTGTGACATTTTCAAATAAACTTGATTGTGATGTAGGTATGGGTAGTAGGTAGGGTAGTAACTATGGTTGGTAGATTATGGGTATTGGAAATCTGTGTTCTTTGCAAGCGAGTGAATACAGAAAAATAGTAAACTTTGTGTAATAATTTGCAGCGATTTAATCAGTTAGATTTATTGCATCCAATCCAGTTTGATTTAGATTAAGCGAATCTTTGTGGACCTGAAGGAAATTTTTTCTCATTCGCAAGTTTCGTCGAGTTCGGAGATTGAAAAGATAGCGTTTTGACGTAATCAAAAATTTAATGAAAATTCACGAGAGAATTTTCATTGAATACGCCGTTGCTTTGAAATCCCGGTTAGAGGCTACACAAAATAAAATGTCAAAACATAAGGAATTCTATGTTGGTATTTTTTTAAAAATAAGAGGAATGACAGGGTTGAGAAAAAATTGGATTTCATTTGAAAACAATCGTGTTGAAAGGAATCCTTGTAAAGAGTGGAACAGACCTTACTCTTTACTACGTTCTTAATGAGAATGAAAGTTCTGATCGTCTCTGGGTGAAAGTGATGGATATTCTCAGGGAGTAATTTAATACATTTGAATTCCACGAATGACGAACACGAGAAACCAGAAAACTTTTGCTTAGGATCATCCAAGCGAGAGGAGAAATTAGAACAACTTCAGTATTCATGCTCTCCTGTCCATGTTAGAAAGTCAGGAACGAAAAGTAAGAAGGAGAAGAAGAGAACCTTCAAGAGCTAAGGTAGATGGCATACAACCAACACAAACTTTGGGAACGATCTTGTAATTACTTTTGTAATTAATTTTTTAGCAACTCGATTATATATTTATGAATATCGTCCAGGAGCGTCGCTAGCAATTTCCAGTGCTGAAAGGGTGTAGAGGGAGAGAAATGACAATCCCCCCCCCCTCCACAGTTGGCGCCTGCTTTTCTCTCCATGAGCAGCCAAAATTGTCAAAATTTACAACTGCAGCTCTTTCATAGCAAACTACGTGAGCTACACACACGAGCTTGTTAACCCGGGCGTTGCACAGGCTCATCGATGATTAGTGGAATCGAGAGTATAATGATCAATACAAGCACTTTAAGATTATGGTGTCAATAATTTTCATGTTTCTACTCTAAAATTGGTTGGATAAGTTGACAAATTCGAGTCCTGAAGAATAGTTGAAAATCGGTAGGTAAATACAATACTACTTTGTCAACTATGACAAACTTCCACCTTTTCAATTTACTGAGTACCAACCGATTTTCAAGATCGCAACATGTTAGTCACACACTCAACAGGATAAGTTGAGAATTTCACTTATCACTATAATTGTAGTGATACACATGTTAGTCATGAACTCAACAGGATACGTTGAGAGCTTCACTTATCCCTATAATTTTTCAATGAATTATAATTGAGAAACCTACTTTTCTACCTCTCTGCTCAACCATTTTCCTATATCCAATATTCTGCTAATATAATGTTTTCCATAACCATTGGAATAATTAAAAGCTATCACACTCGATTCAAAGAAATAGGGAATTCATATGGGAAATTTGATTACTGGTTACTAAGGAAGCATAACTGAACACAACTCGAAGAAACGTGTTTCTGATTTATCGTAAGTCTCTTTGTTATACAGAGCTCCGAGTGGTCTCTAAAAATTTAATACTATTTCAAATTGGTGAAAAAACAATACTTTTATTTCGAGGGTTTTCGAGCTAGGCCTCTTGAAAATTTCAACCATTATTTTTTACACCTTAGAAGTGACTGACGCCGCGGCACAACTAGACCCCAAATGGAGCCTTCATACCAAATTTCAACCAAATCGGTCCTTGCTTCCTAAGGAAAGTGCCACATATGGCGGACGGACGGAAATTTTTTTATTCGATTTTTGGATTCTACGTACCTTGAAACGTAAACCAACAAATTTTGAGGTGGGTTTAAAAGAATTTTTTTTTCTTGGTCGATTCTAAAGGTTCATTATTGAAAACTAGCTGAAAAGCCTACAAAAAGTAGGCAAAAACAATTCCTCCGACTCTCTCCTCCACCCACTCGCTCCGACTCCACCCGCCCCCAACTCCTCCGACTCCTCTCGCCTCCGACTCCTCCCGCCCCCAACCCCTCCAGCCTCCAACTCTCCCCACTCCCACGACCCCTTCAACCCCTCCGTGCATACGTACGTACGTACGGTTGGCGTTTTATATTATTAGATAATAAAACAAAACTTTTTTTGATACTATGTCACGAGTTGGAAAAAAAACCAACTAGCCTCTTTATTGTTCATTAAAAATTTTAGCGTAGAATACGCTTTAGCCATGGATTAACTAGCCGAAAATGGAACGCGGGATGGGAACGAAATGTGTGACATTAACATGACAACCAATAAACATATCACCAGATGTTTATTGCGACAAACCCGTTTGAAGTGAGTAATTTTATTTATGTAAATCGGAGTTTCAGTCGTTCGCGAATCGTAGGCCAAGTTGTGAATGTACCCGTGGACGTCAATAACATGGTTTCTATTGATTTGCGCACGTTTGTATTGATTGTCACAAGAATGCGGATTATCGTGGTGGATCGTGCATTGATTCCATATTCGCCCGCCATATCAATAACATCGTTAGTGTACGTTACTTAAACGCTAATACACGTTTGATAATCCTGTTGAACGCAGGATTCGAACCTGAAATTTGAGAGGGAGGGTCAATGGAGAATGCTGAAGGTGCCTGAGTGGTCACTGATCAGCTGAGTGAGCTCCAAGGCCATTTCCTCTCCTGTTGAACGCAGGATTCGAACCTGAAATTTGAGAGGGAGGGTCAATGGAGAATGCTGAAGGTGCCTGAGTGGTCACTGATCAGCTGAGTGAGCTCCAAGGCCATTTCCTCTCCTGTTGAACGCAGGATTCGAACCTGAAATTTGAGAGGGAGGGTCAATGGAGAATGCTGAAGGTGCCTGAGTGGTCACTGATCAGCTGAGTGAGCTCCAAGGCCATTTCCTCTCCTGTTGAACGCAGGAACCTGCAATTTGAGAGGGCGTGTCAATGGAGAATGCTGAAGGCGCCGGAGTGGTCACTGATCAGCTGAGTGAGCTCCAAGGCCATTTCCTCCCCTGTTGAACGCAGGAACCTGAAATTTGAGAGGGAGGGTCAATGGAGAATGCTGAAGGTGCCTGAGTGGTCACTGATCAGCTGAGTGAGCTCCAAGGCCATTTCCTCTCCTGTTGAACGCAGGAACCTGCAATTTGAGAGGGCGTGTCAATGGAGAATGCTGAAGGCGCCGGAGTGGTCACTGATCAGCTGAGTGAGCTCCAAGGCCATTTTCTCTCCTGTTGAACGCAGGAAGCTGAAATTTTAGAGGGAAGGTCAAGGGAGAATACAGATGGTGGTAGGTGCTATTGATGGAGAACCAGTGATCTATACAGAAGGGTGATCTATACAGAAAATAATAAACCATTGAGCAATGATTTGCAGCGTTTGATAATCACGTTCAGCGTCCAATCGAGGCTAAAGCGTATTCTACGTTTCTATACTTGTAGCAGCAGGCTCTAAATAAAAACAAAAAGGGGGGTCCAGGGGGCACAGCCCCTTGGCGAGTTTTAAAAGAATTTTATGCATCAAGTAGGGTAAGTGCACCAATTTTTGACACTAATCCTAATGTTGATACTTCAATTTTGAAATGTAAAAATAAGCTATTGGGCCACTGTAGGCACTCGGAATCGGTGTCATTCTGTTTGTAAGATTATAGTTATTGGGGTTGGCCTGCTCCACTATTTATATACACCATATAACTCGGCTGGCTGAAATTGAAGCTGACGTCAGCTGTATTAGAGATGGGTATCGTTATACAAATATCTATATTTTGTATCGATACTGTATCGTATCTTAGTATCGATATCCCAAGTATCGTTGGACTTGAGTATCTTTTTTTGTAAAATATCGAGTATTGATACTTTAGTGTCACAAGTTATCAATATTATCCAATATTCTCAAGAAAATTAATTTTTTCAACAATGTTTATTCATTTTTCACTGTCAAGAGTCCAAGTAGAGTGATATTCTCCATGATATTAACGTAATTAGTGCAACCAAGGAGTAATGACTCAAAAGCCTCTCTACCTTCTTAATTTTTTAGCCATTATGTTGAATTTTCCGCGAGAACTGTGTCGATTTTCAATATTTAGAAATATTAGATCCAAAGTATCGATATCCAAAAATATCGGATAACGCAGTATCGATACTAAAATATCGAGTATTTGTACGAAAGTACAAACGCGACGCGATCCTTGTGCTGCAGATTAGTGAAGTAAGTCAACAAATTAAGACTTTTGAAGTAAAATTATCATTTTACATCGTCTGCTCTATGAATAACATAAGGAAGAATGTGTAAGCATTAAAACCCCAAATTTCGATAGGAAAACATGGTTAAATTCGATGTCATCATTTTTAGAGTCTCAAGAAATAGCTGTGTGTCCTAATGTTGACACCGGTGTCAACATTAGGAGAACTGTTGATTTGGTTGGTAAGGTGATATTTGGATTTAAATAATTTTGTAGTAAATCACGACTTTCGATTTTTTTAAAATTTAAAGCAGTGGAACCTTAAGTTGACAACATCTGATCCCAATGTTGACATTCGGTTCCTAATGTTGACATCACCTTTTCAATATTTAAATGGGTGTCAACATTAGGAACTGCAGATTTCATCATTTTATAAATGGAATTCTTGAGGAAAAATGTGTTGAACATTGAGAAAAAAGAATCATGTTTGAAAAAATTCGTTTGTGATATATTTTGGTAACTCCAATACGTGCAAACTGTTCACAAGGAACTCACAATTCATACCTACTTACAAGTATAACTACTTATAAGTCTCAATTTCTTGAATACTTTTGTAGAACGCAGAATTGAATGATTTTTCTTTCTGAACGTGTCAATAATTGGTGCTTTTACTCTAATAACTCATTAACAATATAATTTCGAAATTACGATAAGATACTTAAAAACCTGTAATTCACTGAGTTTTGTTCACTTTGACATGCATACCAGTTTAATTACATAATATGTAATTAAACTGATATGCATGTCAAAGTGAACATATTATTATTGATTCATATTATGAATCAAACCTATAAGTAAACTTTGACGCCTATATTATAGGCGTCAAAGTTTACATGTAGGCGTCAACACACAAATGTGTTTCAAAATTATATTGTTAATGAGTTCTTTTAAAAAACATTTTTTTTCAGAGTCGGAATTTCTCAAAATTATACAAATTTCACGATAAGGGAACGTTATTATAACAATAACGACGAGTTATTGGTGCAATAAAATTTTATTAAAATCAATTTAATTGATTAGAACAATTTTATGAAATCCGATGAACTTGGTCAATGGTAGAATGGTATTATCGAAAGCCGAACTGGTGTAGTGGAAAGAGCTTTTGCTCTTCAATCGTGGGAATCAATCTTTTATGGATCAACTTTTCAAACAACTTCGGCAATACTGGAAGCAGTGAGGTGAGTCTGTACATGCTTGGTTGTTCTTGTGGCTTTTCGGCTTTAGTTATCATGATAGCTTCCGCCACCTTCCACAGTTGGAAGAGATAATAATTAATACTTTTTCCTACTAAACTGAGTATCAATTTCCAACTTTGAGTGTTCTACTTATTTGTATGTTTTTTTGATCTGTACGTTACTAGGTTGGAAACTCAGACATTTTCGCTCTTCTCGGAAACGGTGTTTCGTACGTGAATGTGAGCTGCTTGCGAGCTTGCTCGTCGATTATGATCAACTACTAACATCGTTTGCATTATGCAAATCGTAGAGCCTGGCGGGACACCTCCGCCGTGGGCGCTGAGGTGATATTCATTCATTAACGGGATGGGGATTTGCACGGATTCCACACAATTCCTCATTCTAATGAACCTTTGAACCGTAGATGTGGATGGTAGCGAAATAACTTCATTAGTACCTTTAAGATGAGCCCAATACTAAAATATGCACAGTACGAACTTGTTGTTATTCCCACTTCACACAACTGGAGGAGAAATACTACACTCCATGACCCTGTTATTTGCTGTGTATTCGCAAAATCCATATTATCTATTTTTGGTTTATTATTTTCAATAATAAGGCTTTGGAATCGAACAAGAAAAAAAATTTTAACCCCCTAAAAATTTGATGTTATTTGAAAAAAATTTCCGTCCGTACGCGGCGCGTACACTGGACCGATTTGGTTCAAATTTGGTACATGGGCTCCATTTGGGGTCTAGTTGTGCCGCTAAGCTTTTGGTTCATGTCAGTCACTTATAAGGGGTGAAAATTGAGGGTTGAAATTTTCAAGAGTGCCCTAGCTCGAAAACTCTTAAAATAAAGGTATCGTTTTTTCACCAATTGAAACCACCCTGAGCTCTGCAGGACAAACCTTTCGCTCCCTACGAGTAATTAAGGGTTTTTCTTCGATAAAACAGAATTACGAGTGTGAATTACCAAAGAGGTCTAATCTCCATTGAATTTTTAGCTAACCAAAACGCGATTGCTGTTCGTTTCTTCGATTTGTATTCAGTTTTGCTTTCTGAGCAACCAGTAGGGATGAGCGATAGTCGATAGTTACTATCGATTGATTTTTAATATTTTGGTTTATTACTTTCAATAATAAGCCTTTGGAATCGAGCAAGAAAAAAAAAATTTTAACTCCCCCTCAAAATTTGATGTTTCACGTTTCAAGGTACGTAGAATACGAAAATCGAATAAAAAAATTTCCGTCCGTCCGCCGTACGCCGTCCGCCGTACGCGGCACTTTTCTCAGCAACACTGGACCGATTTGGTTCAAATTTGGTATATGGGCTCCATTTGGGGTCTAGTTGTGCCGCGAAGCTTTTGGTTGATGTAGGTCACTTCTAAGGGGTGAAAATTAAGGGTTGAAATTTTCAAGAGTGCCCTAGCTCGAAAACTCTCGAAATAAAGGTATCGTTTTTTCGCCAATTTTAAATAGTATTGAATTTAAAAAAATTTTTGAGACCACCCGGAGCTCTGTAGGACAAACCGTTCGGTCCCTACGAGTACTTGAAGGCTTTCCTTCGATAAAACAGAATCATGAGTGTGAATCGCAAAAGAGGTCTAATCTCCATTCAAATTTTATCGGACTAAAATGCGATCGCTGTTCATTTCTTCGATTTGAATACAGTTTTGCCTTCTGCGTAACCAGTAATCAAATTTCCTTATGAAGCTTTCTATTTTTCCAATCGAGTGTGAAGCGTTCAGTTCTTTCTAATAAACTTGATTGTGAAGGTGTGAAGCCAGTATGGTGTGGTAGGTAGTACCTAGCTGGTAGGTAAAAAAAAGTTGGTAGGTAAAAAAAATGTTGGTGGGTAAAAAACGCTGCAAATCATTGCTCAAAGGCTTCTTGACTCTTCAGATCACTGATCAGCTGAGTGAGTTCCGAAGCCATTTTCAATCCTATTGAATGGAAGTGCTCTTCGAGGCGTCTCCAGCATTCGAGGAGATCTTCTTCACTCCTCAGATCACTGATCAGCTGAGTGAGCTCCAAAGCCATTTTCAATCCTATTGAATGGAAGTGCTCTTCCAGGCGTCTCCAGCATTCGAGGAGGTCTTCTTCACTCCTCAGATCACTGTTCAGCTGAGTGAGCTCCAAAGCCATTTTCAATCCTATTGAATGGAAGAGCTCTTCCAGGCGTCTCCAGCATTCGAGGAGATCTTCTTCACTCCTCAGATCACTGATCAGCTGAGTGAGCTCCAAAGCCATTTTCAATCCTATTGAATGGAAGTGCTCTTCCAGGCGTCTCCAGCATTCGAGGAGGTCTTCTTCACTCCTCAGATCACTGATCAGCTGAGTGAGCTCCAAAGCCATTTTCAATCCTATTGAATGGAAGAGCTCTTCCAGGCGTCTCCAGCATTCGAGGAGATCTTCTTCACTCCTCAGATCACTGATCAGCTGAGTGAGCTCCGAAGCCATTTTCATTCCTATTGAACGCAGGAAGCTGAAATTTGAGAGGGAAGGTCAAGGGAGAATACAAATGGTGGTAGGTGCTATTGATGGAGAACAAGTACAGAAGGGTGATCTATACAGAAAATAATAAACCTTTGAGCAATGATTTGCAGCGTTTGTATCTAATAATCTCAGCATTTGGAGGGCTGTGATATTAAATACTGTGACGAGTGGAGGCCCTTAACTCAGAGAATTCCATATTAAATAACTTCTCAATTTACTGAGGAGTTCTTTGAACTGGTATTCTCGAAGTTGAGGCTCGTGTCAGTATTTATTACCTGTTGTGTGTTGTGAGTACCACATTTCGAAAAATTTACTATTATTCACCACTTGTGCAAAGAAACAAAATTCGAGGTATCGATTTTGCCTCTTAACTTCTAACTCTCTCCCTTTCTCTCTTCAGGCTTTAAGGCAATATAATATAATAAGGAGCAGTGCTAAACTGGAAATTCTTTTTATACGTTTTAAATAAATTAGTTTTTCGTTTTTAAATCTTTTTGTAATCTTATATTTACACCAAATCCTGCAAGTAATAGATAATTCAATAACATTAAATTTTCCATTGTACATGTACGAACGGAATATGGGAAGCCACTATCGAAAAACTATCGATAGTATCGATAGTTTTTAACCGATATTATCGACCTATCGATATTGCTGATCTGTCGACTATCGCCCATCCCTAACAACCAGTACTCAATCAAATTTTCTAATTTCTAGTTTATAAGAAAGAACTAAACGATTCACATTCGATTCGAAAAATAGGGAGCTTCATAATAAGAATCGTTTAGTTCTTTCTTATAAACTTGATTGTGAAGGTGTGAAGGCAGTATGGTGTGGTAGGTAGTACCTACCAATGGTTAGTAGGTAAAAAAAGACGCTGCAAATCATTGCCCAAAGGTCCATCATTTCCATTTGGTTGGTGGTTGGGTTGACATTTTCAAAAATGCCCTAGTAGGTAGCAGGTACCTACGGTTGGTGGGGAGGGATCTATACTGATTCTGTATTACAGAAGGGTGATCCATAAAGAAAATAATAAACCTTTCGGCAATGATTTGCAGCGTTTTTTTTTACCTGCCAACTTTTGGTAGGTACTACCTACCTCACCATACTGCCTTCACACCTTCACAATCAAGGTTATTAGAAACAAGTAAACGCTTCACAATCGATTCGAAAAATGGGGAGCTTCATATGGAAATTTGATTACTGGTTGTTCAGAAAGCAAAACTGAACAAATCGAAGAAATGAACAGCGATCGCATTTTAGTCAGATACAATTGGACCTCTTTGGTGATTCACACTCGTGATTCTGTTTGATCGAAGGAAAAACCCTCAAGTACTCGTGGGGATGCGAACGGTTTGTCCTGCAGAACACCTGGTGGTCTCAACAATTCAATACTATTTAAATATACCAATTAAAATTGTCGAAAAAACGATACTTTTAGTTCGACAGTTTTCAGGCACTCTTGAAAATTTCAACCCTCAATTTTCACCCCTTAGAAGTGGACTGACATCAACCAAAAGCTTTGCGGCACAACTAGATCCCAAATGGAGCCCATATACCAAATTTGAACCAAATCGGTCCAGTGTTGCTAAGAAAAGTGCCGCGTACGGCTTACGGACGGACAATTTTTTATTCAATTTTCGGATTCTACGTACCTAGGTACCTTGAAATGTGTAACATACAATTTTGTGGAGGGTTAAAATTTATTGTTTTCTTACTCGATTCCGAAGGCTCATTATTGAAAAAATGAAATAGTAAGTAAGCTGTACTACATATGTGCGTATGTAGAATGTGCTATACTACATATGTGCTATACTACATATGTGCGTATGTAGAATGTGATGATATCCAGGATGGCATTAACAAATTAACAGAGTTTGTACGAGGCCTTCTGGTATGGTGTGCACATAAGAATTTACATTTATCCATAGAAAAATCCGTAATAGTACCCTTTACTAGGAAAAGGAAACTACTTTGAGATGTGCGGCCACCGCTTTGATGTGAAACAGAAAGAGATCAGATTTCTTGGTGTATGGATCGATCGAACCCTTACATGGACCGTCCATATAAATCATGTATTGAATAGAACAGACAAATATTATAATATATTGAAAATGATCTGTCACCACAAGTGGGGTGCTGATCCAGAAATATCACTAATGTTTTATAGAGCGACAGTACGGGCAATCATGGACTATGGGCTGATATTCTATGGACAAACAAGCAATACAAATCTATTGAAAATATCTCGGCAGCAATATAAATGTTTACGTCAATGTATGGGACTGCTACATTCGACTCCAACGGACATAATTTTGGCAGAAACAGGGGAACTCCCGGTCCAAAACAGAGCGCAAATGATGTCAGATCGGTTTGTATTGCGATTGAAGTCAAGAAAAAGTGAAATATTAAACAACATAAGTAGACTCAGCATCTTTGACATGAACTCGGATGAAATGCATATCAGGAAAACCCCCATGCTTATAAACAGTTATACTCAAGAAGAGTGGGATTTCTCCAAAGTATTTGCCTCTCCAAGAATACTGAAGTTCATGCTTGTATTTGATGTATCCAGTTGTAAACTTGTATCCAGTTTCATCCACACGTTTTATCCCAAGAATAAATTCTGCACTCGACATAAACCGTGAATTCGGACAATTTGTTAGCTCAAAATGGCCTCACAGTAATCTAACTTTCACCGACGGATCCAAAAGTGGGGAGACGGTAGGCTGCGCCTTTTGGAATGGAAAACGGAATATTGAAGCAAATTACAAACTTCCGCCCCTGACTTCAAGTTTCAATGCAGAAGTTGCAGCAATTGTCCAGGCCCTTCAATTTATAGTAAATGAGGATCATACTGAAGAAATTAACTTAATACCTATGTACGGATTCGTTAAGCATCCTGCACGAAGCTTGGATCATCCTCCTTCGCTCGAGTCACTAGTGGGCTGACCAGAAGCTTGATGGAACTACTCTACGTCTGTTCTACCGAAAATAGAAAAATTGAATTTCTCTGGGTTAAAGGACACGCCGACCTGGAGGGAAATGTCATCGTGGACCAACTGGCTAAGAGAGGTGCCGAAACGGGACAGTTTTTGGAGTTCAACATAGAGGTAGAAGATTTTTTCCCATCCATTACACGACATCACCGATCGGTTTGGCAGGAAACCTAATCCTTGACTCCAGAAGGCCAGTTTTACAAACGCATTCAACCCTCGGTACCAGCTCGGCCATGGTTCGTGGGAAAAGAAGTGGGAAAGGATTTTGGAAGAACCATTGCCCGGATAAGAACCAACCATGGAATATGCAACGCCTACCTTTTCAAAATAAATAAGAAGGACGCCCCATCATGCACCTGTGGATACCCCAATGGAACGCTGGAACACATTATCATGGAGTGCTGCAGTTTTAGTGACCGCAGGGAGGAAATGTTCAAGAACATAGAGGAGAAACTGGAAAACCCTTTTAATTATTTAACAATTTTATATAAGAAAAACGTTTTAATTTATAGAGAAATATTTAATTTTATCAAAGATTGTAATTTAACTGTATAATAACGCAAACGTTGTACATATGTCTGTATAAAAAATTAATGCCAAATAAAACAAAAAAAAAAGTAAGCTGTAAACAAAAACAAAGTCAGAGACGTCGAAAAAATTAGGGTCTACCGGAGGCAACACAAAATTATCACTCGCGTTTTTTTCCAATGAACCAATATAGTTGAAATTTCTTTGCGATAAGATAGTGATGATCAGTAGGAGCCATGGAACAAGTGAAATAGGAAAATATAAATTGTGAAGATAATTGTCGATTGTGTTGATGTTAGTAATTTCGGTTAACTATCATCAACTCATCAAAGCCATATTAGGGAATTTATGACTGCTCAAATTAGATTCGATCATTTTACAACGTTTTTAACGCACCACGAAAATATTTTTTAAAAAATTGTTGGATTGAATTAATCTCACCACTGCATTTGAACCAAACTTCTGCGCTATCCGTGCGGACCTGAAACAAAAATTATGCACTGTAATTATACTGCCAACATTTCTTTGAATAAATGTTTGATTTGATGGTTAATTAGTAACAAGTTGGTGAGCAATTTAGGAGGGCACTTCAGGGAAAGCGGACTGGAAACTGATCAAAATTATTAAATGATTTAGCATGTATCCAAATGAAACTGACCCATAAAATTGGAGACTGATTCTAAGGGTTGAAAGGGAAACTGGTTCAAACGATTGTGGAGAATTTGATTCAATGGTCCAAAGCGTTCATAGGGAAACCATTTAGATCAATTGCTCAACCAATATATTGGGTCAGTTTCCAGGCCTTTGGATCAGTTTTGGACCCAATGGATGTTGCGTGAAGGACGTCTCCAAACAGTTCCCAGTTCAAACGACACTGATCAACATTGTAGAAAATAGTTGCAGGTGGACCAAAGCCCCCTAATAAAAATTGGAAAAAAACAACAACAATATACTTGGGGGTGTGGGTACTCTATGAGTTTAGGAAGACGAGTAGAACACGAATAACCCCTAACATCTTCAAAACATACGACATACATATTGTATTCACAGGGAATACAATACCTATGTATGTTGTATGTTGGTATGGCGTACTTACTTAAATTCGAAAAAAAGCAACAATGTACGATCGTTGGAAAATGTCGTACGTGTGGGTACTCTGAGTTCGGGGTGACGAGAAAAGCATTTTTTGAGGTTTAGAAAAATTAAACCAAGAGGTTGATTCGTGCTTTGAGCCACACCCTCTAAGCTGAGTACCTCGTCGTATAGCTAATATTTCGATTTTCTTTACCATAGCTTTGAAGATTTCTTAGAAAATTCGCTCTTTAACTCATGCTGTAAAAATGCATTTTTTTCGTTTGTAAATTACCTACTAATTTAATTAATTAAAATTTAGTTTTTCTCGAATTCAGATATTTGGGACTTGGAGGTTGTCGCTATATCCGATTCCAATTCACAATAATTGCCATTTGAACTTACATTGCGGTCGATGTCAACCATGAGGTTCAACTGAAGGATCTGAAGTTGAAATGGCAGGGGAACCATCAAACACACAACAGTGAGGTTTTTCATCATCAACTACTCGAACTACAACACCCCATCATTCTTCGAAGCCAACAGATGTGGTTTTGGCACAAGAAATCCAAAGGGACGAGGGGAGAATCGGAAAACCACAAACTCGGTTAGGGGAAGAGGGAGAATTTCCTGACTTTCCCACACCACCGACGATTTTCCGGGGGCTCGTAAATACACAAAGACGACGGGAAAACGCGTTCGGAAAAGCGGGGTGGAAGTTATGAAAGCCGTCCGGTAGTTTTGTGGATGCGGGATGAACTCGGCCCTTTCAACCTGCGGAAAGCATCCCTTCCCAGTGCGAGCGATATGGCATCTCTTCTTTGTGCGGGGTGCGAGAGGGAGGGGGGATCCGCTCTTGGGCCAGAGGGAAGAAAAAGGTGTTGAAGGGCGGATCGGGACGATTGAAGTTTGGCGGGTTATTTAATATCGCTGCTCATCGAATGACCGCGTCGAATGGAATTACCTCTACACCTTCCAATAACCCACCACCGCCTCTCAACGTGGCTTCCCCGCCAAGTCGAACATTTATTTTCCCACATATCGCCCTCAGTGTTGGGAGAGCCCTTGACATCACCCGCCAGCTACCTTCCTTAGCATTAGATTCTTATCTCCACTACGTGCCAATGGTGGATTCTTAAGGTAGTCAAGTCGTAGCCCACGGATATCGGGTATATTGTGTAACTATTTGAGAACTTGAACAATTTCTAACATTGAACATGTTTTTGCCCTACGGTAACTACGCGAAAGGGGGACGTGCGTTTTAAAAACATGCGCCTTTTTCAACACTCAGGTTTTCGAAGCACCGAATTTTGGTTTATTATTTTCAATAATGAACCTTTGGAATCGACCAAGAAAAAAAAAATTTTAACACCCCCTCAAAATTTGATGGTTTACGTTTCAAGGTACGTAGAATCCAAAAATCGAATAAAATTTTGGCCGTCCGTCCGCCGTCCGCCGTACGCCGTCCGCCGTCCGCCGTCCGCCGTACGCCGTACGCCGTACGCGGCACTTTTGCCACTTAGCATTGACCGATTTTGATGAAATTTGGTATGTAGGCTCCATTTGGGGTCTAGTTGTGCCCCGAAGCTTTTGGTTAATGTAGGTCACTTCTAAGGGTTCCAAAATCAATTTTGAAATTTTGAAAACGCCCTAACTCAAAAAATTTCGATATAAAGGTATTGTTTTTCCTTCAATTTGAGATTCTATAGAATTTTTAGAATTTTTTGAGACCACGCGGAGCTCTGTAGGACAAACCGTTCGCTCCCTACGAAAATTTAAGGGTTTATATTGAAATATATATATATATAAATCAAAACACGAGTGTGAACCGCAAAAGAGGCCTAATCTCCGTTCAAATTAGAGCTGACCGAAATGCGATCGATGGTTGGTAATTTTCATTTTTTTTTAAATTTTTTATTTTCATTTATTTTTATTTTTTTATTTTTTATTTATTTATTTATTTATTTTTCTTCATATTGTATGGTTGGTGATTTTGTAGATGAGTGATCTATATTGTGTAATAATTTGCAGCGTTTTCTTAATGCATCCTAGACAATGTTGCTAGGGATAATATAATTATTTTATAGCATTTCCAAGCCAAATGAATCCTTTTCCAAGTCAAATGAAACTTTTTCCAAGTCAAATGAAACTTTTTCCAAATCAAAATTTGAAAAATTTGTCATTTAATGACACTTTTTCCAAACATAGTGTATTTCTGTTAATTAAACAATCGTAGTTGAATGATATATTACAAAATTTCAGAAATTCAGGCTCAGAGGTTCAATCAGCCAATGTAAGTCACTACCGGTGGCGGCTCGAGGCAACTGCATCATCATGTCCATCATGTCAAACTTACTTGTTTCCTATTCTACTAAGGTGAGATCTACTTCGATAATCATATGCCTAAAATTCATTGAATTTTCATTTTGGCAGCTTCTTTGTACGATAGTTACAATTGCATCGATCTGAAATTTGCAGAGTATTTACCTATCTAGGTACCTTATTTCAGTCATTTTCTCAATAGGTTTCATTTGACTTTGAAAAGGTTTCATTTGGTTTGGAAAAGGTTTCATTCGACTTGGAAAAGGTTTCATTTGGCTTGGAAATGCTATAGTACAGCATTTCCAAGCCAAATGAAACCTTCGACTAAAGGTTTTGCACTAAATTTAGCTGGAACATGTACCATGTTTTTATAATTAACGCTGTAGGCTTTGAGTAGATAGCATCCGGGGTGTCGGGTGGAGGGGGGGGGGGGGGGGGGGTTCGCCTCCCTGGCGAGGCGCGAAGCTCAATTTTAAGCGTTTTATACCTCGAAACCAACGAATGTAGCACTATAACCAAAAAACCCTAGGGAGATGCGTTTGAAACTAAATTTCCAGTCCAATGAGATCAACCGTAGCATAACGAAGTCGTAAAGCACTAAAAATTGGGGTAAGTACCAACATTGCTCACTACGCTAAATGCAGAGTTGGGCAAAATCATACTCACGAATATGATTAAGATTTTTAATCACAGGAATATGTTTCTGTGATTATGATTATGGTTAAATTCGTATTCACACAGTAAGAGTATGATTAGAATACACTGTTAAGGGGTTTTAGTCGGTCGACGTTCATTCCTCGTTCTGGGTCAGTATTTAGCCAAATCGAAGGGGCAAAGAGTTAAAAAATTGTACTTAAATTGGAAATTCCAAAGGAATTTAGAAATTCATTAGTGCACGGAGATAGGGAATTGAAAAACTGAAATAATGCCACCCATAACAAAACAGCTGTGACGAGTGATTCAGATTCTGTTCTCTGTTCACATATTGCAGGAACTTCCAGTATAAACAGACGTAATGTGAGACCATTTGAAACAAGTGATTCCGATTCCTCATCTGCACCCCCTATCATACGCGGGGGAGTATCAAGAAGCAGAGGAAATTATGAGTGTGTGTCCTTTGAAAAGAAAAATGTATTAATTAATCTGTACGCGGAAGGGTTCACAGTAAAGGAAGCATCTGAAAAGGCGGGAGTGATATGGAACACTGGGAGTAGTATAGTCAAAACGTATTTAGGAAATCAGTGCGTACTTCGCCGTATTCATGACGCGGAGGGAATAGACCAAAGCCAGAGTCATTTTGGGTGGTCAAGGGGAACATCAACTGGTAGACGTTATATTGAGAAGTGTGGCTTCCTTAACTCAACATGACTGTTCCAATTACGTCATGGGTATGTTCTTTGTGGAAAATACCTTGGTATAAAATTATACCATCAATAATTTTATTAATGAAAATCTTGACTGGGAGGAACAAATAAAATCAGTTGTTCAAAACAATAAAAAAATCGTTCATATACTTCATAAAATTCAAAACTATTTATCTAAAAACACGCTAATTATGTTGTACAAAGGACTAGTACAGTCAGTGTTGAGCTTTGGTAAACTTTGGTGGGGTAATGCATTCAGCAGTGTTTTGGAACCGGTCAGAGTGATGCAAAAATCAATTTTGAAGGTTCTCCTCAAGAAACCCCGTAGATTCTCTAGTGCTGAGTTGTTTGAAGTGGCCAAAGTTTTTACACTTAAACAATTATACATAAAGCACGCCTTGATGTATTTCCACGAGCATCCTGATATAGTGATAGCTCAACAGAAGAAAACCAGCTATGCATTGAGGCTTACCACTCAAGCAGTCAAATCCGCACCACCCAGTCGTCTACACTCAACTACCCGTCATCTACATCATAATTTACCATTAAGTTTGCTATCAATTCCCCCCCCCCCCCCCCTCTAGCTAACCCTCACTCCATTAACAGATCGACATTTAAAAAACAGGTATATTCATTTCTCATCTCCGCCGAACCATCTTTATTAAATTCAATGGCCACCAGCATCTACAAGTTCAAATTTTCCCTACATCTTTACGATGCAACATATATATTATTTTTTTAAATATTATTTTACAAAATCATACTGTACAGATTTTTGTAGTATTTAAGTAGATAACTACAAGTTCATATTTATGTTACAAGTTTAGGTGAGCAGCTCCCCCCCCCCCCCCCTTGGCACAGATCGTTGATCTATGAGGGGGGTAGTTTCCACTAGGTACTATATTATTTTGTTTTGAACCATTTTTGCCGTCTGCATGGAAATAATCTTATTTCATTTCATTTCATTAACGTTACCATCCAGCTGGACAACAACTTCATTAAAATCCATTTTCATAACTTGTTAATTTGGCGATTTCGTTAATTTTGATATTATTTCTTTCCTCATTTCGCTTGAAGTTGAAATTAATTTGTCCAAAGTTGTAATCTATTTATGATGAGTGTAAATTCATATGTCAATTGTTGAAATCTATTTGTCTAAAGTTGTGATTTATTTGCCAAAAGTTTTAATTCATCTGTCGAAAGTTTAAATATATTGGTCGAATGTTTAACTTAATGTGTCAATATTATAAAATATCAAAACAAATTGACAACTCATTTTTTAAAATTAATAATAATTTTTATTATTAACAATTTTGAAGGTAGAAAGTTAACAATATTGTAGCTTCTGGGTAACATGGCTATGATAACAAGAGTGTGATATGTGCGGAGTGTACGAAAATTTATGGTTTCAATGGTCCACCATGGAAGACAAAGCCGCCTCATCCTCCAATCCTAGTGAGCGTACTTTCCTCCTTGCTCCGCGTAGCCGAAGTGATACCGCCCGAATAATGGCAAATTGTACTTTTACCTTAAGCCATCCTGTCGTTGCCACTTCTCAGCCAACATAAAAGCTGCTCTCTTCAAGAAGACCTCATTGTGCCAAGCTTGTGAGGTGGATGAGGGAACACTGGAGCACATGGTCATGCTCTGTCCAGCGTACAGTGATGTACGTGGGGAACTGTTTGAGAATATCGCCCCGATTCTGGACCAACCATTCCATTATCAACAACTCAAAAGTGACACCGCTATTTATAGGTTTATTTTTGAATTTTTTTCCACACTAAATGTTTTATTTAAGAGTTCAATTTAAAAGCAATGCAAGTAAGTGAGTGAAGTGAGCTATTAGCTACTAGTGAAGTGTACTTTAATTATATACACCATACATTTACACACGATTTTATACCTTTATACACAATACACTTGGGTACCTAGTGAATGTTGTAAAATTATGATACCAGTTTGAGGCTGAAAGTATCATTGTAGAATCCAAAAAAAAAAAAATAAAAAATAAAAAACTGGGGATAATTTGCGAAGTTGTTTTCAAATAGTTTTGAGGAGTTAACAACCCTTTCGGCTGGTTATATCGTTATCGTCCATGTAGGGAGAAGAAGAAGGCGAAAGTGAGGAAGACGAAGAGGAAAGAGAAGGACGTTTTTATATCTTTGGTTCTTCCCATCGCTCATACGTGGGCGTCGATGGTAGATGGATATGGGATCGTAGGGCAAGGAGTGTAAGTTAGGTTGGAGATAGGAAGGCAGCGGTGGCGTACAGGATCTGCTGTGTGTGTGTGTGTATGTGTGTTTGAAGGATCCCTCTCCCGTGGTGTGGGTGCACTAGTATATTCTTGACCTGCTATCAGAAGCTCTCATCGCCCAGATCCCCGCGAAGGCGTGAAAAACGATTTATGGAAGTGGCGGAGCGCGGGGCGCAGAGATAGTGAGATAGTTGCTTATCGAAACACTGAATTGACATTCGAGATGTGGTTTGATAGTTGGTGATGGGAGTATGAAAGTTTTATCGCGTTTGCGAGGAAATTGATAAAATATCGATCGAGAGAGCGCTTTGGAAGTCTCAGTTTCTCCACCTGGATTCAGCGTTGGAAAATACCTGTGAAACAATATCCACTATTATTGGATCACGAACGTAGAGTTTAGGGCAAAGTGTGATTTCCACAATAACTTTATAAAACAAAAGGTCTTACGAACTGCTGTTAGTCGCCATTGAGAGAGAAAGAGAGAGAGAGAGAGAGAGAGAGAGAGAGAGAGATTGGTTGATTTTTTTGATCTGCACAATTGTTAGGGCCCTTTGGCTCTCTCACAACATACAGAAATCAAAATTGGTTACAAAAGTTTTACATCAGGTTCATGAATACGTAAATTAGAAACATAAAGTGCTATCCTATGGGAAAATAACATAATAAACTTCACATAGAAGTGGACGATCAAGTACTTGTACATGGTAATGGTGAACTTGTGTGGGAAATCAAGATATTGGATGTTTTATGAGAATTTAACAATTTACATTACATAAATTATGTAATTGAGTTAATCGCTAATACTATGGTCAATAAAGAAATAGATGGCTCTTCAGTTGGGTGAAGTTGTGAGCTTTCTTTGGTGGGGGGGGGGGAGTGTTTTAGTGTTTTCACTACAAATGGGCGTCGTATGCTTATTATAAGCTTCATAATAAAGCAATATGGTCGGTGGTCTTCAAGTCAAAGGCAAGTTCACGAGATACCTGGAAGCCTTGTAAGCCAACGAAACCTGCACCCCTTGAGAGTATTCAGGTGAGGGCCTACAATCGACAATTCATTGCTGCGGTGGGTAGATCAATGCCAGATTGTTTTGTACGGATAGAGCACGGCCTCGTGCAAATTTTATTTACCAGGAATATGTTGGGTGCATTTACCAGGAATATGTTGGGTTGTTGGTCCAGGCTGAAGAGGATGGACAAACAGAACCTACCTATGATCTGCATTGACTGGTTTGTTGAGCCAGCTCTACAGCTGATTCAACTGGGTATTACAGTTGGAATCCATTTTTGAGAGGATTCATGCCAAGAAACCTCAACACCATTTCTGGCGAATGAACTGATAATCTAAACTTGGACCTCTTCTGTACGTCGAACGTTTACTAGCCCAGGTGTGCACAATCCCGGGTGCGCCCGATTTTTTACAATTTTTAATCGAAAGTAGACCTCATCCTGCGAATTTTGACACAAGCCGTTCTCTTTTGGATGAGTAGATCTTTTCCCATGATTTTTCAGTTTCGAATGTTTTATGACGTCACGCGCCCCTCCCGCCTGGGCGGGACCCCCCAGCCGACTGTGACGTTATAAACCTTCGAAACTTTAAAAAATCATAGAAAAAGGTCTTCTCACGCTAGAAGGTCGCGGTTGATGTCAAAATTCTCAGAATGAGGTCTAGTTTAGATTAAAAATAACAATAAATAGTTTTTACGATCCCATTCACTGCTGTGATGGGTCGGTCAATGCCAGATTGTTTGGTACAGATAGAGCATGGCCTCGTGCACATGGAGCTCGCAGTTACCAGGAATATGTTGGGTTGTTGGTCCAGGCCGATTTGCATGGACAAACAGAATCTACCTATGATCTGCTTTGACCGGTTTGTGGAGCTAGCTCCGTTGCAGATTCAACTGGGTACTACATTTGTCAAAAGACGGTCAAAGACTTTGCTAAAGACGATCTCAAAATTCGAGATTTTGTCCAGCATTCCGACTTTGTCAAAAGACTTGAATCTCAACTTTGTCCTAAGCTAGCACTCAGCCTGAAAAGGCTAGTTTGCGCACGCTTAGCTGAAGAGATCTGAAAGATCGAAACGAAGTACCAAACATAACTATCCATCGAAAATGGGAAATTTGAAACTTTGCGACTCAGCCCAAAAGCATCTTGATGCAGAAGGGACAGTCAAACATTTGTTTCAGTGATGATGGGATTTTGGTAAACCGTTTTCGTCATCTCGTCACTCATCACCAACGCAAATTTCCCATTTTCAATGGATAGTTATGTTTGGTACTTCGTTTCGATCTTTCGGATCTCTTCAGCTAAGCGTGCGCAAACTAGCCTTTTCAGGCTGAGTGCTAGCTTAGGACAAAGTTGAGTTTCAAGTCTTTTGACAAAGTCGGACCGCTGGACAAAATCTCGAATTTTGAGATCGTCTTTAGCAAAGTCTTTGACCGTCTTTTGACAAATGTTTAAACTCTCCGGAAATGGCTTCTTAGCCAAACTGACAAAATATCAGGACAAAGTCGTCTTTTGACAAAATCTCGAATGTTAAGATCGTCTTTTGACAAAGTCTTTGACCGTCTTTTGATAAATGGGTACTACAGTTGGAATTCCTTTTTGAGAGGGTAAACTGAGGATTCTGTACGGTGCCAGGAACAAAAAATTTGAGGGAGTTGAAAACTACGATTTTAGAGAACATTGAAGTACCGCCAAGGGGAAAGATGAAGAACCACGGATTCACGCTACAACCACATGCCTCAACACCATTTCTGGCGAATGAACTGATAATCTAAACTTGGACCTCCGTCTGCACGTCAAACGTTTACTAGCTCAGGTTTGCACAATTGACCAAAAAAAAAAAAAAATTGGTCGAATAATATTTGACCTATAATATCGAATATGAACGAATAATATTCGAATAATATGAACGAATAATATTCGATCATATTATGATCAGGAAATATTCGAATTTTCCCAGGTGTGCAATTTTGGGTCGGCAGTCACGCTCTGCCATCTGATGGAGAGTGTGCCATGTTCCAGGCTGAAAGCAGCAGATTCTTGGGTGGTGCAATTTCAACTCCATAACAACGCCTCGACGTAAGCTCCTTAACTCGTCCTCAACTTAAGTCGTCCACTTGAGGTCGTATACAATTTTAGGTCAACTACATTTGATTAATTTATGATTAAGAAGAAATTTATTTAATGTAGGTACCACTTTGTTTACTTACCTCTATGTAACCGTTGTTTGCCTACTTTGTATTGGCCTTCGGCTTTATAGCCAAATTATACCTCATGTGTCAAATTATGTTCGAATACTAACGTTTTCAACTTTGAGTGTTGAATAATTAAAAGAAATATACGCGTTGTGACACTCGTTATTGATCCCTTTGTGTTTTGCTTCCGAGTCTACCAAGGTAGCGGAAGCTTTGTTTTCACTATTCAAGGTTGAAAAAAAAAAAAAAGATTTCCAAAATCAAAATTTCCACTCGCATTTTACGTTTCAGACCTTCCTGATCAATTTTGGTTCCCTATCTGTCATTCTCGTCCTATTTAAATGAAATTTTCAGGGATTGTGCGGGTTGAGGTGTGGATGGTTCCGAATGAAAATCATCACCCCTGGACTGATAGTAGCCGCTGCGCATGCGCAAAAGTATATTTCCTTGTAACAGCCATAACTTCTACATTTCCCATCTGATTATGATGAAATTTTGAGGCATCATACGAGTTGGGGTGGAGATGGTCCCCTACGAAAGTCATGGCCCCCAAATTCAGGTTCAGGATTGTTCAGATTGGCGTGTAGATGGTCTGCTATGAGGGTAGAGGAAGGTACTTCGAGACTCATCATCTATACAATTGGGTTATGGATACGAGGAAGTTATGTGCCACACCCACTTGGCAGACTTTTTGTCTCACAAGAACCTATTGTTAGAGTTCAAAGTCGTTATATCTGATATTGTTTTCTTGTTATAACGTTCTTTTCGGCTTTCTGTGTCTCCGATACCGCTCGTGTAACCTTGTTGTGAAAGCTCAAGGTCGTAATATTGACTATTGTTTTCGCGTTTAAATCGTCTTTTTCGAATCTTTTGCCAAAGCTATGTATTCCATTCATTCTTTAATAAACCGCTCATAGTTTAAGAGTTTTTGCTTCCGAGTCTACCAAGGTAGCGGAAGCTTTGTTTTCACTTTTCAAGGACGAAAAAAAAAGTTCTCCAAAATCAAAATTTCCACTCGCGTTTTGCGTTTTAGACCTTTCTGAACAATTTTGGTTCCGTGTCTGTGTGTCTGTCTGTCTGTCTGTCTGTCCGTCTGTCATGAATTCCTTGTAACGCGCATAACTATACGGAGTTATTGTCCGATTTAAATGAAATTTTCAGGAATTGTGCGGGTTGGTGTGTAGACGGTCCCCTATGAAAATCATCATCCGCAAACTGAGAGAAGCGACTGCGCATGCGCAAACGTGAATTCCTTGTAACGGCCATAACTTCTACATTCTCCATCCGATTTCAAAGAAATTTTCAGGGATGTTACAGATTAGTATTTAGATGGTCCCCTATGAAAATCGCTACCTTTGGACAGATAGTAGCTACTGCGCATGCGCAAACGTGAATTTCCTTGTAACGGCTATAACTTACACATTTTCCACTCGATTCCGATGAAATTCTCAGGGATCATGTGGATTAGGTTTTAAATGGTCCCCTATGAAAATCGTTGTCCCCAGACTGATAGAAGCGACTGCGCATGCGCAAACGTGAATTCCTTGTAACGGCCATAACTTCCACATTTTCAATCCGATTTCAACGAAATTTTCAGGAATGTTACAAATTAGTATTTAGATGATTCCCTATGAAAATCACCACCTTCGGACTGATAGTAGCCATTGCGCATGCGCAAACGTGAATTTCCTTGTAACGCCCATAATTTCTACATTTTCCATCCGATTTCAATGGAATTTTCAGGGATGTTACAGAGTAGTGTTTAGATGGTCCCCTATGAAAATCACAGAGAATTGTTTTTCATAGAGGGATTCATTCATAGAGGGATGGTCTTCTGTGAGAATCTCAAATCCCATTATTAGCAAAGCTTGGGTAGCTCAGAGGATAAAGTCTTGATCTGAGTACCTAAGGTCGCGGGTTCGAAACCCAGCTGAGGTTATGTATTTTTTTTATCCAATCACATACACCTACTCACTTAATTTTTCATCCTAATTTGATGAAATTTTCTAGGATTGTCCAGATTAGCGAGTAGATGGTCCCTTATGAGGGTAATGAAAGGTACTAAGAGATTGGTGTTTTGAGATCAACTACTATGCATCGGATCATCTATACAATCGGGTTATGGTTACGAGGAAGCTATGTGCCACACCCACTTGTTTTTAATGTACAAAAAGTTGTTGACAATTTTTACGTTGGTAGGTATGAATAGAGAGGGTGATCTTGTTTTGAAGGGAATGCGTACGTGGAATCTTTCAATGGCTGATTATCACTCAGTGTGGGTCCTAAGATTCAAGGAGCGGAGATAGGCAACGACCCGCACGACCGAACCATCATGCGGGTATAGTGTACGTTTTCTACCTACAGTTTCCATGATGAAGGAAATAGGCAAGATCCCTCGGTCTTCTCTCATTTTAGGGCAAAAATGTCTTTCGCGAAGAACGTCGATTTTTACTGGAAGATCCACGGTTTTTGGCACGGGAACGAGGATTTTACACCATTAGTCCACTTAACCTGCAGTTTCAGTTAGTGTTACAAACGTTTGAAGAAACGAAAAATTTCCGAGATTTTCAAGATTTTACTATTCGGGCTCAACTTTCAACATCTTAGTCTTCTTTTAAAAAGTTTTATTTAACACTAGGGATATAGAGAATTTAACGCTCTTTCCGACGGTATAATTACATTTGAATTTTGAGCGAAAAACAAGGGAGTTAAGGCTGTTCTACTGGCATAAGGTCGAAAATACGAAAAAAATCTTAAAATTGAAAAAAGTCGGGTTATAAAGATGTTGAAGAGAAATCAAGAGACAAAAAAAGTCGCAAATTAGTTGAAGAATTGAACCCTCGCCGGTGGTTCGACCTTGACCTTGACACCCTGTATTGATGAACCAAATCCTGGGGAATGCGGGGATATTTCACTTGAATTATTTTCTACTTATAAGAATATTAGATACCATCAAGTAGTGTGGGAGGGAATCAGGTCGTGAGAATGTTCGTTGGAACCGTTCATACCATTGACTTCAATATTGACCCGAACGAGGCTTTCACTCGCTCATTCTGCTCTACCGAAAATAATCCCCCGCACAAAGTTAAAATACACTGCGCTCTCGTTCTCCTTTCAATATTAACTCCACCTCTGGTGCTCCGTATAAATGAAACTGCTCCAATTTAGAAAATGAAAGGGGCCATATTTCCAAAGTACCTTCCGTTTGAATGCAAAGGCCAGTATTGAATAAATGAGAGCAAGAGAGGGTCGTGAAGGTTTTTGAAATCTCAACCAAAAACCGAAGAAATTGTTTTAAAATTTTCAAGTGTAAAGTTAATGAATCCATTAAGGCTGATACTAGGATTAAACGTATCCGAATTTACAGAGCCTACTATCAAGAATTGATATTATTTGATATCAAAAGTTGATATCAAATCCCTGAAAATTTCATCAACATTTTTCACATACACATTTGACATTTTTGACATTTGACACACAGACACAATTCAAAAATTGTTCAGTGAGGTCTAGAACGTTAAACTCAAAATTTTGATTTTGGAGGACATTTTGTATCCCTCAAAATGTTCTCAAACCACTAAGTACAGCGTACAGCGGACGCACGGAAAATGTTTCATTCGATTTTCAGATTCTAAGTAACCTAATTTGACACGTAAGCCATAACATTTTGAGGGTTACTAAGATGTAATTTTTGCTCCCGAGTCTACCAAGGTAGGAGAAGGTATTCACCTTTCAAATTTGATAATAAAAAAATGTTCTCCAAAATCAAAATTTCCATTCGCGTTCCACGTTTTAGACCTTCCAGAACCGTTTTAGTTCCGTGTCTGTCTGTATGTGTGTCTGTCATGAAATCCTTGTAAAGGGCAAAAGTATACTAAGTTATTTTCCGATTTTGATGAAATTTTCAGGGATTGTGCGGGTTGGCGTGTAATTGGTCTTCTATGAAAATCATCGCTCGAAACTTATAGAAGTCAGTGCGCATGCGCAAACGAGTATTACTTGTAACAGCCATCATTAAATGATGAATATAGAAATTTTCTACATTTTTGATCAGAATTTTTGATCAGAATGATGAATTATATTATTATGATGAATATATTATATCAAATGATTTGATTTGATTGAATGATGAATATAGAAATTTTCTATATTTTTGATCAGAATGATGAATATAGAAATTTTCTACATTTTTGATCAGAATTTGTTGAAATTTTCAAGGGCCTACCCTACAACATGGGCCAAGCCTAACGTTTGCTAAAATCTGAGCAAATCGCGTCATGCATTTACCTTAATGTATTATGCATTTATCATTTGTATAGTAATTTATCTTACAGTTATTTATCTTATTTACCAAATAAACGTTTGCTAAAATCTGAGCAAATCGCGTCATGCATTTACCTTGATGCATTATGCATTTATCATTTGTATAGTAATTTATCTTACAGTTATTTATCTTATTTACCAAATAAACGTTTGCTAAAATCTGTGCAAATCGAATCATGCATGTATCTTGATGTATTATACATTTATCATTTGTATAGTAATTTATCTTACAGTTATTTATCTTATTTACCAAATAAACGTTTGCTAAAATCTGAGCAAATCGAATCATGCGTTTATCTTGATGTATTATGGTAATTTATCTTATTGTATTTATCTTATTTACTAAATAAACAAATGTATTTCTCCATTCCCCCAAAACCAGACCTCCCTCGAAATTCACGAAAAACTGTCTATCTTGCACAAACCAGTGAAAATTTCATCGAAATTGCTCATGGATTTGTGGTAGTCATTCCTGAGACAAGAAATGGACTACAATAGACCCACAGTTTGACTAATATGGAACCGTAAAGTTGTCGGAAAAGTAATAAATCGAAAACACGAGTGGAAATTTTGATTTTGGGGAACCCACATTTTTTGAAGAATACAAATTAGGAAGCAAAAGAAACTGACTGTACTTCTTAGAATGTGAGGAAGAGATAATTTCAGGAAAATTGCGTTCAGTGGGAAACGTCGCAAGGTCGCTTTAGTGGGATCGGGTAAAGATAGAAATACGCCACATATACCGTTAGAAAGAGCTCAAAAAACTGTGTAAGATCGACTCAAAAACAGAAAAACTTCACACTTAAGAGGGAGATCCTAACCATTTTTCTCAGATATCTCCGTATTAGATAACCCTATAGGGACAAAATTTTGTAATTCTTCATCTTATTAGTCTAGAAATAGAATACCGAGCATAGATTTTAGATTTTTAAATTTTATCATATAGGTAGTTTTATTAGTACCTACCATAAATCATAAATATGAAAAATCATAAATACCTATGAAAAAATTGAAAATTCATATATCTCCACGAAGAT
This sequence comes from Apolygus lucorum, assembly GCA_009739505.2. Lineage (NCBI taxonomy): Eukaryota > Metazoa > Arthropoda > Insecta > Hemiptera > Miridae > Apolygus > Apolygus lucorum. Next base: position 47,241,908 of record CM019179.2, read on the forward strand.
CTATCAGAAATAACCTCCTGAGTGTTCCCTAAAAATCTCAGAATTTTCGGTTCATCCGTTTATCCATGGTTTGGGAAATACTTTTGACTTGAGCCATATGAATCAGGGCTCCAAGAAGTAAGGAAGTTAGGATTGTAGTTCCACCCCGAACACAGAGATGTCTCTGTAATAGGTGGCTCCTTCCCGCGGCAGAAATAGTCACAGAGTACCGGAGACAAGTTAAATAGTTGAATAGTAGTGGAAACAGTTCATACTTCATATCCCTAACCTAGATGTGAAGGTACTTTTCCCTCGTCATCCATTTACCGATTTACCTTGTTTGGGTTTGCCCTTGTAATTGAAATAAATGAATATCTCCCTGTGAACATGACTGAGTATGCCAATCAGATGAGGGTGTGGGTGGTTCACTATAAATTTCGTGGCCGGATTATCGAAGTCTTTGGGCATGCTCAAATGTGAAACTTATATAGAAGTTCACTTCTTCAGTTTGTATCCGATTTTGATGAAGGTTTCAGGTCCGGTCTCTAATATTAAGGCGACAACATCCAGATAATAATGGATCCATTGTGCCGAGGATTTACTACAAATAATTAATGATCCTCCTTCATGAATTCAGGACACGTATCTCGTAATATTCCACCCGACTAGGATGTACAGTCAGAATATCAACTCGGGGCCATCGTATTGGAACTACTACAGCTGCTCCTTTCACAAGCTGTAATAACCCGCATATGTTTCGTGAGCATCCTTATCCTCCGCACTTCTCTCCAGTCGGCATCTGAAAAGGGAGAAATATAGATGATAGAAAAACAGGTGCAGAGAGGTGTGGACGGTGGTTTCCTCTTCAGATGGCGCCACACAAAGAAAGTCGATCCCCCTTTTCGGTTGTTTACCGTGAGGCCCAAGTGCTAAAAGGAAAATAACAAAAGGGCCACACACCCCCTCGCCACGGTACTGTCCGATATAGCCCTTCTTCGCTAACCTCTGTGTGCTGAAGGCTTTTTTCACCAGCTGGGTTGTCGGAAAATTGGAACTACCTCAAGAGCCCTTCTGCACCAGAAAAGTTTACCTTCCGTTCGTATTTTAGAGGAAATAGTTATTGAGAGAGACTGAGAGGCACTTCTCTCGTACGTTGGAGCGAAATGCATTATGTTAATCACAGTGAACTGTGATGTTCTTTGTCTTAACCCATTAACGCCCGAAACCTTTTTTTCTCAATATATTTTGAAAATGAATCTGATATTCCAACTCCAAAAAGTCTTTAGAGCACGGAGAAAATAATTTTTAAAATCTGGTCGGATTTCAAAAAATAGTTTCAATAAATTAAATAATTTCAAAAATCTTCGAATTTCATGGGGTTGCGCTACCATATCGCGACGCTGTGCACCATAAGAACTCGTGTTTTTCTTTCAAAACTGAGTTTTCAGCAGATCGTGTCGTGATCTCACCGGTTCCACTAGGGACTCACTCGGAATGTCTGATGCGGAATACTTCCAATATTACGTAATTAATTCATCAACTAATTTGTCAAAAAATACCACTGAAGGGAGCATTAGATAAAGGATCACTGCCCTGGTGATGACAACATGGGTATTTGGTAGGGTACTCGTTAGTTCTTACAACCTCCAGCCAGGTGAGGTAATCGTTAGTTCTGATGACATCCAATCAGGCCATTCCCCTTTGAATATGTAGCTGAAGCTTCGTGCTATGTGCCACACCCTCATTTCTGGAGATAAAAAATCATACATCACTATGATCAGAAAGATCTGGAGAAAAGGATCCAGGTCCTCTCAATGACTCTGGAAGGTGCCCAGCCAGAAAAAGCCTCCATACAGAAAGGGCTTTTATGTTGCCATATGGCAACACTGGGCGTTAATAGGTTAATCGTCGCTTAAGAACCAGCATTCCTGTTCGGTCCTGACCTAAATCGAGGCAATAAATCCTACCAAAAAACTTGGATGTATCTAAGAATAAATTATTTAAAGAATTCGGACCAAACACTCAAGAAGCTGAAGTATCAACTAAATTCTCATGGATTGAGGCGATTACGGCATCTCTGGAAACGCGATAGTGGCCGCACTCGCCAAGCAAACAGTCGTTGAAATGTGAAAAAAATCAATCATCACAAAAATAACACGTTTTTTCGTATTTAAACGCCATTTTCTCCCTCAAATATCATAGTAAACCAAAAAATGATTTACCGTTGGAAAGCCAACAATTTGGGCATGTTATTCCCGAAAAGCGTCCACCAAAACGAGCAGGGATTCAGAGTGGAAACTTCATTAAAACGCTGCAAATTATTACACAAAGGTTTATTATTTTTCTATATAGATCACTCGTCTGCAAAGAACACGGCTTTGCCATTGTAACCACCAACCAACTTGAAGAAAAACATCGATCGCAATTTCGGTCAGCTAAAATTTGAACGGAGATTAGGCCTCTTTTGCGATTCACACTCGTGTTTCTGATTAATCGTAACTCCAACCCTTAAATTCTCGTAGGGAGCAAACGGTTGGTCCTACTGACGATCCCTGTAACAGAGCTGCGTGTGGTCCCTAAAAATTCTAAAAATTCAATTACTATCTTAAATTGAGCTGCGTGTGGTCTCTAAAAATTCTAAAAATTCAATTACTATCTTAAATTGATGGAGGAAAATAAAGCTGCGTGTGGTCTCTAAAAATTCTAAAAATTCAATTATTATCTTAAATTGATGGAGGAAAATAGAGCTGCGTGTGGTCTCTAAAAATTCTAAAAATTCAATTACTATCTTAAATTGATGGAGGAAAATAGAGCTGCGTGTGGTCTCTAAAAATTCTAAAAATTCAATTACTATCTTAAATTGATGGAGGAAAATAGAGCTGCGTGTGGTCTCTAAAAATTCTAAAAATTCAATTATTATCTTAAATTGATGGAGGAAAATAGAGCTGCGTGTGGTCTCTAAAAATTCTAAAAATTCAATTATATCTTAAATTGATGGAGGAAAATAGAGCTGCGTGTGGTCTCTAAAAATTCTAAAAATTCAATTACTATCTTAAATTGATGGAGGAAAATAGAGCTGCGTGTGGTCTCTAAAAATTCTAAAAATTCAATTACTATCTTAAATTGATGGAGGAAAATAGAGCTGCGTGTGGTCTCTAAAAATTCTAAAAATTCAATTATTATCTTAAATTGATGGAGGAAAATAGAGCTGCGTGTGGTCTCTAAAAATTCTAAAAATTCAATTATATCTTAAATTGATGGAGGAAAATAGAGCTGCGTGTGGTCTCTAAAAATTCTAAAAATTCAATTACTATCTTAAATTGATGGAGGAAAATAGAGCTGCGTGTGGTCTCTAAAAATTCTAAAAATTCAATTATTATCTTAAATTGATGGAGGAAAATAGAGCTGCGTGTGGTCTCTAAAAATTCTAAAAATTCAATTATTATCTTAAATTGATGGAGGAAAATAGAGCTGCGTGTGGTCTCTAAAAATTCTAAAATTTCAATTACTATCTTCAATCGATGGAGGAAAATAGAGCTGCGTGTGGTCTCTAAAAATTCTAAAATTTCAATTACTATCTTCAATTGATGGAGGAACAATACATCTATAGTATTACATCTAACTATCAAAGTTTTTGAGAGTTTTAAAAATATAAAACCTTATTTTTCACCCCTTAGAAGTGACCTTCATCACCTAAAATCTTCGGGGTACAACTAGACCCCAAATAGAGCCTACATACCAAATTTCATCAAAATCGGTCAATGCTAAGTGGGGAAAGTGCCACGTACGGCGTACGAACGGCCAAGTTTTTATTCGATTTTCGGATTCTACGTATACTTTGAAACGTAAACTAACAAATTTTGAGAGGGGTTTACATTTTTTTTTCTTGGTCGATTACAAACGATCATTATTGAAAATAATAGGTAAACCAAAAAAGTCAAATTTCAAAAATGTTGAAATTTTGCTTTTTGACTTGATTTTTTATTTTATTTTATCAATTGTTTTCTTAAAGATATCCTCAAATTTGTACTTACTAGGTAAATAACGGAAGTTATGATTGAAGAAAAACTTGGAAAAACAAGAGTCAAAACAAAGTGTCAAAACTCAGTGCCAACCTCCTTGCCGGCTCTCGAATTGAAAACCTTGATTTATACCTCCAACATTAGTTTCACGTGATTATTTTCTTACTAATGGAATTCATTGTAAATGAGTTAACCCTTAACTGCACACAATTTCCTATTTTCTTGAAAAAAATGAATTTCATGTATTTTGGCCCCCTGAAAACGAAAATGACAAGGAAAAGGCCCCAAAATACAAAGTTTGACCGATAATCCCTAATTTATGCCCTTATCATATATGATAGAACGTGGTTAAGCAGCCGAGACGATGATTTCATATGTGATATAATGCGAGTAAAATGGTTGAAAGAAATACGTATGACCAAATAGGTTTTTCGCATACTGCTATTTAAAAATCACATTTATAATGCTACAAGAAAGCATAAATGCTCATTTGGAGTTTCTATCACCTATTTAGAAACTTAGTAGGATTATGGACAAAAATCCAGTGATATATTATACATAGACATTTTTTCAAAGAATTTATTATTTTTAATTCATAGTTTTTATTTTATTTTTTATTTTATAGTTTTTATTTTATTTTTTAGTTTATTTTTATTTATAGTTTTATGTAATTAATACGGTTGGGGTTTTTATGTAATTAGATTCTTTTAGTTCCATCTCTGTCCACATAATATGTGGACACATATTCATCATAATATGATTCATATAATATAATATATTATATTATATGAAGTGGTTAGGAACCATTTCTGAAATATAGTAGAGATACCTAATGTGAAATTTATGCTGACGTCAAATACAATTTATAAAATCATCAATAACATGAAATAAAATTATATTTAAAAAAACATCATGTGCAGCAAGTGGCTTGTAACACGTTGGAACGAGATGGTAATGCAGTGGAGAAGTCCACATTCTATCATGTATGAAATTCCCCCAGGTCCTCCTCCTTCACGTTCTATCATATGAGATATCAAAGCAAAAGCGCAGTTTCCAATAACACTGGAAACTTGATCGATTAGTTCTTTTCATATTTCATTTCTACATATCTTGAGACAGCACGCAGTATTTTTTCAGCTGAAAATCTCCAAAAATGTTGTTGTAAGAGGCACAGCAAAACAACACTTCTCAGGCGTGTTGTCCACTCGTGATTACTGCTGATTTGAAGGAGGTTATAACCTTACAGGAGGGGTTATGGATATTCTTTGATTCTTACGAGATCTAGCGGTTGTTGACTAAGGTAAAAATACCATAAAGAGCTCGAGAAGACCACCAGAATGCTCTTGAGCCTCGTTTAAAAATCCATATCATGTATGATAGCTGGTGCAGTTAAGGGTTAAGTGCATTTTTTCAATGAATACTATTGGACTACGCGTGAAATAAATAATTTTTCTGACTATCCTGCTCATGAATTCCATGGTATTCGAGTTGAGGGAAGTGGGTATTTAGAACGTTACCCGGGCATTCATGTCAAGTTCCAGATATTACAGAGTATTATTTTTATCGTACAAAAGAGGGGATGCGAAAGTTCCGCAGAACCCAGGAGTATGTTAAAACGACCCGATCGAGCTAACCCGCTCCGCTGAATGATGATTGATGTGGTTTTCGTACATTGTGCTCGCGGAAGCCCCCTGGAATCCCCAGAAGGAAGAAAAGGGGGATTTTAAAGTCAACCCCATTATGGGGCCAACCGCAAACAGAAGGGATAGAACCGTGAAGAGGAGAGGCGGGAGGACCCAAGCATGGCGTAGAGACACATCGATCTCTTCTCTGTGCACAGGAGAGCGGAATATAGAGGGCAGTGGCGGGAACCACCACTCATCACCATTGTTTTCTTGATCCCGGCAGCGTTCTCTTGTCCCTTCGACCCCCACACTCCCTCCGTCATCCCCGCGCTTTCCTCAATTAGCCCTTTTGTCTCGTCCTTGTGGAGAAAAGGTTTTTTAATGCCTCTGGGCGCAAAAAATTAATTTAAAAAATGAATAAAATAACTCATTACTTGGAGCGGTTCGCTTGTTTCGTCTCATTAGGTGCTTTTTGTATCTCGTTAGTTCCAGCTTCTCATTAAGCCCGAGAAATTTAATTATTACGGCGTTAAACGCTATAACAACGAATGAATTCGTTTCTTTCTTAAGAACTTTGGAGACTTTAATTTTCTATTCAAAGCCTCTCAAAAGAGAGCTTAGCATGATACATGGTATCCCAACAAATGTAATAATATATTATTACCAGCTGAAACTTATCTCTTTGCAATTTGATCTCATTTTCGATTTATGAGGAGGTTATAATAGGATCATTATTTTGTGACAGAATAGTATTATAATATAATAATTATAGTCGCTTTTGAAAAGGAGACAAAACAAGAGTTTAGGCTTACCATCGTCGTTCAACATGGGCAACTCACAAACTTCCTTTGAGTTTGTTCGATTAGTTTTCATGATAAGAACGTCAAATTTTCAGGTTGGTACATTTAGACATAAATGACAAGTGCTGCTACACAGTACAAGAAATTATAGGACCATAGTGTAAGCCGGGGGGTTTAGAATTGAGAATGGTTTTGGGGATTGAATTTATAATTTAAGGTAATTTTGGAAGTTCACTGCTATTTGAGAGTGTTGTTGTGTGTGTTGGTAAGAATTTAGAATGAATGCATTTAAACTAGAATATCAGGAATACCAAATAGGCTTACTTTAAGACATAGCATGAAATATAATTACCTGGAAGCGTAACTACGGCGGCTGGGAGACGAGGCTGCTTCTGTAGTATCTCAGATTTATAAGCCAGAAGGGCTACTTTCCAGGGAGCCGGGACGAACTTGCAACACTACCCTTTCACCGAGGGGATGTAAGACGGTTGAATGTTCTGCTGGGGTATACTCGCGCACAGACCACAATACTGCGTTACTGGGGATACTGTGTACCAGAGGATAGCGTACCAGAGGATAGCGTAACAGGAGATGCGTACCAGGGGTTAGCGTACCAGGGGAAGCGTACCAGGGGATCGGACAGCTGCCAAATATACGCGGGCCTTATGCTCGACCGTCCACAAGGATAGCTGAAGGGGAACTCCACTCAACCCTGGCAGCAATGGAGGTCCCTTGGTTTCTCCCCTCCACTTTTCAGATTGGCCAACTGCAGCAAATGGTCTGGTCTGTGTGGGTCTGTCCTTGGCATGGTGGCGGACATCTCTCTTGGTTGCTCGTATGGATGTAAGTAGTATGGAGTAGGTAAGTAATGTCATTGCTGTATTGTTGTTGGGTCCAGGGGTTGTTGGGGTAGGGTAATAGAGGGTGTTTTTATCTCTTCGGAGCCCTTCTTATCCCTACCCAAGTCAAGGTCATGCGTCCCCGTCGCACAACCCGGGCCCCCTGGGATGGACAGAGGTGGTCCCATTAGGTTTCCCTGGTGGACCCCTCTTGAACTTCCAGGGGTGGCTGAATGACCCTCTGGCGAGTAGGGAGGGGACCCCTGTTAACGGGTTCCCTGACCCTTATTCATGCGCTTCCCTGTTATGAATACAGAACCAACAGAGCCTCATAACCCCCGCCAGCCCATTGGCTCGCGGGGTATTAGGGGAGGCGCTCAGAGGCGCCCCAGGCAGGGGCGTCGGCCATCCTCCCCCTCTTCCTCTTCCTCATCATCCCTACCCTCATCCTCATCCACTGCCTCTTTGAACCACCAGTGTGCCCATTGTGAGCGGGCATTCACTACCAGGTCCGGCCTTGGTCTCCACATCAGACGGAAGCATCCTGTTGCTGCTAATGCTGCTATTGATATTGAACGAATACAGCCCAGGTATGCTTCCGAGGAGTTGCGCAGGATGGCGGCAGATGAGGCAGTGGCTGTGCCTAATGGGGTACGTAATATTAATGTTTATCTAAATGAACGTTTTCCCACGCGCACAGTCATTGCAATCAAGAACATCCGCCTGAAGCCCCACTATAAGCAGCTTGTCCAGGAAGCTATCCTGGCAAATAGCAGTGGGGCTTCTCCCGCATCTCCTATTGCTGATGTGGAGCAGCAGCCTGCCATTCAGTATCCCTCCCCCGGGACCTCCGGTCTTCTTGCCGATCTGAAGACCGAAGTTTTAAGGCTCGGGGGGCAGGTAGGTCGTATTGAAGGCTATGAAAGCACCTACCTGCAGGATCTGGTGAGGCGGGCTGTTGAAGGGCTGGATAACCTGGAAGACGAGGTTGCAGCCTATTTAGGGAGAATCTTCCCGCAGGTTGGGGACGCGACCGTGACGCGGCACCAGGGGGGACCTCCTCCCAGAATGGTGTTGCGTGGAGGTCGCAGAGCAGCTAAACAAGCAAGACGGCGGGAGTACCACCGGGTTCAGAGTTTGTGGAGGAAGCATCCGGCGCGTGTGGCTGCGGAGGTACTGGAGGAGCCTGGGGAAAATCAAGTTCAACCCCCTCTCCAGGAGTTTGTGGATTTCTGGGAGCCACTTCTGAGTGCTCCCAGTCACGACCCTGGGGAGTGTGTGGTTCCCTCAGTCTCCACCAGGGATTCCTTGCGCAGCATCATGTGCTTGCCGGTGCTGTCTGACGAGGCACACAAGTGCCGTGTCAGGAACTCCACTTCCGCTGGGCCCGATGGTGTTTCCGCCCGACGCTGGAATAAAGCACCTAAGACGATTAAGCTGCTCATCCTCAACCTGCTCCTCCTAGCGGGAAGACCCCCGAAAGCATTAACCCGTACCCGAACCGTGTTTATTCCCAAGAAAGGGGGAAGTGGGCCTGGAGGCTATCGGCCGATCTCTGTATCTTCGGTAGTCTTCCGCCACTTCCAAAAAGTACTGGCATCTCGCCTCCAGGTGGCTGGTGTCATTGGTGATGTCCAGAGAGCGTTTCGGCCAGCGGATGGCACAGCGGAGAACCTTACAGTTCTCCAAACTGTCATCTCGCTGGCCCGTATTAAACGCCGGCAACTCCATCTCGCCGCTCTGGACGTCGCTAAGGCCTTTGACACAGTCAGTCACCTTGCCCTGACCGATTGCCTTCGTGGTGTCGGGGCCCCATCTCGGTTAATCGAGTATGTGGCCTGTCTGTACCAGGAAGGCGTGACGGTCCTCGAGGCAGGAGGTGAGGTGTCAGGGGATATACGGATCGGGCGTGGGGTACGCCAGGGGGATCCCCTATCCCCACTTCTCTTCAACCTGGTCGTGGATACGGCCTTGGGTAAGCTGCCCACAGAAGTAGGGTTTGATCTCGCCCCTGGGGTGCGAGTAGGAGCATTGGCTTTTGCCGATGATGTTATCCTACTCGCAGAAACCCGTGAGGGCTTGCAGATCGCCCTCAATGCATTTGCTAAGCAGCTAGCCGGGTGTGGACTTGTGGTTAACCCTGATAAGTGTGGGTCGGTCTCCTTGGTCCCGTCGGGTCGCCAACATAAGGTGAGAGTTGTGGATGGGGGTTTTGTCGTTGGACAGTCCTCCATCCCATCTCGATCCGTGTTGGAGGTTTGGCGGTACCTTGGAGTCGACTTCATGGGGGTGGCCACTATAACTGCCAGCCGTGTGGACCTTGGTAGAGCGCTAGCTCGCGTTACCAAGGCTCCATTGAAGCCACAGCAGAAGCTGCGCCTCCTTCGCACGTACTTACTGCCGAAGCTAACCTATGGGTTAGTCTTTGGCAGGCTTACGGCGGGGAGGCTGCAAGAATTAGATCGAGAAGTTCGCTCTGCTGTGCGCTCTTGGCTGAAGTTCCCACCTGGTGTCCCAAGTGCCTATTTCCACGCACCGGTCAAATCCGGTGGGCTTGGCATTGTGTCTCTCTCGGCATGTATCCCTTCTCTGCGCCGCCAGCGCCTGCTAGCCCTTCAAGGGTCGAGCTGGGAGGTCGCCCGTGCGGCTGCTGATCTTGATTTTGTCAGGCAGCAGTTAGCATGGTGCGACCGAGCAACACCATCTGCTCCTAAACCCAGTTCGTCTGCTGAGTTCGCTGCTGCGCTGCATGAATCGGTAGATGGTAAAGAACTCCGACAGTGCTCCGAAAGCCTTCTCTCATCCCAATGGGTAGATTGGGCTTCGGAGGGCATTGGGGCCCGCGACTACCGACACTTTCACGCCATCCGCGTGGCATCTTTGCCAACTGCGGTGAGGTGTTCAAGAGGTAGTCGCGGGACAACCCTACCTCTTTGCCGCGCCTGTCGGAGTGGAAATGAACATTTATATCATGTAGTGCAGCAGTGTCCTCGGACTCATGGTGGCCGCATTCTACGTCATGATGCGGTCGCCAAGCAGATAGCAGGTGCTTTGTCATCTAGCGGCTGGGATGTTGAGAGAGAGAGATTGTATCACATGCCAAGTGACCAGGGTAAGAAGCCCGACATTGTTGCCGTCAAGCCCGACCAGTCTTGCATTATCCTGGATGTCCAAGTTGTCAATGGCAGCTTGGACATGGAGCAGACTTGGCGGGCCAAGATAAGGAAATATGACACAAATGATTTACGGCAAGCAGTGTCGGAGCTAAAAGGAGTGGCACCCAACAACATCAGGGTGATGGCTGCAACCTTGTCATGGCGCGGTGTGTGGTGCGGGAAAAGTGCCACGGAGTTGCGCGAGTTGGGCATCTCGGTAGGCGTACTCCGTGGTATCACCACCCGTGTCCTGCTCGGCTCATATTTGAACTGGTGGTCGTTTTATAGAGGCACTTCCCTTCATCCTTCTCTCCCACCCCCACCTTCCTCATCTTCCCTTATCCCTAGGGCCGGCGTCGGGTGAGTCCTGGGCGTCCTCCCCATTATATTTGATTTATTTATTTATTTTAAATTTATGGCGTGCCCCCTCCGTCACCAAAGACATTTTGTCTTGAGGGGAGTTAATTCGAAAAAAAAAAAAAAAAAAAAAAAAAAAAAAAAAAAAAAATGGAGCCTGTGAGCATTTGCTCACAATAGGTAGCGGAATGCCTTAGAATAAGTATTAAAAATCCTTGTGAGTTGATCAGCGAAGGAATATAGATTGCAGAGTACTCTTGGTGTATACGTTGTGATAATTCCTGTTTTAAAAACTGACTTTGATTGTTAATTGACTACTATGTTGTATGTGTGCTTTCATGTATATATGTAGGTACCGCTATAGTTATTTATTTAAGACTGTGATAATGATTGATTAGGTGATAATGACTATATTCATTGATATTGGCTGTGAAGATGAGTTTGTGTGATGATGTATGTGATATTAGGTAAAGCTGCGTGTTCGTTTGTTCTAAAGATTAGTTATAGATTTTATGCGTGAGCTTTGTTTTTTAGTCTAAAATGCTCTTCTTGTTGTCGGTGTTGGAGCCGTTTGCGGGTGTAACGTGGGTTCGGGCTGCCTTGGTCCCGTCCGGGGGTGGCATCCTGTCCTGGTTCGTCCTTGGGTCGAATGCGTGGTGCGTTCTCTGAGGACGCTGTGCTTTTGGCTTTGGGACGCCACCATGGTGGGTGGGCCCGGGCGGGGCCGGGGTTCCCCTGGCCCCGCGCCGCTTGCGGCTCACACACACCTCCCTTGACTTGCCATATTCATACCTCAAGTTGTATGTATTTGTTTATTTTGGCCAATAAAATTCATTATCATTATCATTATCATTAGAAAAAGTCTGCCAAGTGGGTGTGGCACATAGCTTCCACGATCCAACACTTCATGACGAACTAGGTAGGTACCTCCCGAGTTAAAGCGAAATTTTACAACTAGGTAGGAAAGTTTGCCTTTGGGATCTTTCAATGGATACTCGGACAAGATTGAAATCTATAGAGAACCATCTAGGCGACGGCTCATGCATTTTACGAGTGTAGCTGCAAATTGGATCGCTTGCATAAAGAGACCGTCTAGAGTCCACAACACACAATCCCTAGAGATGATATCAGAATTGGAAGAAAAACGTAAAAGTTAACCCATTGCCGGCCAATGATGCGTTTTCGCATCGTCATATTTATGAATTTTTTAGGAATTGAAAATATTGGAAAATCGTTGTAGATTAATTTTTTCTCGTTTATAGGTACTGTTCCTAAACTGCTCAAAAAAATTTTGCTTCAACGTTCAGGAACTCATTGCGAATTTGGAGAATTTTTTGAAAAATAGGCATTTTTGATGGTCTGGAGGAGTTTTGACCATGTGGAATTTTTTTGTTACTTAGGAGAAGGAACAATACTTCTCCTCTCTTGATCCTGAATGCTTGGAATGGTGTAGAAGCCAAATACATTCAAAACAAAAAATAAATAAATAATGGTATTGGTTGTACAACGACGAAAATCGACGAATGCGAAAACGCACCTTTGGCCAAAAGCACTTTTGTTTTGAAATTTATTGAAAAATGTTGAGCTTCATTTCATGTTCATACATTCTTAAATATAATGTTTTTACATAAAAATTTCAACTTTTAAATTTATTTCTACCCTTGGCCGGAAATGGGTTAAGAGTGTTGAAGGATTTCACATTTCTGCTTGTGCAGTGGGGGGGGGGGGGGGGGAGGGTCCTCCAAGATCCCTCAAGTTTGGGAGATATCGGACAGTGAGTAGTTAGATAGTTAGAGAATAATACTTGGACCTTTGCAGAGGCTACAATCGATCAGGGATTTATAACATTCAAAGACAACCTACCAGACCCAGAAGTGTGGACCCCCGATAATTTAATCAAAGTCGAGCTCTGAGTTCGTATAGCTTCTCTCGTTACAAGGAATCCGTCGACCCGGAACCGACATTTCAAGAGGTCTACAACGTAACATGTAGGTGAAAACTTTGATTCGGAGCTTTTTTATTCACATCCAAAATTCAAAAAAGATTGAGAAAACTATTTTTCAATAAAATTTATTGAAAAATGGTATTTAATACATTGTATTTAAATCATTTTTGGACAATTTTTAATTTTTGAAATTGTATTTCATTCAAGAATTATATGATGATTACAAGTATAATTTCGTTATTTACCGCAACACAACCAAATAGAATAATATTCTATTGTATATTATACTCGTACCAAGCCGGATCTCAGGGAAAATGAGTAAATAAATAAAAATTTCTCATTTCGAGTCCGTTGCAGTAGGTACATAATTTTCTTCAAAAATTCGCTGAAAGTCGAAAAAATGTTTCTGCTTGGTGTTTTGAGAACTAGAGATCTAACAGTTGAGTATTTTAATAGTTTGATCCGGGATTACATCGAGTGGGTAATATACATATTTCTTTCGGGAGTGGGGAAACTCTCTAAGAGCGAAGAGAAAGTTTCACACCGACAGTGGTGGACTCACCTGCTAGGGCGTACCAACTAGAACCTCACACCCTCTGCTTAGGACTCACCCCGGAACCTAAGAAATCTAAATCTCTAAATTTTTGTGCCTAATGGCTGCTCCTACTTCTGCTCTCCAGTCCGATATCCGATCTCTCCATCAGTAACTGATCCAGGAATAGAACTGTTTTATTCCTCTTCTTCTTCCTCCCATCTTCCATCCAGCTTTTGGTTTATTATTTTCAATAATGAACATTTGGAATCAACCGAGAAAATTTTTGTTTAACCCCCCGTCAAAATTTGTTGGTTTACATTTCAAGGTTATGTAAAATCGAAAATCGAATAAAAATTTGGCCGTCCGCCATATCCGCGGCACTTTCCCCGGGTTAGCATAGACCGATTTTGATGATATTTGGTATGTAGGCTCCATTTTGGGGTCTAGTTGTGCTCCGAAGATTTTGGTTGATGTAGGTCACTTCTAAGGGTTCAAAATAAAGGGTTTAAATTTTGGAAACGACCTAACTCAACAAATTTTGATTTAAAGGTATTGTTTATCCATTAACTTAAGATAGTATTGAATTTTTGGAATTTTTAGAGACCACGCAGAGCTCCGTAGGACAAACCGTTCGCTCCATACGATAACTTAAGGGTTGGACTTACGATAAATCAGAAACACGAGTGTGAATCGCGAAAGAGGCCTAATCTCCGTTCAAATTTTAGCTGGCCGAAATGCGATCGATGTTTTTCTTCATGTTGGTTAGTGGTAACATTGGAAGAGCCGTGATCTACATAGAAAAATAATGAAACTTTGTGTAATAATTTGCAGCGTTTTTGCTTTGTGCACTGGTGTGACAAATACTACTATTGCGTCCCAGCTCGACTTGTTCCTAATCATCTCATGTATGATTGTGTGTATTGCCCTCTTCCGAGTGGGTAATATCAAAAACAACGATTTCAAGGTACAAAGAACTCCACCTCTTCTATTTTTCACTTGTTGAGCCCCACGAAAATAACAGCGTTCAGGAAAGCGGGCGGAAAAACGAGAGACAGTTGTGCATTTTGAAGATCCCAGTTCGCTCTCTCAGGATGGCCGGTTCGCAATCTTTTAATTACTTTCAACTCTGTTAATTAAAACCGATAACATCAACAAACCCAGGGAAGGCGCTTGAGTCGGCGGAATTCTTGGGGGGAAGAATTCGCAGAATCCCCTCTGCCCTCTCCTCGTAACCCTCAATTCGCCAGCTCTCGAGCGAAATTAAATTACCTAATGGATCCGGGGATCAGTGGCCCCAAGTCGTTCGGGAAAGGGAGGCAAAAAAGAATGACAAATAATAGAAACAATTATACAGAACGGTGTTTGTTTCTTGCGAGGCTCGTCGGACTTGAATTCAATTCCCTGGATTAAAACCAGCAATATAAAGACAATTCTCATTCAAGGAGAAGGAAGAATAATGCGGTAGGTATACTCATTATAAGGGACAATTATAATTATCTTGTGACTTATCAATTGACAACAATATAGAAACACTTTTAAAAACCTTATTTCTTGTTGGAACCAAGAAAGTTGAAAAAACTGACTTCACCTCTTCGTTATTTATGAGACACCATATAATGTTAATTTATTTCCTTTCTGTCGGTTTTGCGACTTTGCTGCTGTAATCTTTGTCACTACAGTTCTAGCTCACCACGTCTCAAAAAAACCCTGACAGACAAAAACTTATAAAAGAAGACTTATAAAAGACAGAAAGTCAACTTATACATGTTTAGTTCCATAAGTTTTTTCTGTCTCCTGAAAAGTTGAACAGTTCGGACCTATGAGTTTTTTCAGGTTTTTTCAGGTGCAGGTCATGTACGATGATATCGTTGTCACAGGTTCTTCTGAAGAAGAACACGACAAAAACATGGAAATTGTCATGAGGAAAGCGCGTGAAAATAACATAAAATTTAATCGTATAAAACTTCAATATAAATTAAAGGAGGTAAAATACCTGGGACTCATTTTCTCAAGCCAAGGAATCCGCCCAGACGAAACCAGAGTCAGAGCCATAACAGAAATTGAAACACCAAAATCTGTGAGAGAAATTCAACGATTTTTGGGTGCAGTGAATTTCATAAATAAATTCATCCCCTCATATTCAAAAGTAACAGCTCCGCTACGACTCCTACTCAAGAAGAGCACACCTTGGACACGGACATACCGGCAACAGGAAGCCTTTGAAAATCTTAAGAAGCTCGTCACAGACGCCCCGACGTTGAAGATTTACAATCCTAAGGAGCCAATAGAGATTCAGTGTGACGCGAGTAAGGATGGACTAGGATGCTGCTTACTTCAACAGGGACAACCAGTTGCATTCGCATCGAGAAGCCTCACGCCAGCGCAAATTAATTATTCCCAGATAGAGAAAGAAATGAGCAGTTTATGTATGTCTCTATCTCGTTTTCACCAGTATGTTTATGGTCACAATGACGTCACCATTTATTCAGATCACAAACCGCTATTGAGGATAGTTGAAAAGGATATTTATAAAAATACAGCGCGACTCCAGAGAATGCAGCTAAATGTCATTAAATACAGGTTTACTTTAAAATACCTGAGTGGCGACAAAATGTTTGTCGCTGATATGCTTTCAAGAGCAGCACTAAAGGAAACAGGGCAAGAAGTGGACATGACTCCAATAGTTCACAGCCTGGAAGAGTACCTACCTGTTTCAGAGAGGGAGATCAAGAAGCTTCAAGAAGAGACAGCTAAAGACGTCAGCTTGAAAATGATCCTTGCTCAGGTACACGAAGGTTGGAAAGGAGTAAACCGCAAATCTCTTTCAGTCGAACAAAAAATTTTATTCGACCTTAGAGACAATTTGCTCGTAAAAGAAGGAATCATTTTCTTCAGCGACAAGATAGTAGTGCCAGCAGCTCTACGTCAAGAAATGATGAGTCACATTCACTCACAGACGCATTTAGGCATCAATAAAACCGTCGCCAGAATGCGTTCAATCCTGTATTGGCCAAGAATGGCAAGTGAAGTGGCTGAATGGATTGCGAGGTGCGAAATCTGCCAAACTTTTCAATATAAACAGCAAAAGGAGCCATTAATCTCGACAGAAGTGCCAAATTTACCATTTCAAAAGGTAGGAATGGACATAGGAGAATATCGAGGCTTCACATTTCTCGTTATTGAAGACTATTTTTCCAGGTGGATGGAAATTCTCGAACTGAAAACCAAATCTGCCAAAGAGATCGTTGAAAATCTCAAAACAGTTTTCTGCACGCACGGGATACCCGAAGTTATAAGGTGCGACAACAATCCGTTCAAAAGCCAGGAAATGAAGCAGTTCGCGAAAGAGTGGAGTTTCAAACTCATAACTTCCAGTCCGCACTACCCAAAATCCAATGGGTTGTCAGAGAGAGGTGTCGGGATTGCAAAGAGAATGATCAAAAAGTGTGGGCAATCAAAAAATGATCTAAAAAAGGCATTACTCGAATACCGGGTCACCCCAATAACTGGTCTTGAATATTCACCCAGTGAGATGATGATGGGAAGGATCCTCCGAACAACAGCACCAGCTACCTCTGAAGTGCTCAAACCCAAATTGTGTCACACTCCTGAGCTGAGAAAACAAATGAGGTCGGGTAAGGAGAAGCAAGAAGAAAAGCACGATGTACAAGCCCGTTCCAAACCAGACTTTACCCCAGACCAGTTGGTTTACATGAGGTGGAAAGATCAGTGGAAAAAAGCAGTGATCTCTGAAAAACTTCCCGAACCAAGGTCTTATGTGGTTGATGTCGAAGGGAAGTCGTATCGTCGAAATTCGGCTTTCCTTAGACCTCGAAAGTCACTTGAAGATCACAAGCAACCCCGCAACTCAGTTTCTACGGGTACTACACCAGATCCAGGACCAGGAACATTATCCCCAGCCAAGGAACAGCCACGTCGTTCTGGCAGAGAAACGAAACCGCCAATCAGATTTACACCTACATCAAACTAAAATTAATACCATTAGGAGACTTGAGTTATTTGGAAGACTAGAATTTCTTGAATTACTTAGATCTAGTGTGGATTGAACGGAAGTTCTATTGAAGATATTTCTTATTTACAGTAACTGTTTACTTATTTACACTTATTTACAGTAACAACTGTTGTTACAAATTGGAACCGGAATTAAATTTATTTTAAGAATGCAATTTTTAACTTGAAGGAAAGGTGTACTAATAGCGCTATCTAGCGATGTTCTATCGAGATGAGAGGTTCAGAGAACCCACAATAGGGCCGATGGTTCAACTAGATAGAGGAACAATAAAAGTCAGTCAACATTGAACGTGTTTATTATTAAGAGCTACTCCCGATTCCCGGTAAATAATACATCTACTACCGTTGTTCGTTTCTTCGAGTTGTACTCAGTTTTGGTACTTAGCAACCAATAATCCAATTTCTTAATTAAGGCACCCACAACTCTTTATTTCATCAAATTAAACTTGATTGTGAAGCGAAAATATGGTTGGTAAGTAGTAGCTATGGCAATAAGGTGTTCTTTGCTGGCGAGTGATCGATACAGACAAATAATAAACCTTTGAGTGATGATTTGCAGCTTTGAGGCTCCTCTTCAAAATAATTGTGTTTTTCAGTAGCGCCATTCTTCTTTTGTTATTCCTCCCGTGTAATTACTCAAGAGGAAACACAGTTTGTAATAAACGTTTCTAAATAAAATGCCCTTAGTTAATTCAGAACGCGTAACTTGAGCTGGAAAAAGGGTGGTGATTGTCATTCATATCAGTCGGCGATCCAATCTCAATAAAACGTGTGAGAGGGAAAGTTAAAGTCTGTTTCGACGGCGGTTCGAGCGGTCAGGCGGATTCCCTGGAGAATATTGGGAGAGCTCTGCCTGGAAAATTGGGTTTTTTACACGACGGCTTTTCCCTGCCAATTTCTAGGTGAAGCCCCGACGGGATCTAAAACGGCTGATCCAATAACTTCCATCCCCCACAGTCCGAGCAGATGAAACTTGTAAACCTTTCTTCCGTGGGAGGAGGGCTCAATCCTGCTAATATTGCCTCGCATTGAACGTGTTTATCCGACGTGATACTCTTATTGTGAGAGATCGTCAGATACCATGAAATACACCTGTATCTTCTCGTATACAGATACAATAAAACAGCGAGAGTAATATTAACAGGGCGTTGAAGAGTCTTTCTCCTCTGGAGATGAGTACAACAGGGGAGGGCCATCGAAGACCGGTACTTCTACGAATAACCAGGAGGTGATGGTGGACGGTTTCAGAATATTTGGCAGAACTACTTGTTCAGGGCCGAATGGGCTACCACATAATTATTGTTAGATAGACAGGTCGTTAGTGAAGTGGAAGTGACTGTGCCCTGGGAGCTGTGTTTCAACAGTTGAACTTATCACGCCCCATCGATCAAGAACCTGAGTCATCAATATCCCAAAAGGACCTAGATCACTATCATCCCACATCTAACAGCTGGCCGTGAGATACCCTCAAGCAGCAAAATCTCTCTGAACCGTCTGAGGTCATAGCAAAAGCACTGCGAGCCAGTCCTCCCCATCACGGTCAGAAATCTTGTATACATAAAGATACGGCTCAATCAACTGAGGCTTAATTAACTCAAAATTATTTTGGTTTATTATTTTCAATAATAAGCCATTGGAATTGAGCAAGAAAGAACAAATTTTAACCCCACTCAAAATTTGATGTTTCACGTTTCAAGGTCCGTAAAATTCGAAAATCGAATAAAAAATGTTCCGTCCGTCCGCCACTTTTGTTAGCAACCCTGGACCGATTTGGTTCAAATTTGGTACCCTCCATTTTTATACCTCAAATTTGGTTATATGGGCTCCATTTGGGGTCTAGTTGACCCGCCAAGCTTTTGGTTGATGTCAGTCACTTCTAAGGGGTGAAAATGGGGGGTGCGCCTTGATTTTTAATCGAGAGTAGACTACATCCTGAGAATTTTGGCACCAACCGCGACCTTCTAGCGTGTGCAAATCTTTTCCTATGATTTTTAAAGTTTTGACTGTTTATGACGTCACGCGCCCCTCTCGCCTGGGCGGGACCCCCCAGCCCACTGTGACATCATAAACGGTCGAAACTTTAAAAATTCATAGGAAAAGATTTACACACGCTAGAAGGTCGCGGTTGATACCAAAATTCTCAGAATGAGGTCTACCTTAGATTAAAAATAACAATAAACAGTTATTCCTACCCAGGCGCACACCCTATTGAGGGTTGAAATTTTCAAGAGTGCCCTAGCTCGAAAACTCTTGAAATAAAGGTATAGTTTTTTCACCAATTTTAAATAGTATTGAATTTTTAAACATTTTTGAGACCACCCGGAGCTCTGCAGGACAAGCGGTTCGCTTCCTACGAGTACTTAAGGGTTTTCGATTAAAAAAAAACAAAAAGGTCTAATCTCCGTTGAATTTTCAGATAACCAAAACTCGATCGCTGTTCGTTTCTTCGAGTTGTATTCAGTTTTGCTTCCTTAGCAACTAGTAATCAAATTCCCAAATGATTCTCCCTATTTTTAGAATCGAAAGTGAAGCGTTTAGTTCTTTCAAATAAACTTGATTGTGAAGGCAGTATGGTGAGATAGGTAGAACCTACCAATGGTTGGTAGGTTAAAAAAAAAAAAAAAAAAAAAAAATCGCTGCAAATCACTGCCCAAAGGTTTATTATTTTCTGTATAGATCCCTCCCTGCCAACCATAGGTACCTACTGCCTACTAGGGCATTTTTGAAAATTTCAACCCCTACCGCCAACCAAATGGAAATGAAGGGTCGAAATATTCAGAAATGCTCTAGTAGGCAGTAGGTACCTATGGTTGGCAGGGAGGGATCTATACAGAAAATAATAAACCTTTGGATAATGATTTGCAGCGTTTTTAAATGTTAACTTGAACAAAAGAGTTCCCTAATTTATTATTCTGTTCAACATTTTTTCGTAATATATTTTTTGATGCCAGGCGTAACTGGATTTTCCATTATCCAAAATTCCATTATCTAAAATTCCTGCCCCTGGTATTTCAAACAATACTAAGGAATTTGGTACTTCTAGGTTGTACAGCTACTCTTAGCGATACAATGTAAATTTGTTTTCTCTTCGCATGAAAATATCAGGTAAGACTTGGTACCCATAACTTTGCTTATAAAACATTGGGTGGTGAATAGATGGTGTGTGAAAACCTCTAATGGGTGAAACCCTCTTGAAAATTTCGTCAAAAAACTCAAAAATTGCAAAATTTGAAGTTTGGACTAGAAAAATTCTTGCTAGATGCAAAGTTAAGAATGTGTGTTTCAGTACATCTGACGGGAAATTTAATGCTGTTTTCAACGGTGTAATCAGATTTGAATTTCCACGTAAAATAAGGGAGTTATAATCATTTTAGTGAGACAAGGTTCAACGTACGAAGAAAATCTTTAAATTGAAAAAACTTGAAAAAAAACAAGGGGTTAAAAGAAAATTGCTATGAGACGTTTTTTGTTGGAAATATCTTGTAGAATCGACCCCTGAAGTTTGGGCGTATCTTTATCGGACACCCTGTAAAGGAGGGGAAAAATCCTCAATGTTAATTTCAAGTCATTGTCCTGCATTGGCACCATGTTTGGCCATTCTATCCACTATCTCGTTTCCATATATCCCTACATGTGCTTTAACCCACAAGGGTATGATTTCTACTCCAATCACTGTGTATGCATAAAGTAGATGCATGCAATTGCTCAAGTTCATAAGGCTGGTTGAGGCAATTGCTGAGTTGAAAAGCCCTCCAGATCCCTGGTGAGTTCGCCCTTGGTTTGAAAATAACTGACCAAATTGCTTCATATGTCACGACGTTCTTTTGAGATGCCAGTTTTGCCTGAGAATTAGCCCGAGGGGAAGAAAATCACTCTTAAGAAACATTGCGAATCAAAAATTTCCAAGAAGGAATCTTCACAGGGGAACTCGTAACGCTGGCAACTTTCTTCTTCAACGCCATCACTTTACATTTTGATGTGTTCACAGCCAGCTTGCTCTGTTCACATTACCTACTGGTGTAACATTCGGAGAATAGGTTATGGGTGAGTTGACGATTTTATCAGTGAGTCTTCTTCAGAAATAAAATAAAATGAAATTAAAAAGGCAGATTGATGAAGATAGTGTGGAGACGATAGATCCACGCGGGAGAATAGGTGATGGAAAAAAACAGTAATATTTTTAAAAATTTGAATTTTCAAAAATAAAAAAAATTAAAATTAAAATTTAATAAATAATTAAATAAAAATAAAAATTAAATTAAATTCTAAAAAAAATTAAATTAAAAAAATTTAACGTAAAAAATAATTTAACGGACAAAATAACTATGAAAGAATTTTTGTTGATGTTTGTTTTGTGGTTGGTGAAAAACAGTCTCTTACACGTTCCAGTCGTTGAAATTTAAATTCGCGGAGATGTTTCAACAGAGGATTTCTCGAAAATCCAAATTTTCGAATATTGGGACAGATGATTAATTGGTCTGACAAATTTATCTATGGCTCCTTCGAGGAAAACTCATTATTTAAGAATTATTCGTGTAATTACAGTAATTGTGAGATTAATAATTAGACCGACGATTGCGTTGTGGATATACTCGTACCTGACTCCATTAAGAGACTTTTTCCTTAATTACAACCTTCCCTCTCTCCTCCAGAAAAAAAATCTGAATCGCCGAACCCCGTAAGAGAATTAGATTGAAATAGTTCCATTTCCCAAATTCGCTCAATATCGTCGTTTTGCCTTTTCAAGGAAGCCCTGATTTTCCTTCCCTTGTATCCAAAAAAGGTTCAAACGAACTCAATTAATAGGTATAATTCAAAGTGAAGAGTTCATTAATTTTCTCAACGTCGCAAAACTCTCTCTATCTTGAAGATTAAGAGGTCTGAGCCTTGAAAATGAAAACCGGTAGAAGTAATTTCACGGTCTTGAATAAAGAAATATAATGAAGATAGAAGCCGGAGAATGAATTGCGATTAAAGACTCCCGAAAGAAAGCGGATTAGTTTGCGTTCATTTAGTTTTTTGTGCTGACTCTTTTAGCCCAGTTTGATCAATAAAAATACCAAGCTGTGAAAAAAAGGATTCTGTAGAAACAGGCTGTTAAAAACTTGGCTTCTTGAAATATTCTGGCAGAAATTACACGAGCTAGAACTTTGGATATACACTCCTGCTCAAAATTAAAGCACCACCAACCTTTTTTTCGTTTGTTTCTTTCCTTCTTCCCTTATAAATTTTGTATCCTAGACTTTCCACCAAGCCCAGACATGAATCCGATAGAGCATGTTTGGGACATGCTGACAAAAAGAATTCGAGCCAGAGATCCACCATCAGACAATCTTCAGCAGCTGGAAACAGTAGCGAAGGAGGAGTGGGACAATATCCCCCAGGAGGATATCCAAAACTTGATCAGAGGCATGGTTCCAAGGCTCCAAGCCCTGATGAGAGCTAGAGGAGCTAATACCGAGTATTGAAAAGCTAAGCTGGCATAATTTAAACTCTTTTTCTTCACATTTTCAATTTTTATCATTTTGCCACAAGAAGTAAAATTTTCTTTTATTTATTAAAAAACATATTTTTTTCTCGAATTCGTGCCTTTTTCGATATGTGTTTACAAACAATACGTGCAAATGGATAAAAACTTGATAAGGGAAAAAAGAGGGGGACAAACGATGAAATAGTTGGTGGTGCTGAAATTTTAAGCAGGAGTGTATATTTTAATACCAGTTTTAAAATTTCGTTTCGTCTTCTATTTTTACGCCAAAACATCATGACAATGTCGGTTTTCTGGCAAATTATTAAAATAAGTAAAGTTTCCCGATAATGCTATTAAAGAAATAGTAAGGCACAAAGATGGTTAACCCATTAACGCCCAGTGTTGCCATATGGCAACTTAGAGCACTTCTGATTGGAAGCTGCTGGAGACCTTCCTGAGCTGCTGGGAAGACCTGGATGCTCGGGATTTTGTTGTCCCGTTACATATTATATTTCTAGTTATTATAGTAGTTAGGCAATTTATTATTATTATTTATTACTATTTTGAATTAGATATAAAAGAAACGTTTCCATTACTAGACGTTAGGTGTCACACCTTCTCCCTGGCAGAAAAATTGGGATGACCGACTTTACTGATAACTGTAGCGCAAATGCCAAACAACCGCCAATTTATCGCTTATTAGCTTATTGCATAAATCTATAACCAACTAAAATAATGAAAAATCAAGACAACTAAGCGTCTTCGTATCATTTTACTCACATTGTACAATTGTACCTAATGATATATTATCTTCGTTTTGTTATATAACTCTTTTATAAAAATATTTTCCCTACACACTTCATCTTTGATTGGCCACACAATAGGGATGGAACATTCAGCTTATGTAGTTCTTTCTGATTTTCTTATTAGATGATAAAGAGTGAAAAATATAAACACTTGCGAATATCACAATGTTATATTATTTATTAATTAATATTTATTAATATTTATTTATTAATTTTATATTTTTATATAAAATTATATACCATTTTAAATAAATAAATAATGATAAATACAATAATATTTTATTTTATAATATCATGTTATTATAATAGATTTTATAATATATTATTAATACTGGAGAATATTAAAGAGTCCATTCTTGCAGCATGAATTAATGAGCGATGACCAATGGTTGTGCAATTTCTTTAAGAAAATTTTTTTTACACGATTCTTGGTTCTTTCGATTTTTAGTATACCATACCAACATACCTACTGTATGCACTGGGTATGCTTTGAAGATGTTAGGAGTCCATATTCACGTTCTACTCGTTTCCACAAACTCATAGGATACCCACCTACCGCATTTCTGGGTACAACAAATATACGCACGTTTTCATTAGATATATGAATACATATACTTTTGTTAATTCTTGGACAATTTCCATTTTCGGAAAGTGCATCGGTATTAGAACTTTTGTGTTGAGTCCGAATATACCATATTATGGTAGTAAAAAAAGTAAAGTAAAGTAAGCAACCATTTCAGGTTGAATTTTCGTCCGACTGCCATTCTTGGCGTCGCGGACGTCATCAGCTGTCTTCCTAACCCACCCAGCGCCAGGTAGGCAATCCACGCACAAACCAAGTTTTCCGTTCAAAACCTTGAACAACCATCAGTTCAGTTGTTTCCATCAGTTCAGTAACTGATGGAAACAGCGGACCGGAGTAGAAACGAAGGTTCTCCCCCCCTACCGGACGAAAAAAGGGAGGGCCTTTCGTCATAGAGCCAGGGACTCTTAAGAATCCCTCGGTCAGCGGCGTAAGTCAGGTGGACCTCTTATGTATCCCCTCGGTGCTGGGTGGGCTAAGGGGAGATCAGAATTTGTCCTGATGATTTCGCTCATGGCTTCCCAAACATCACCGCCCTGGGTTGGAACGAGAGATTGCCGATCGTCTAATAGACAGAAAACTTTCTGCTGGCGACCAGACTCGAACGCGCATCCCCGCAAGACGGTTCTTATCCTATCACCGCAGTCGGGTACACTGTCCACTAGACCACCGACGCCCTCACCATATTATGGTATTAATATAATATAATACCATAATATATTATATTACTATGATTGTGAAAGTAATGACCTCAAAACCGGGAAGACCCCATTTTTTGGACCACTTAGGGTTACCCAAAATTTCTGGCTAACAAAATCGTCCTTTTGTTTGTTGTTACGAACATATTGGCGAAACTAAACAATTTTTGCTCCAAAATTACTCAAGTTATCGTGCGGAGTGACACACATACATAAAAAACGTCTGCCAAGTGGATGTGGCACATAGCTTCCTCGTATCCATAACCCGATTATGTAGATGATCCGATGCAAAGTTAATCTCCAAACACCAATCTCTAAGTATCTTCCACTACCCTCATAGGGTACCATCTACACGCTAATCTGGACAATTCTAGAAAATTTCATCAAATTCGGATGACAAATTAAGTGAGTAGATGTATGTGATTGGATCAAAAAAATACTTAGCCTCGGCTGCTATTCGAACCAGCGACCCCTGGGGGACAGTTCTACGCGCTACATCAAAGCTATTCAGGCCTAGTAATGTAATGAATAGGATTTGAGATTCTCACAGGGGGCCATCCCTCTATGAATGAATACCTCTATGAAAAACCATTCTCTACGATTTTCATAGGGGACCATCTAAACACTACTCTGTAACAACTTGAAAATTTCATTGAAATCGATGGGAAATGTAGAAGTTATGGCTGTTTCAAGGAATTCACGTTTGCGCATGCGCAGTCGCTTCTATCAGTCCGAGTATGATGATTTTCATAGAGGACCATCTTCACACCAACCCGCACAATCCCTGAAAATTTCATAGAAATCGGACAATAACTTCGTATAGTTATGCCCGTTACAACGAATTCATGACAGACACACGGACAGACAGACACGGAACCAAAATTGTTCAGAAAGGTCTAAAACGCAAAATGCGAGTGAAAATTTTGATTTTGGAGAACTTTTTTTTCATTCCTGAAAAGTTCATTCTTGAAAACAAAGCTTCCGCTACCGGTAGACTCGGAAGCAATATAAATCATTACGACAATTTAAAAAAATAATAAATGTGTTTTCATATTGAAATAGCGTTCTAGGTTATTATAATTACTCACTATGACTTAGGGCTGATTATTAACAAATTTTAAAACCTTATTTTTTTTAAAAAGGTTTTTTTTAAATGATCGATTGTTTAAGATGAAAATAACATCTCTAATGGTAGCTCGGTAGTAATTTTGCGTCCCACCTTTTCTATTGTTGTTGTTTTACACTACGACCCCTCGGTACAGAAAACATTTTCGTTTCCCATTTGCGAGAGTGGAGTTGAGCTTGATGTGGAGCCCACCAAAGCGATGTTTACTTTATAGTGTTCAAAGTGGGGCGGCGGCTCCGAGTTGTTCCTAATCAACTTTTTTCTGCTTCACAATATTGGGCGTCCGGCCTGATAAAATATCGCCTTGTTCCACGCCAGTTCACTCGAACCAGTTGACGTTCGAACGGTGGGAGACGGAAGAAAAAGTGGCAAAAAAAAAACTCGACAGGTTTCGGACATTGTGCAGAGTTATTGTGTCGGAACCGATAACGGAGTTTATTGTGAAACGTTGTCATTCATCTGCAGTTCGAAAAACGGACGAAAAGTGGATGGAAATTGAGGAAATACTACCGCTTCCATCATCGAATCGAAGGAAGTGGCAAAATTTGAGTGACATTTTAGAATGAGGGAGATGAGGCTCACAAAAACGTTCTATCGTGATTTTTTTGGCAAGTCTAAAAAATAATGTTCTTCCAAAATTAAATTTTTTGCGTTTCACAGCTTTCTGCTCAATTTTACAGCTACAGGACCGAAGTTGTCGGGGCCGACGTGCCAAACCGTAATTCGAAATCTTCAAGATTCCAGCTTCACAACTGTAATGACTCATACTCTTAGCTATGTTAGTTCTCCAATAAAGGACCCAAGGGAAACCCTGAGTGACTCATCGTGCTAGGTAGGTAAGGTGAGGCACGGGGGACGAACACGTCACTTGACGTCACCTTCCTCCACTCTCCCCTTACCATGTTTAACCAATATAGAAGTAGGACTCAGGGCTTCCCCTTCATGCATTTGTCTTTGAAAACTCGACTTGATTATTTCTCGCTCTACCTCGCCTTCTCGTAGAAGCCCAAAGTTCTCGGAGGTCTCAGTAGGCAATAAGCTCATCGCGCCGGCCTCCGCTCCCATTTCACCTAGAGTTGTCTGCCCCCAACTAGGCCTAGGTAAATGTGCTGCCTCCCTTTGGTCGGCGAGCAATCGCGCCGAGGATCGTAGCTGAGCTGAAATCCTTAAGCACTCCTGCATGCGGTAGGCGGTAACCCGCGCCGGGCAGAAAGTGCTGTCCCATCCAACACCTTTGTTGAGTAGGGACTGTGAAGACAATCGCCTTCACACGCCGACATAACAAAAACCTTGTTTGGCGTTGAATTGAATTCAAATTTGAGGACAGTCATTGTCTAATGTTCCGAACAATGATTTCTTTAAATTTGAAGCAAATTTAGTCTGCAACGTGGGAGTTACCTATGAAGGGTTCAAAAATATTTCTTAGTAGAAATCTTTTTTTGGCAGGATGATTTCATCATCCCAATGCTGAAATTATAACTAAATCAGCGGTCAGATATTTAGGAGTCTTTTTTTACACCAAAATCACATTCGGTGAACTTAAATTAAGTGAACCTTATTTTCACTATCCGTAAGTAGAGGAGACTTGTCAATTACAGATCCAGTACATTCAGCCAGCCTGTCGTACGAAACTTCAAGGGAAGGTTCGGCTGAACTTGTGGACTCAATCTTGGGAGGAGGGCCACTAGAAGTAGGGGACCATTTAATGAAAACGAATGCCGCAAAGCGGGTAGCAGTACGTAGGAGGGATGAGGAAGAAAAGTCCCTATTACTATCTACGCTGAACACCTTTCCAAGTGAACGACAGAGGGCAATTTGTAGGTCAGTGTTTGCACTCAGTAAATGCAAATCCGGATGGCTCACTGTGCTTCCCTTGAAGAGTCAGCATTTTGATCTCTCTGCAAATGAATTCCGCGATGGATTGTCACTGAGATACAAGCTGAGACCACAAGGGCTGCCACTGTCGTGTGATGGCTGCGGTTCAGAGTTTTCCCCCGAACATGCGCTAAACTGTAAAATGGGTGGCTTGGTATCCCGGCGTCACAATGGAATAAGAGATGTATTTGGGGAGCTCATGAGTAGCTTATGTTTCAGAGGCGCTCGGAAACGTTGGAGGTGTGCCGACAACCTGTTAGGCTTCGATGGGGGTGCAGCTGTCCAGCTTGGTTTGGACCCATCCTGAGCAAGTCTTTCTTCGAAAATATTCTTCATCTCTGGCTCTCTCTTTTTTAAATCATCTCTCATCATCTCTCACGCGGCTCCTGTTTTGTTTTTCTCTGAGTTGTTAAAAATAAACATATATTTCAAAATGTTTATAAAAAAAACTTAAATTAAGATATAGCATAAAAACGGCTGCCAAGTGGGTGTGGCACATAGCCAGCCAGTTTAGGGGCCATGACTTTCATAGGGGACCCATTTCTTATAACTCCTGAAAATGTCATCGAAATCAGATGGGAAATGTAGAAGTTGTGGCTGTAATTTTTTTTTTTTTTTTTTTTATAGAACTCCCCTCAAAGACAAAATGTCTTTTTTGACGGAGGGGGCACGCCATAAAAATAAAATAAATAAATAAATAAAATAATGGGGAGGACGCCCAGGACTCACCCGACGCCGGCCCTAGGGATGAGGGAAGATGAGGAAGGTGGGGGTGGGAGAGAGGGATGAAGGGAAGTGCCTCTATAAAACGACCACCAGTTCAAATATGAGCCGAGCAAGACACGGGTGGTGATACCACGGAGTACGCCTACTGAGATGCCCAACTCACGCAACTCCGTGGCACTTTTCCCGCACCACACCCCGCGCCAAGATAAGGTTGCAGCCATCACCCTGATGTTGTTGGGTGCCACTCCTTTTAGCTCCGACACCGCTTGCCGTAAATCATTTCTATCATACTTCCTTATCTTAGCCCGCCAAGTCTGCTCCATGTCCAAGCTGCCATTGACAACTTGGACATCCAGGATAATGCAAGACTGGTCGGGCTTGACGGCAACGATGTCGGGCTTCTTACCCTGGTCACTTGGCATGTGATACAATCTCTCTCTCTCAACATCCCAGCCGCTAGATGACAGAGCACCTGCTATCTGCTTGGCGACCGCATCATGACGTAAAATGCGGCCCCCATGAGTCCGAGGACATTGCTGCACTACATGATACAGATGTTCATTTCCACTCCGACAGGCGCGGCAAAGGGGTAGAGTTGTCCCACGACTACCCCTCGAACACCGTACCGCAGTTGGCAGAGTTGCCATGCGGACGGCGTGGAAGTGTCGGTAGTCGCGGGCCCCAATGCCCTCCGAAGCCCAATCTACCCATTGGGAAGAGACAGGGCTTTCGGAGCACTGTCGGAGTTCTTTACCATCTACTGACTCATGCAGCGCAGCAGCGAACTCAGCAGACGAACTGGGTTTTGGAGCAGATGGTGTTGCTCGGTCGCACCATGCTAACTGCTGCCTGACAAAATCAAGATCAGCAGCCGCACGGGCGACCTCCCAGCTCGACCCTTGAAGGGCTAGCAGGCGCTGGCGGCGCAGTGAAGGGATACATGCCGAGAGAGACACAACGCCAAGCCCACCGGATTTTACCGGTGCGTGAACATAGGCACTTGGGACACCAGGTGGGAACCTCAGCCAAGAGCGCACAGCAGAGCGAATTTGTCGATCTAACTCTTGCAGCCTCCCCGCCGTAAGCCTGCCAAAGACTAACCCATAGGTCAGCTTTGGCAGTAAGTACGTGCGGAGGAGGCGCAGCTTCTGCTGTGGCTTCAATGGAGCCTTGGTAACGCGATCTAGCGCTCTACCAAGGTCCACACGGCTGGCACTAATGGTGGCCACCCCCATGAAGTCGACTCCAAGGTACCGCCAAACCTCCAACACGGATCGAGATGGGATGGGGGATTGTCCTATGACAAAACCCCCATCCACAACTTTCACCTTATGTTGGCGACCCGACGGGACCAAGGAGACCGACCCACACTTATCGGGGTTAACCACAAGTCCACACCTGGCTAGCTGCTTAGCAAATGCATTGAGGGCGATCTGCAAACCCTCACGG
This sequence comes from Apolygus lucorum, assembly GCA_009739505.2. Taxonomy (NCBI): domain Eukaryota; kingdom Metazoa; phylum Arthropoda; class Insecta; order Hemiptera; family Miridae; genus Apolygus; species Apolygus lucorum. Next base: position 47,271,930 of record CM019179.2, read on the forward strand.
GTTTCTGCGAGTAGGATAACATCATCGGCAAAAGCCAATGCTCCTACTCGCACCCCAGGGGCGAGATCAAACCCTACTTCTGTGGGCAGCTTACCCAAGGCCGTGTCCACGACCAGGTTGAAGAGGAGTGGTGATAGGGGATCCCCCTGGCGTACCCCACGCCCGATCCGTACATCCCCTGACACCTCACCTCCTGCCTCCAGGACCGTCACGCCTTCGTGGTACAGACAGGCCACATACTCAATTAACCGAGATGGGGCCCCGACACCACGAAGGCAATCGGTCAGGGCAAAGTGACTGACTGTATCAAAGGCCTTAGCGACGTCCAGAGCAGCCAGATGGAGTTGGCGGCGCTTCATACGGGCCAGCGAGATGACAGTTTGGAGAACTGTAAGGTTCTCCGCCGTGCCATCCGCTGGCCGAAACGCTCTCTGGACGTCACCAATGATACCAGCCACCTGGAGGCGAGATGCCAGTACTTTCTGGAAGTGGCGGAAGACTACCGAGGACACAGAGATCAGTCGATAGCCTCCAGGCCCACTTCCCCCTTTCTTTGGGATGAACACCGTTCGGGTACGGGTTAACGCTTTCGGGGGTCTTCCCGCAAGGAGGAGTAGGTTGAGGAGGAGCAGCTTAATCGTCCTTGGTGCTTTATTCCAACGACGGGCGGAAATACCATCAGGTCCAGCGGAAGTGGAGTTCTTGACACGGCACTTATGTGCCTCGTCAGAGAGCACCGGCGAACACATGATGCTGCGTAAGGAATCCCTGGTAGAGACTGGGGGAACCACACGCTCTCCAGGGTCGTGACTGGGAGCACTCAGAAGTGGCTCCCAGAAATCCACAAACTCCTGGAGAGGGGGTTGAACTTGATTTTCCCCAGGCTCCTCCAGTACCTCCGCAGCCACACGCGCCGGATGCTTCCTCCACAAACTCTGAACCCGGTGGTACTCCCGCCGTCTTGCTTGTTTAGCTGCTCTGCGACCTCCACGGAACACCACTCTAGGAGGAGGTCCCCCCTGGTGATGCGTCACGGTCGCGTCCCCAACCCGCGGGAAGATTCTCCCTAAATAGGCTGCCACCTCATTTTCCAGGTTATCCAGCCCTTCAGCAGCCCGCCTCGCCAGATCCTGCAGGTAGGTGCTTTCATAGCCTTCAATACGACCTACCTGCCCCCCGAGCCTCAAGACTTCGGTCTTCAGATCGGCAAGAAGACCGGAGGTCCCGGGGGAAGGATGCTGAATGGCAGGCTGCTGCTCCACGTCAGCAACAGGAGATGCGGGAGAAGCCCCACTGCTATTTGCCAGGATAACTTCCTGGACAAGCTGCTTATAGTGGGGCTTCAGGCGGATGTTCTTGATGGCAATGACTGTGCGCATGGGAAAACGTTCGCTTAAATAAACATTGATATTACGTACCCCATTGCGCACAGCCACCGCCTCATCTGCCGCCATCCTGCGCAATTCCTCGGAAGCATACCTGTGCTGTATTCGTTCAATATCAATAGCAGCATTAGCAGCAACAGGATGCTTCCGTCTGACGTGGAGACCAAGGCCGGACCTGGTAGTAAAAGCTCGCTCACAATGGGCACACTGGTGGTTCAAAGAGGCAGTGGAAGAGGAAGAGGGTAGGGATGATGAGGAAGAGGAGGAAGGTGAGGATGGCCGACGCCCCTGCCTGGGGCGCCTCTGAGCGCCTCCCCTAGAACCCCGCGGGCCAATGGGCAGGCGGGGGTTATGAGGCTCTTCAGGGTTGTTCTCCATAACGGGGGGCGCTTGTTGAGAAGGGCCAGGGAACCCGTTGACAGGGGTTCCCTCCCTATTCGCCAGAGGGTCATTCAGCCACCCCTGGGATTTCAAGAGGGGTTCACCAGGGAAACCTAATGGGACCACCTCTATCTATCCCAGGGGGCCCGGGTTGCGCGACGGGGACGCATGACCTTGACTTGGGTAGGGATAAGAAGGGCTCCAGGAAGATAAAAACACCCTCTATTACCCTACCCCAGCAACAAAATGCACGTTTGTACATGCGCAGTGGCTACTATCAGTCTGGGAGCAACGATTTTCATAGGGGACTATGTACACGCCAACCCTCACAAACTCTGAAAATGTAATCGAAATCGGATGAGTATTGTGGAAGTTATGGCCGTGGTAAGGATTTCACATCTGCGCATGCGTAGCGGCTACTATCAGTTCGATGTTGATGAGTTTCGTAGGGGATCATCTTCACGCCAACCCAGACAATCCATGAATATTTCATCGAAATCGGGTGAGAATTGTAGAAGTTATGGCTGTGGTAAGGACTTAATGAAAGACACACAGACAGACACGGAACCAAAATTGTTCAGGAAGGTTTGAAACGTAAAACGCGAGTGGAAATTTCGATTTTGGAGAACTTTTTTCTTTCGACCTTGAAAAGTGAAAACAAAGCTTCCGCTACCTTGGTAGACGCGGAAGCAATACCAAAATATTGTAAAACGCTGCAAATTATTACACAATGGTTTATTATTTTTCTTTAGATCACTCGTCTCCAAAGCCACCAACCATCCAACATGAAGAAAAACATCGATCGTATTTCGGTCAGCTATAATTTGAATGGAGATTAGGCCTCTTTAGCGATTCTCACTCGTGTTTCTGATTTATCGTACGTCCAACCCTTAAATTCTCGTAGAGAGCGAACGGTTTGTCCTACAGAGCTCCGGGTGTTTAATTGAAATGCTATAGAATCTTAAATTGAAGGAAAAACAATACCTTTATATCAAAATTTTTCGAGTTAGGGCGTTTTCAAAATTTCAAATTTCATTTTGGAACCCTTAGACGTAACCTACATCAACCAAAATCTTCGGGGCACAACTAGACTCCAAATGGAGCCGACATACCAAATTTCATCAAAATCGGTCAATGCTGAGTGGCAAAAGTGCCGCGTACGGCGTACGACGCACAGTGGGGCCGAAGTGGAAAAAACTCCATTTTTGCAAAGTGACTAAAAAAGAAATGTAATGTGTTTTTCTCAAAGTCTATTACCTGCAGAATCAGGGTGTGAGGACCTTCAATGTTTAAAAATTGTTTTCACTGCTAAATGGGGGCTCAAACCTGATATTTCGAGATTTTAAGCACTTTGAGAGTGGAATTTGAAAATTTCCTGACACGTTCTATGTTTTAAAAAAATTTGAATAAAATTATATAATGTTCTATATTATATGTAGTATCTCTAAAAAATACTAATTTTTTTTCATAACATTTTAGCTTGAACATTAGCTCCAGATTTGGGTTTTTATAGCGAAATACAACTTTAGAGGTGTGGGAAAACCGAGCTTCGCCTTCCTTCGGTTTGGCTCTTTTTTTTCTTGAAAATCTGACCATTATCAAGAAGCTGTAAAAATTTCATAGCCGTATCTCACCGAATTAAGATGTAGTGGGTTAAAATGTGATTAAAGGTACACCATAAACGCCGTCTCTGCCGTCACCGCAGCTTCAGAGTAAAACCCTTCTAAAGGCTGTAACTTCTACATTTTTCTCTCGAATTCGATAAAATTTCCAGGGATTGTGAATGTTGACATGTAGAATGTCCCCTATTTGGGCTGTTAGCTACAATCGCAGAGTAACGGAGTCAAGTTAAGGCTACATTGGTCGGATCATCTATACAATCGGGTTATGGATACTGGAAAACTATGTGCCACACCCATTTGGTAGACATTTTTTGTTTTATTTTTTATTGGAAAACAAAATGATGTAAATAGCGACGTTTTCGTAAAATATTTCTGCCAAGAGTCAACAAGGTTCTGTTTGAACAAACCAGGTTCTTCGGATTGTCATTCGCAGTAGTGTGGTCAGTTCGTACTGTCGTGACATACCGAGAACATGTCATCGTTGAAAATCTCTTATTCGGATTTAGCAAACGTTTAATTTGGATTCGTTCCAATATTCGATCGCTTACTATCCAATTTTCAGAGGTTTTCATCACTCAAAATTTTGTCGAAATTAAATATATAAATACATATTTACATATATATATTTACATACATATGTAAAGAAAACTCAATTCAATCATCTTTATCGTATCCTATAACCCCTGAAACGAAGAAAAGAACAAAATAACACACACCCATCGTCTGTAAAACCGCTTTTCTGTTTTTTCCACACGCTTTTCCACCTTGAGTAACATTTTTTTTCTTCAAAATTCAAGATTTAGTACTAAAATAATGAATTTAAACGTCAGAAAACATATTTTTCTATGTATTTTCGTATTTGGAATCGAATGAAACCATTCCCAAGACGATACAGTAATTCGTTCAAAAGATAATGACTTTTTTCCGCTTTTTGGCCATTTGGCCCCACTGTGCGACGTACGGCGGACGGAGTGCCAAATTTTTATTCAATTTTTCGATTCTACGTACCTTGAAACGTAAACCATTAAATTTTGAGGGGGTGTTAAAAAAAATTTTTCTTGGTCGATTCCATAGGTTCATTATTGAAAATAATAACCAAAATCAATATAAATTGTAAAATGTTTTATAAAACAACAAGCTTGACCATGAAGTTCATGTTCCATATCAAAGAATTAACGTACCTGCGAGTGAAGAGCAGAATCAATGTACTCGTAATAGTTGTCGAACCTATTGATTCTGTGTGTCATGTTTTCTCCATGAAGAAGCTTTTATTTCCACTCAACTTGGCAGACCTTTTTGAGTTTTCAAGCATCCGCAAAAACGGGCATGAAAATAACGGCAGTTGGTAGCTGTGTTTCTCGAAGCATGAGTAATGGGGCTCCGGATTTCTTTTAGAGACAGTACAACCTGAACGCGAAATGATTTACGAGCGAAACGCGAAATAATCAAAGAACACCACCGTCCGAATACGAAACGTAATTACCGATGTGATACTGAGGCAAACATTTACCGCCAGGAGTAAAGGTCAAAATAATAGAGCCTCAATTCCCTCCGGCAAATATATCTGTATTTACGCTAGTCGAGCCCACACAACTTGGTGACGTCAAAGCCGGCTTATTCGCTTCGAGGATGGGGTTTCCTCAGTGACATCTGAGACGACCACAAATGAGAACGAATACCCTTGTTACGTATCTCAAGAGAGCGGCTTCCACTCTCCGCCGCGGAATAATGGAGAATCCTGCGAGGTATGAATAATTAATTGGTTTCTTCGAGTTAACATTTGAGTATGATTTGAGCATGATCAACTTATTTACGACTTGTAATGAGGATTAAAAAAACGCTGCAAATTATTACACAACGGTTTGTTAATTTGTTTGTTTCGATCACTTGCCTGCAAAGAACATAGCTTTGCCATTTCACTACGCACCAACCATATTTTGGTTTTTTATTTTCAATAATCAACCTTTAGAATCGAGCAAGAAAAAAATTTTAACCCCCCTCAAAATTTGATGTTTTACGTTTCAAGGTACGTAGAATCCAAAAATCGAATAAAAAATTTTCCGTCCGTACGCCGTCCGCGGCACTTTTCTTAGCAACACTGGACCGATTTGGTTGAAATTTGGTATAATATACCCATATTAAAAAGCCCATATTATGGGCTCCAATTTGGGGTCTAGTTGTGCCGCGAAGCTTTTGGTTGATGTCAGTCACTTCTAAGGGGTGGAAATTAAGGGAAACTATGAACAGTGCAGCTCCTGGAGCGGGAAACAGCTATCCCCCGAAACTGTGTTTGGCTACTCAATCTTTGAAAATTCATATCTCTGTTTCACACTGTTCAAATTCAATATTTTTTTTTATTCCAAAACGTGTGGGGAAACTTGCAGAATTATATAAAAAGAAAAAGAAAAAAGTCGAAAATTTGTCGATTTTGACTCATGAACCCCCTTCAAAACTAGTATGACCGATTTCTATCGAATTTGGCACCATACTTCCTTGATGAATATCTGGTTAACATTATTAAACATAATTTTCCTTTGTGATATAATCTAGAATCTATTTTTTGAAGACTAGCCGTTTATTGTAAAATCGTAATTTTATCGTTCATCCTTTTGATTCTGCCTGCCAGGAAATTTGATGTGATAATACGTTTGTACCTGATCCATGTTTTATTTAAGCAACCATTTTTTGTATAACAGCCGAAGAACTTTCGTTACCCGAGTAGTCGCGCTTCTTATTTATGAATATTTTATAAATATCTATATTATCTACTTTCAACTAGTCGTCCAATATCTGTGATAAATTTTGTTATGTTGTGATATTATTTATAACTTTGTTGTCTTTATTTTATTTGTAGTATGTTGCTTTTTATCTATTTAAATTAATTTATTGAATGTGTGGATGCTGTGGTTATGTGTGTGGGGAGGCCGTGGTTGTGACTGTCCCGCCCGGGGTCAGCCTTCCTGGTGGGTTTTCCGCGTGTCCTGGCCGGGGGACCCTCTCTTACGCAGTGGTTCTCCGCTGGTTTAGGATTCGGGATGCCACCATGGTGGGCGGGTCCGAGCGGGGCTGGGATTTTCCCGGCCCCGCATCGCGTGCTGGGGTGATCTCTGCTTCACAGGGCATTCATTTCACTATATTCATAGCTGAGTTACTTGTATTAATTACTGAATTCATTTGCTTCGTCATTGCTGACGATTCATGGATGGTCAGCTGTGGCCGAGCGAGTTACGGCATCTATCACGGGAGACGAGACACGGACCGGTTGCGGGTCCGTGAGTTCGGGGCTCGCTTCGGGGGCATATTTTCGGGTAAGCTGGTCGCAGTTCCCCCTCGTCAAAACCCAGGGTGGTGAGGCCAATGAGATGCCATGAGCGAAATCATCAGAACAAATTTTGATAATCCAATCTGAAATGGTTGTTTACTTTTCTTTTACTCACAGGGAATTCATTTTCTTGGCAGGAAAAAAAAAAAAAAAACTCTCCTTCCTTTCTTGACAGCATGAGATTGCATTATTGTGGTTTTGTTTATACAATATCTATTGACAATAATTGTCAATTATTGCTTATGCACTACGTGTTCAGGCAAATAAAATGATATTGATATTCCAAATAAAATCGATTGTGAAGTAGGTAGGAAGCAAATAGGTTGTACCTTCGGTTGGTAGGTCGTGGCAATAGCAAAACTGAGTTCTTTGCAGAATAGTGATCTGTACAGGAAAATAATAAACCTTTGTGTAATAATTTTCTGATGTTTATGTATAGAATACTCACTGAAAACATTGTCGTCGGTCGGTGTCTCGATTGGAAGGATCGAAAAAGCCTCAGAAAATGGTCTGCGGAGGAAAAATACTTGACACAGCGTGAAACCCGCGAAAGTGTGTTTACCGGAAAATGATGACTTGGCACAACCATCACCCCTTCAACCAATCCCCCATTTTCTCAAGGGAGAGTGTTTTTCAGCTTTTCTCCTTCGAATCCAACCACAAAGATTCTGCTGGTACCGACAGAAAACCACTATAAATAATATAGGATTTGTCGGTTTAATCAAACTTTTCCCCAAAAAAATTAGACTAAACCCCTTCCTAATTCTATCCAAATTTTTAGGACGTCCCACAGTAAGACTCGGGCGTCCTTATGCGATTGATCTGGGGTAAAGGAGGACAACTCCCAACAGAAAAAAATAACCACACACTAATCCGTTCTACACTATTCCGAATCCAAATCAGCCAAAAAACTATAGGTGTATATCTGTGTGTGTGTGCGACAAAATTTTGTGTACTCTACTCAGGCCTTAGTTGTCAACCAATTTTCGTGGTTGTTGCTTTATCATTTTCAATAATGAAACTTTGGAATCGACCAAGACATTTTTTTTAAACACCCCCTCAAAATTTGATGGTTTACGTTTCAAAGTAAGTACGTAGAATACAAAAATCGAATAAAAATTTGGCCGTCCGTCCGCCGTACGCGGCACTTTTGCCACTAGGTAAGCATTGACCGATTTTGATGAAATTTGGTATGTTGGCATAATGGCTCCATTTGGGGTCTAGTTGTGCCCCGAAGATTTTGGTTGATGTAGATCACTTGAATTTTGAAACATATTGTTTAGTAATGCATGCATTCCAGGGGACGTCCCATTGGATAAGCATTAGATCAGTTTAACCAGTTGGTAAGTGATAAAACTGTTTCACTCGACGTAATTTATTTATTACTTTAGGCCAGAAATACTGACCCTCCCCCCCACCATTATCCACCTTAACATTTCTAGCGGCATGGGAGCCTCGAATCTGAAGAGCATTTTAAAATCCATGATTTACGATACCCAACATGCGAATTCGAGTTCACCCCCCCCCCACCACATCCCAGTCTGGCACCAAAGCGGAAATACGTCGTAACATTGAACTTTCATCTGTTAGTTTTAGTAGGCAGTCCGTCGAAGTTCACATCCGTATTCAAGGTGAAACACAACAAAAAAAAACACGAAATAAGCGGTTTATGGCATCATGGCACCATGGTGGCACCACTATTAGTTCCATGGTGGTACAGAGAATAATTCATGACAATCCGGAGGTATAATGAGAATTTTTCCTCAATTTCAAAACTTGGGTACAATTAGTGAGCAGTAAAGGAACCGAAATATTGAAAAATCGGATATTTTGTGAATATTATCCCCCCACTCACCCCCTCCCCTTGCGAATTTTGGTACTCTGGTAAAATCATGTACAACTCGGAAGTTATTTGAGTCAAACAAAAAAAGAAACACGCAAATCGGTTGGAAATTGAGGCCTGGGCAGATTTTACAAGATTATGCACGCAAACGCACGTTTTTTAAGCATTAACCCCCCCTTTCCCCCTCTTGAAAAGCAAAATCCGAAATTCCGGCGCCGTAGTGCACAACTAGATAGTTTTCCGCGTCGAAGAAAAAAAGAACCACGAAAATTGGTTGAGAACTGAGGCCTGGGCAGAGTACACAAGATTATGCCCGAAAACGCACGTTTTTTTGAGCTTTAACCCCCCCTTTCCCCCCCCTTAAAAGGCAAAATTCGAAATTCCGGCGACGTAGTGCACAACTAGATAGTTTTCCGCGACGAACAAAAAAGAACCAGGAAAATCGGTTGAGAACTAAGGCCTGTGCAGAGTACACAAGATTTTGTTACACACACACACACACACATACACACACACACACACACACACACACACACACACACAGACATACACCTATGGTTTTTTTCGCGGATTTGGATTCAGAATGGTCTAAAACGGATTACTGTGTGGTTATTTTTTTTTTCTGTTGAGTGTTGTCCAACTTGACCCCAGATCGATCGCATAAGGACGCCCAAGTCTTACTGTGGGACGTCCTAAAAATGAATTTTGAAATTTTGAAAACGCCTTAACTCAAAAAATTTTGATGTAAAGGTATTGTTTTTCCATCAATTTAATATAGTATAGAATTTTTAGAATTTTTTGAGACCACGCGGAGCCCTGTTGGACAAACCGTTCGCTCCCTACGAGAATTTAAGGGTTTTACGTACGATAAATCAGAAACACGAGTGTGAATCGCAAAAGAGGCCTAATCTCCGTTCAAATTAAGCTGACCGAAATTCGATCGATGTTTTTCTTCATGTTGGATGGTTGGTGGCTTTGTAGACAAGTGATCTATATAGAAAAAATAAACCATTGTGTAATAATTTGCAGCGTTTTTTTATTCGACGCGAAAATCTATCTAATTGTTGGAAATTTTGATTTTGGAGATCTTTTTTGCTTCCTCACACCGAAGGTAGGGAAGCTTTGTATTCGTGAAAGAAGTGAAAAAAAATGTCCTCCAAAATCAAAATTTCCACTTGCTTTTTGCGTTTTAGAGCTTCCTGAACAATTTTGGTTCCGTGTCTGTCTGTCTGTCTGTCTGTCGGTCTGTCTGTGGTCAATCCTTGTCCCGGGCAAAACTATAGGTACTAACCTGTGGTCCGATTTTGATGAAATTTTCAGGGATTGTGCGGGTTAGGTACTAGACGGTCCCCTATCAATTTCAGCTCCTTCGGACCAATAGGAGCGAGTGCGCATGCGCAAACGTGAATTTCCTGGAACCTAGGTTTCTCGGTTTCTAATGAACCGATTTTGCTCAAATTTGGAGGTTAGTTAGGGACTAACTTCTAAGAGACACCCTATAAGTTTCAATCAAATTAATCAAGCAATAGCCGCTGCGCATGCGCGAACTTTAAATTTATTGTTACAACCAAAACTCCGCAACTATTCAACCAATTTCGATGAAATTTTCAGGGATTGTGTGGGTTAGGTCCTAAACGGTGGACCGCTCACTTGATCTAGTAATTCATTTAAATTGTAATTTTGTGACGTCAGTATTTCATTCGTTTTATTTTAATCAATTTCAACAATAATCAATAATAATTTTCACTTGATCTCGTAATTAATTCAAATTGTAATTTTGTGATTTTAGTTGTATACCCAAACACTTTAATACCACAACCATTTAAAAAAAAACTCAAATTACGAGTATATAACAAATTAGTACCCATAATCCTAATACGTACACCTATTATAGTTTTAGTATTGAATAATAATAATCATTATCGTCATAACTTCGTAGTTTTATTTTATACCTACACTCTTTCGTTCTTTTATTTCAGTGGTTTATATACCACAACTATTTACAACACTATTATAAACATTAATACCTGCAACCCTATCCCGCATATTATCGCCAATATTTTGGTATTCAATAACTCTTTGAATCATAAATTTTTCGCCAACTGATTCTATACGTCCATGTTACAATGAGTGAGGAAGCTATACTGCCCACCCAACTTGGCAGACGTTTTTTTCAACCTTGTTAAGTGAAAAGAAAGCCTCCGCTACCTTGGTAGACACGGAACAAAATAATAAACCGTTGTGTAATATTTTGCTACGTTTTTCCCTAGAGATTAATCAAGTTTACTTTGGCAGAAGGTACCTGGAAGGTACACGTAATCACCGCCAGTGGTCTTGCAGAGGCTTCGTACTGAGTTTCAGAGCTCTCAGTTGAGGAGGACGCAGCTGATTAAAAATTCTAAAAAGCTCCAGAACCTGTCAAACAGGATTTACGGAGAAAGTTTTATGGAAATCGGTGGAGAAAAACAGGCAGTAGTTGATCTGGTAGCCCTGCGAGAAGTTGACTTTACCTCTTACGCCTCATTCGATTCAGCAAACAAAACATATTTCGATGGTTTCTGCGATTAAAAAATAACAAAAGACGGCCGTAATCAGACGCAACAGGTGCGCTCGATGGAAACAATCACAGCTCCCCCCGCTTTTCCTGCCGCTCTCCAGTATTTCACTCAGAAATTCGATAAAACCGTAAGTCAGTTGTCGTTCCAAGTGGAAAACTGGGGCGGTAGATACCGTGTAATGGGAATAGCTTATGTTGAGCCCTTTTCAAAGGGAGGTGAAACCGATACATAAAACATGAAGAGCATCACCATCAGAGTACAGGGCTATACATGTTGAATTATACCACCGGCCCAAGTGGCCAGTTATCCTCCACTTTGTGTTTCAGCTAAACCTTCGTTTGTTTGCTACACAATCATCTCTACTGGATGTTTACCGCGTTGCTTGAATAAACCCAACTGTGTGTAGCTTTGTTGCAGATTATTCCTTGCACGGATGAAGTGGGGCGAATTGGACGGGAATTTCGAACCAAAGCTTCCAAATGTAATGGGTTGCCTGTGAGTAACATCGTGAGAACGGAGCGGGTGGTCTCATTCGATTCTAAAAATTCAATTCTATCTTGAATTTGAGAATAAAACAATACCTTTACAACGAGAGTTTTTGAGCTAGGGCGTTTTTAAACTTTCACCCCTTAAATGTGACTTGACATCAAAGCAAGTGTTAAGTTGGCTAGTTACAGAAGAGGGCTTTAGATGCGAAAGGCTATTAAACACCATGTATGTATAGGAGACTATTAAAGCTTAGAAAGGGGAAAGAGGAAAGACCTGAACAAAATAAGACTGCTAGCTAGGGCACGGACGGAGATGCAGTCAATTACACATGGTGGAGAGAAGATCGGTTGAAAAACGCTGCAAATTATTACACAATGGTTTATTATTTTTCTATATAGATCACTCGTCTACAAAATCACCAACCATCCAATATGAAGAAAAAAAAAAAATCATCAACCATCGATCGCATTTCGGTCAGCTCTAATTTGAACGGAGATTAGGCCTCTTTTGCGATTCACACTCGTGTTTTGATTTATATATATATATATTTCAATATAAACCCTTAAATTTTCGTGGGGAGCGAACGGTTTGTCCTACAGAGCTCCGCGTGGTCTCAAAAAATTTTAAAAATTCTATAGAATCTTAAATTGAAGGAAAAACAATACCTTTATATCTAAATTTTTTGTAGTTAGTTTCAAAATTGATTTTGGAACCCTTAGAAGTGACCTACATCAACCAAAAGCTTCGGGCACAACTAGACCCCAAATGGAGCCTACATACCAAATTTCATCAAAATCGGTCAATGCTAAGTGGCAAAAATGCCGCGTACGGCGTACGGCGGACGGACGGCCAAATTTTTATTCGATTTTTGGATTCTACGTACCTTGAAACGTAAACCATCAAATTTTGAGGGGGTGTTAAAATTTTTTTTTTCTTGGTCGATTCCAAAGGTTCATTATTGAAAATAATAAACCAAAAGTGCTCGATGTGTAATTTGAGAGTAAATGAGACCCAACAGCACCTCCTGGCAGAGTGTCCAATCCTGAGCGAATTACGACTTTCATGCCTAGGAAGAGGTAAGCTCACGGAAGACGAAGTTCTGAACACATTAAATGGTCACGAAAACTTAAACAATTTGGTAGAGTACCTTAGAGAAGCCGGAAGGTATAGGCAGTTCCTTGTCTCGGAATTCAGCTATGAATAAAAACTTCCTAATTACGAAAAACCGAAAAAAATTATAAGTACAAACGAGGGTAATAAGTTAGAAGAGAGTTAAATACCCCAGAGAGTTAAATCAGATGCCCAAAACGAACACCCCTGCGACGGATGACAGATCCAGCAGAATAAGCGAGAAATACAAGCTATTCCCATTTATGCACGAATTATTGAAACGTAGGTAGGTTAGATGATATGTATTATATTGATGTTTCACTGAGAAAGAATGTTCTATAATAGGCTAGAGATAAGAATTACAATAACAAAAATAAATAAAATAGATACCTAAATAAATAAATATACAGCATGATTTTGTATTAGATTTAAGGACAATTATTTGGATTAAGGAAGCAGGAAAAGGAGCATGTGGAGGTAGAATCAGTAGGTTTATTTATTGGCAGGTAGCATAGAAAAAATGTACTTATGTAATGTGTAAAAATTTAAAAATGGTCTTAGCATAAATGTAAAAACGAGAATGTAAATAAATGCTTTATCTCTCTCTCTCTCTCTCTCTCTCTCTCTCTATTAAAGCTTAGAGATTATTAAAGTTGATGAATATTAAAGTAAGTTAGTATATGTTAGAGATCATCAAAATGCGTCCTTTTTCTGACCAATCATGTATTGTTTAGTAATTTACTTATTACTGTAATGTATATTAAATATCAATTTATTTACCGATATGGAGCAAAGATTTTTTGCAGAGCTTTTGCAAAGATCCTACCCTATAACACGGGCCAAGCCTAACGTCGGGTAGGAAATCTGAGCAAATCGCATCCCTTCGTGCAATTATATTATTGAAAAAGTGTACAAAATTGCGAAAATAAACACATATCTATCAACCAAAAGCTTCGGGGCACAACTAGAACCCAAATGGAGCCCATACACAAAATTTCATCAAAATCGATTCATGATAACTAAGGAAAGTGCCGCGTACGGCAAAAGAGCGGATTTTGTGAGTCTGCCAAGCAAGCGGAAGCATTGTTTTCAATTTTCAAGGTTAATCTTGGTAATTTCTCTCGTAAATGGAAATCATCGCTTGTAACCCAAAATAAGTATATCCCCAAAAAAGGAGACAACTCCAAAATCGATGAGTATGTTCCAATTTGCACTATTTCTACCATTCCTAAAATATTAAGAACGCTGCAAATTATTACACAATGGTTTATTCTTTTACTATAGATCACTCGTCTGCAAAGCCACCAACCATAAAGAAAAACATTTCGGTCAGCTTTAATTTGAACGGAGATTAGGCCTCTTTAGCGATTCACATTCTTGTTTCTGATTTATGGTACGTCCAAATCTTAAATTCTTAAAAGCGAACGGTTTGTCCTACAGAGCTCCGGGTGGTCTCAAAAAATTTTAAAAATTCTATAGAATCTTAAAATGAACGAAAAACAATACCTTTATATCAAAATTTTTTGAGTTAGGGCGTTTTCAAAATTTCAAAATTGATTTTGGAACCCTTAGAAGTGACCTACATCAACCAAAATCTTGGGGGCACAACTAGGTAGACCCCAAATGGAGCCTACATACCAAGTTTCATCAAAATCGGTCAATGCTAAGTGGCGAAAGTGCCGCGTACGGCGGATGGCGAACGGACGGCTAAATTTTTATTCGATTTTTGGATTCTACGTACCTTTAAACGTAAACCATCAAATTTTGAGTTGGTGTTAACATTTTTTTTTCTCGGTCAATTCCAAAGGTTCATTATGTATTGAAAATAATAAACCAAAATCGATCGCATTTTGGTGAACTGAAATTTGAACGGGGATTAAGCCTCTTTGCGATTCACACTCGTATTTCTGATTAATGGTACGTCCAAATCTTAAATTCTCGTAGAGAGCGATCGGTTTGTCCTACAGAGCTTCGGGTGGTCTCAAAAAATTCTAAAAATTCTGTAGAATCTTAAATTGAAGGAAAAACAATACCTTTATATCAAAACTTTTTGAGTTAGGGCGTTTTCAAAATTCATTATTGAACCCTTAGAAGTGACCTTCATCAACCAAAATCTTCGAGGCACAAATAACTACTATTTGATTTCAAGGAGAGCCGATCCAAACTGGATTTCGCAACCCCCTCCATCTGCAAGCAGATAGATTAAACCCCGAAAACCCTAGAAGGGAGGAAGGAACGAGGGAGTGGAAGGAACTCACCACCCGGGTGCCCCAGGGGAGCTAGTATGACTATCAGCTCCTCTAGGTACATACCTGTTTGTATTAACACCACAGGTTAGGCCGAACCGTCTAGCTAAGGTTCTACCAACGAGACAGGTTGGTACCCGTGTTCATAACAGAACTCACATGCCGAGTGACATCTTCAGAGGGCAAGCCCTTGAGGAGGCCATCTCTCCCCTTGTAGCCTTCTTGGTACAAGCCCATGAAGTAGGGTTTTTTTGCTTCCGAGTCTACCAAGGTAGCGGAAGCTTTGTTTCCACTTTTAAAGGACGAAAAAAAAAGTTCTCCAAAATCAAAATTTTCACTCGCGTTTTGCGTTTTAGACCTTTCTGAACAATTTTGGTTCCGTGTCTGTGTGTCTGTCTGTGTGTGTGTCTGTGTGTCTGTCTGTCTGTCTGTCCGTCTGTCATCAATTCCTTGTAACGCGCATAACTATACGAAGTTATTGTCCGATTTCGATGAAATTCTCAGGGATTGTGCGGGTTGGTGTGTAGACGGTCCCCTATGAAAATCATCATCCTCGGACTGATAGAAGCGACTGCGCATGCGCAAACGTAAATTCCTTGTAACGGCCATAACTTCTACATTTTCAATCCGATTTCAATGAAATTTTCAGAGATGTTACAGATTAGTATCTAGATAGCCCCCTATGACTACTACTTTACTATTTATTTTGTGTAAATATGAATTTTGTGCCCGTGTTCAATTCCGATAGTTCAGCCTTATAATGTTAAATTAGTAGAAAAAACTTTATGACGAAACTCCCGTTGACGGTTCTTAGAACCATAACGGTTTCACGTCTGTACATGGTGTACACGTGTACATTATTGATTGATTGATTGATTGATTGATTGATAGCCCCTATGAAAATCGCCACCTTCGGACTGATAGTAGCCACTGCGCATGCGCAAACGTGAATTTCCAAATTGGCAAATAGCGGTGGGGCTTCTCCCGCATCTCCTATTGCTGGCGTGGACCAGCATTCTGCCATTCAGTATCCCTCCCCCGGGACCTCCGGTCTTCTTGCCGATTTGAAGACTGAAGTCTTGAGGCTCGGGGGGCAGGTAGGTCGTATTGAAGGCTATGAAAGCACCTACCTGCAGGATCTGGCGAGGCGGGCTGCTGAAGGGCTGGACAACCTGGAGGACATGGTTGCGGCCTATCTAGGGAGAATCTTCCCGCGGGTTGGGGATGCGACCGTGACGCAGCACCAGGGGGGACCTCCTCCCAGAGTGGTGTTGCGTGGAGGTCGCAGAGCAGCTAAGCAAGCAAGACGGCGGGAGTACCACCGGGTTCAGAGTTTGTGGAGGAAGCATCCGGCACGTGTAGCTGCGGAGGTACTGGAGGAGCCTGGGGAAGATCAAGTTCAGCCCCCTCTTCAGGAGTTTGTGGATTTCTGGGAGCCACTTTTGAGTGCTCCCAGCCACAACCCTGGGGAGCGAGTGGTTCCCCCAGTCTCCACCAGGGATTCCTTACGTAGCATCTTGTGTTCGCCGGTGCTACTTGACGAGGCACACAAGTGCCGTGTCAAGAACTCCACAACCGCTGGACCGGATGGTGTTTCTGCCCGTCGCTGGAATAAAGCACCGAATACGATTAAGCTGCTCATCCTCAACCTGCTCATGCTTGCGGGAAGACCCCCGAAAGCGTTAACTCGTACCCGAACCGTTTTTATTCCCAAGAAAGGGGGAAGTGGGCCTGGAGGCTATCGACCGATCTCAGTGTCCTCGGTAGTCTTCCGCCACTTCCAAAAAGTACTGGCATCTCGCCTCCAGGTGGCTGGTGTCATTGGTGATGTCCAGAGAGCGTTTTGGCCAGCAGATGGCACAGCGGAGAACCTTACAGTTCTCCAAACTGTCATCTCGCTGGCCCGTATTAAACGCCGGCAACTCCACCTCGCCGCTCTGGACGTCGCTAAGGCCTTTGACACAGTCAGTCACTTTGCCCTGACCGATTGCCTTCGTGGTGTCGGGGCCCCATCTCGATTAATTGAGTATGTGGCCTGTCTGTACCATGAAGGCGTGACGGTCCTCGAGGCAGGGGGCGAGGTTTCAGGGGATGTACGGATCGGGCGTGGGGTACGCCAGGGGGATCCCCTATCGCCACTCCTCTTCAACCTGGTCGTGGATACGGCCTTGGGTAAGCTGCCCACTGAAGTAGGGTTTGATCTCGCCCCTGGGGTGCGAGTAGGAGCATTGGCTTTTGCCGATGATGTTATCCTACTCGCAGAAACCCGTGAGGGCTTGCAGATCGCCCTCAATGCATTTGCTAAGCAGCTAGGCAGGTGTGGACTCGTGGTTAACCCTGATAAGTGTGGGTCGGTCTCCTTGGTCCCGTCGGGTCGCCAGCACAAGGTGAAAGTTGTGGATGGGGGTTTTGTCGTAGGACAGTCCCCCATTCCATCTCGATCCGTGCTGGAGGTTTGGCGGTACCTTGGAGTCGACTTCATGGGGGTGGCCACCATTACCACCAGCCGTGTGGACCTTGGTAGAGCGCTAGCTCGCGTTACCAAGGCTCCATTGAAGCCACAGCAGAAGCTGCGCCTCCTCCGCACGTACTTACTGCCAAAGCTGACCTATGGGTTAGTCTTTGGCAGGCTTACGGCGCGGAGGCTGCAAGAGTTAGATCGACAAGTTCGCTCTGCTGTGCGCTCTTGGCTGAAGTTCCCACCTGGTGTCCCAAGTGCCTATTTCCACGCACCGGTCAAATCCGGTGGGCTTGGCATTGTGTCTCTCTCGGCATGTATCCCTTCCCTGCGCCGCCAGCGCCTGCTAGCCCTTCAAGGGTCGAGCTGGGAGGTCGCCTGTGCGGCTGCTGATCTTGATTTTGTCAGGCAGCAGTTAGCATGGTGCGACCGAGCAACACCATCGGCTCCAAAACCCAGTTCGTCTGCTGAGTTTGCTGCTGCCCTGCATGAGTCAGTAGATGGTAAAGAACTCCGACAGTGCTCCGAAAGCCTTGTCTCATCCCAATGGGTAGATTGGGCTTCGGAGGGCATTGGGGCCCGTGACTACCGACACTTTCACGCCGTCCGCATGGCAACTCTGCCAACTGCGGTACGGTGTTTGAGAGGTAGTCGCGGGACAACCCTACCCCTTTGCCGTGCCTGTCGGAGTGGAAATGAACATCTTTATCATGTAGTGCAGCAGTGTCCTCGGACTCATGGGGGCCGCATTCTACGTCATGATGCGGTCGCCAAGCAGATAGCAGGTGCTTTGTCATCTAGCGGCTGGGATGTTGAGAGGGAGAGATTGTATCACATGCCAAGTGACCAGGGTAAGAAGCACGACATCGTTGCCGTCAAGCCCGACCAGTCTTGCATTATCCTGGATGTCCAAGTTGTCAATGGCAGCTTGGACATGGAGCAGACTTGGCGGGCTAAGATAAGAAAGTATGACAGAGATGATTTACGGCAAGCGGTGTCGGAGCTAAAAGGAGTGGTACCCAGCAACATCAGGGTGATGGCTGCAACCTTGTCATGGCGCGGGGTGTGGTGTGGGAAAAGTGCCACGGAGTTGCGCGAGTTGGGCATCTCGGTAGGCGTACTCCGTGGTATCACCACCCGCGTCCTGCTCGGCTCGTATTTGAACTGGTGGTCGTTTTATAGAGGCACTTCCCTTCATCCCTCTCTCCCACCCCCACCTTCCTCATCTTCCCTCATCCCCAGGGCCGGCGTCGGGTGAGTCCTGGGCGTCCTCCCCATTATATTTGATTTATTTATTTATTTTCATTTATGGCGTGCCCCCTCCGTCACAAAAGACATTTTGTCTTTGAGGGGAGTTTATTAAAAAAAAAAAAATAAAAATAACGGCTTTACTTCTACATTTTCCATTCGATTTCAATGAAATTTTCAGGGATGTCACAGAGTAGTGTTTAGATGGTCTCCTATGAAAATCATAGAGAATTGTTTTTCATAGAGGGATTCATTCATAGAGGAACGGTCTCCTGTGAGAGAGACGAGGCTTCAATAGCGCAGAGGATTGAGTCTTGATTTGTGCTCTAAGGATCGCGGGTTCGAATCCCAGCCAAGGCTAAGAATATTTTTGATCCAATCACATACATCTATCTACTCACTTAATTTTTTCATCCCAATTTGATGAAATTTTCTAGGATTGTCCGAATTAGCGTGTAGATGGTCCCCTAGGAGGGTAGTGAAAGGTACTTAGAGATTGGTGTTTTGAGATTAACTACTATGCATCGGATCATCTACATAATCGGGTTATGGATACGAGGAAGCTATGTGCCACATCCACTTGGCAGACGTTTTTTCTGTATGTTATTTCTGTGTTACTGGTAATTGAGATGAGTAGTGAGCCTTTTATGGCATTACTGCTATCCCCGGAAGCCCGACCAGGTGACAGGCCCGGAAGCAGAGAATTTGTACCTGCTCCCTAACCGCTCTACTCCTGTCAGAGGCATGAGCCGGTGCTCTAACATTAAGGGGGTACAGGAGAGGGAGGCATGATGCACAGCGGTACCCATAATCTTCGGGGCACAACTAGACCCCAAATGGAGCCTACATACCAAATTTCATCAAAATCGGTCAATGCTAAGTGGCAAAAGTGCCGCGGACGGCGGACGGACGGCCAAATTTTTATTCGATTTTTGGATTCTTCGTACCTTGAAACGTAAACCATCAAATTTTGAGGGGGTGTTAAAAAATTTTTTTTTCTTGGTCGATTCCAGAATTTTTTCATAAGTAACAGTGACTATTGGGCGGTACAAGTAACCGCGATCACAGTCACGTGACCTCCGCTAACCTCAGGGTTACCTTGAGCTCTCTATCGGGTTCCTGATAGGGATTTATTGTTCCGAAACAACTCACTCGGGACAAATGGGTTTCGTTATTGAGTTAAATGGTCGGAGAATCACAGCTCGATGAGAGGGAGGAGTGTTGAAGGATTTATCGCCGGGCGGCCAACAAAGCGGTACAAGATTCGAGTTAGCGGCAAATGACGGAGGAGGAAACGAGGGGGGTCGTTCATTCGGAGGCGACGACGGAGTGACCGCTTCCTCGCAGAGAGGGCTGCGCAGTGGGCGGCAAAGAGCTCCTTAGGTGCCTGGACAACTGTCTCCGATCTGAGCCTAGATTTTGCGATTCGAGCTGAGGGAAGATGAGGTTTTCATGCTGTGTGAGGAGCCACATACGAAAATTGTATGATTACAGCAGTATTAAATACTGAAAATTGAAAAAAATGAAATACTGAAAAATTTTCAGGGTCATTAAACGAAATACAGTTTTGACGTCCTGAGTGGCTTTAATGACCCTGAAAATACAACTGTAATCATACGATTTTCGTATGATTACAATCGTAATTGTAATTACGATTGTGGTTATGCCCATCTGTGCACTCCTCTCATGCATTCCTCTCATCAACCGGTACAATCTCTGAATATTGTTGGAAAATGTAGAAGTAATGGCTGTTCACGTTTGCGCATGCGCACAAAATAATTTCAATTTAGGAGCCATGAATTTCATAGGGGCCCATCTCCATGCCAATCCGCACAATCTCTGGAAACTTCATTGAAATCGAACGAGAATTGTAGAATTTATGGCTGTGGCAAGGATTGCATGACAGACACCCAGACAGACACGGAACCAAAATTGTTCAGGAAGGTCTGACACGTCTCCTCACTCGGAACATTGAAGGGGACCCCAGGTTGGACCCCGAAGCTTTTGGTTGATGTCAATCACATCTAAGGGTTGAAAAACAAGAGTTGAAATTTTGAAAACACCCTGGCTCAAAAATTTTTTATACAGGGTGTTTCACGGAAAGGTTACACCCCCTTCCATTCCGCAAAATACAGCGTAAAAAATTCCAATCAACGCAATCCTTCATGATTTTTTGTGAGGATCTCAAGAAAAATACTTTTGCGCTAAAAAGTTGCGCGCAATCGTGCGCAATTGACACTGACTTCATTTGTTTCAAATAAAACCCCCCTTTTGGTTTATTATTTTCAATAATAAACCTTTGGAATCGACCAAGACAAAAAATTTTAACACCCCCTCAAAATTTGATGGTTTACGTTTCAAGGTACGTAGAATCCAAAAATCGAATAAAAATTTGGCCGTCCGTCCGCCGTCCGCGGCACTTTCCCCACTTAGCATTGACCGATTTTGGTTTATTATTTCTAAAAATAAGCCTATGTGATCGTATCGCAAAAAATTTTTATAACCCCCCCTCAAACTTTGTCACTTTACGTTTCAAGGTGCGTAGAATCCAAATTTGCAATGTCCGTCCGCCGTCCCCCGTCCGCCGTCCGCCGTACGCCGTACGCGGCACTTTTCTTAGCAACACTGGACCGATTTGGTTCAAATTTGGTATATGGGCTCCATTTGGGGTCTAGTTGTGCCGCGAAGCTTTTGGTTGATGTAGGTCACTTCTAAGGGGTGAAAATTAAGGGTTGAAATTTTCAAGAGTGCCCTAGCTCGAAAACTCTCGAAATAAAGGTATCGTGTTTTCACCAATTTTAAATAGTATTGAATTTTTGAGAATTTTTGAGACCACCCGGACCTCTGTAGGACAAACCGTTCGGTCCCTACGAGCACTTGAAGGTTTTCCTTCGATAAAACAGAATCATGAGTGTGAATCGTAAAAGAGGTCTAATCTCCATTCAAATTTTATCGGACTAAAATGCGATCGCTGTTCATTTCTTCGATTTGTATACAGTTTTGCCTTCTGCGTAACCAGTAATCAAATTTCAATATGAAGCTTTCTATTTTTCCAATCGAGTGTGAAGCGTTTAGTTCTTTCTAATAAACTTGATTGTGAAGGTGTGAAGCCAGTATGGTGTGGTAGGTAGTACCTAGCTGGTAGGTAAAAAAAAGTTGGTAGGTAAGGAAAATGTTGGTGGGTAAAAAACGCTGCAAATCATTGCTCAAAGGCTTCTTCACCCTACAGATCACTGATCAGCTGAGTGAGCTCCGAAGCCATTTTCAATCCTATTGAATGAAAGTGCTCTTCCAGGCGTCTCCAGCATTCGAGGACGCGTGTGAATCGCAAAAGAGGCGTAATCTCCGTTGAAATTTTTTATGTAGCAGATAGGCAGTACCTATGGTTGTTAGGTAGTGACAATGTCAAAGCCGTGTTCTTTGCAGACGACTGATCTAAATAGAAATAATAAACCTTTGTGTAATAATTTGCAGCGTTTTTTACTACAGATTCGGATTCTACGTTATGTTATATCATATTATGAAAATGTTATACCTACTGAGACATTTGTTTTGTTCTTTTTTTTTAATTGTGGTTTGTCATTAGAGGCATAAAAAAATGCAGATTTCATATAAAAAAAAATTTTACCAAAAAACTGTATTTTTAAGTTTTATTTATTCATTGCTTTAATCGTGTTCATTTATTGTTTTTCGTTGATTTTTCAAAGGATTTGTTGAGCATCTTTATTGAACAACAGCGCTTTTTGGGTTATTATCTAATAATATAAAACGCCAACCGTACGTACGTACGCATGTACATAAGTATGCAGGGGGGGGTTGGAAGTGGAGAGAGTCGGCGGAATCGGAGACGGGAGGAGTTAGAGGGGTTGGGAGCGGGAGGAGTCGGAGGAGTTGGGGGCGGGAGGAGTCGGAGAAATCGTTTTTACCTACTTTTAGTAGGCTTTTCAGCTAGTTTTCAATAATGGACGATTGGAATCGAGCAACAGAAACATTATTCCCTCCCGTCCTCAAAGTTTGATGGTTTAAGATTCAAGGTAGTGTAGAATCCAATAATCGAATACAAATTTTCGGGCAGAACTAAAATAAACCGTTGTGTAACAATTTGTAGCGTTTTTTAATCGTATTTTCATTTCTACAATAAATACGAGTTCAAAAGAGCCAAAAAGAGCGACTGATCCGTCGAAAGCCGTCGAGCCGTTCTTCTTGGTGAACCGTTTTGCCCATCTCTAATTCTGCGGGAAGTTTCCAGTCTGAGGGGGTCATTCGCAGGGCGGAGCTCACTCATAAATCTGCGGCCGCGAATCTCTCCTGTAGGTCCACCACGAGAAGAGCCTCCTGGACTCCTTTTTGAGGACCCCTCTCGTAGGTACTTTCGTCTTATTAAGATGGCCTGAGGGGGGGGGGGGGGGGGGTTGCCTTCGGAGACCTTCTCTAATCCGCGGGACCCAACTATCCATCTTCGCGAGACTCCTAAAGCCCCCCCAAGGCGCACGCGCGAGTCCTCTGCGGCCAGCAGACGGAAGCTAAAAGTTCCTTCTATAGAAATACCCAGAGATGGGCGAATTCTTATTCATAAATACGATTATGAATACAATCATATCTCCGACTTTATGATTATGAATAGGTACGAATACAGGTATGAATATAAATACAAATACACTAACACTTTGAATACGATTTTCCCCCGTATTCGTATTTTGAATACAATTTTATGATTTCCTTATAAATCGAATTTTTTTTAACGATTTTCCCTGAAAATCATACTTTTTTAAAACGATTTTCTCCTGAATTTTGGACATATTTATGACCTAAATTTGTCAAAATAATCAATCAAAATTCAAAACGCTGACAAATTTTTATAGGATTTTTCACGCAGAATCGAATGAGACCAACACCAGGTCGCTACGACCAAGCGTATAGAAACTACGACGTAATTTACGCTGAAAATCATAATTTTTTAAAATGATTTTCAGGGAAAATCGTAAAAAGAATTCAATTTTTGGGGAAATCATGGAAAAAATCATAAAATCGTATTCAAACTACGAATACGGGGGAAAATCGTATTTAAAGTGTAAATACGATTGTATTCGTATTCATATTCATACCTGTATTCGTATTCATAATCATAAAGTCGCAGATATGATTTGTATTCATAATCGTATTTATGAATAAGAATTCGCCCATCTCTGGAAATACCCCCCCCCCCCCATCATATCTTCTTATGCACTTGAAATGAATTTCCCCCTCGAAGGGATTAGTAATGGATCTTCGGCAAATGTCTAGGTGTTCGAACTAAGAACTGAATTTAGCGAAGAAGGGAAAATTTAAGCACAAATACACAGTCCCTTCAAATAAAAGGAAATCACCTTCAGATAGTCAAATAAAAGACGCTGCACATTACACAAAGGTTTATTATTTTTCTGTATAGATCACACGCCTGCAAAGAACCCATCGATACCTTCAAGCACAAAGGGGCCATGTCCATCCATCTTCCACATTTTCAATTTTGTTTTAATTTCATAGTTTAGTGTAATAAGCCATTATTTTAGGAATTGTGCACTGGTGATAACTTCTGTTGCGTTTTTTTCAAAACTCTCTTTTGGCGCCTTTGTACTCTAGGTATCGACATCTTTGCCACTGCCACAACCTACCAACAATATTTTTCTTGATTTGAAATCAAGTCTATATTGAAGAATCAAACGCTTTACACTCAATTTGAAGAGCTATGATTACTGGTTGCTAAGGGCGAAAAACTACAGTACAACTCGACAACGCTGCAAATTATTACACAAAGGTTTATCTTTTTATATAGATCACTCGTCTGCAAAGAACACGGCTTTGCCATTGTCAACCATGGTACTACCTACCTGCCACATACCTACATCAGAATCAAGTTGATTTGGAAGAAAGAAACGCTTCACACTCAGTTCGAAGAAACAGGGAGTTGTGGGTGCCTTCATGAGGGAATTTGATTACTGGTTGCTAAGGACGAAAAAACTGAGTACAACTCGAATAAACGGACCGGGTTTTAGGCCTCTTTTGTGATTCACACTCGTGTTTCTGATGTGTTATAAGTCCAACCCTTAAGAGCTCAAGGTGTCTGAACGATTGATCCTACAGAGCTCTGGGTGGGCTCATTCGATTCTAAATTATTCTGAAAACATTCTATAAAACGCTGCAAATTATTACACAATGGTTTATTATTTTTCTACATAGATCACTCGTCTACAAAATCACCAACCATCCAATATGACGGAAAAAAATCAAAAAAAAAATTTAAAAAAAAATCAAAACACCAACTATTGATTACATTTTTATCAACTCTAATTTGAACGGAGATTAGGCCTCTTTTGCGATTCACACTCGTGTTTTGATTAATTTATATATATATTTCAAAATAAACACTTAAATTTTCGTAGGAAGCGAACGGTTCGTCCTATAGAGCTCCGCGTGGTCTCAAAAAATTCTAAAAATTCTATATAATCTTAAATTGAAGGGAAAACAATACCTTCATATTGAAATTGAGTTAGGGCGTTTTCAAAATTTCAAAATTGATTTTGGAACCCTTAGAAGTGACCTACCTCAACCAAAAGCTTCGGGGCACAACTAGACCCCAAATGGAGCCTATATACCAAATTTCATCAAAATCGGTCAATTCTAAGTGGCAAAAGTGCCGCGTACGGCGGACGGCGGACGGACGGCCAAATTTTTATTCGATTTTTGGATTCTACGTACCTTGAAACGTAAACCATCAAATTTTGAGGGGGTGTTATAATTTTTTTTTCTTGGTCGATTCCAAAGGTTCAATATTGAAAATAATAAACCAAAACTAGGGCGTTTTGAACATTTCAACTCTTTTTTTTCAACCCTTAGAAGTGACCTACATCAACCAAAAGCTTCGGGGCACAACTAGACCCCGAATGGAGCCGGTGTACCGAATTTCAACCAAATCGGTCAATGCTAACTAAAAAAAGTGTCGCGTACGGTTGAAGGACGGCCAAATTTTTATTCGATTTTTGGATTCTACGTACCTTCAAACGTAATCCAACAAATTTTGAGGGGGAGTTAACAATTTTTTTCGATTCCAAAGGTTCATTATTATAAACAATAAACCAGAAAGTGCAAACAGTTCGAATCTTCAGATTAATCTCTTAAGCACCGTACAATGTACGAATGTCATTCGAAATTCGTCCCTCCACTCTGATCTTGATATGCCACAGTAACTGAGGTTCTCAGGGAAACGGGCAGTCGATACACTTCGAGTCTCATTATAACGTGAAAAGTCAACACCCCGTTCATGACCAAAGAAGGTTGATGAGAATGAGGATCAGATTTTATCTAGATCTGTGTAACAGGTATGTCATGTGATAAGACCTCCGAATATTTATTCTATCAACTATTTACCATTTTCGAACATTGTTAAGAACGTTATCACCGACTCGACATGATTTTTGAGAGGCGTAGATGTCAATGGATACTCACCACTCGCCATGTTCCTAGCGAATTATGCATTATCTACTAACAATTCATAAAGTTTAAAAGGGCAAAACTGAAATGTACATTGTACGAATAAAGTTTAAAAAATAATAAGACAAAAGTCTACCTATGTATCATAGTAATTTATTTAGGGCAATGTTGAAAAAGAAGCTTAAAAACATCAAAACTCGTCGATTCACTCGAGAGAAATGACAACTTCGATAGCTTCGAATGTCGAAAAAGAAGCTTGAAAACAATGAAACTCGTTGGTTCACTCGAGAGAAATGACAACTTCGATAGCTCGTTTTCACCTCCAAAACTTTGAAAATGTCGAAAAAGAAGCTTGAAAACAATGAAACTCGTTGGTTCACTCGAGAGAAATGACAACTTCGATAGCTCGTTTTCACCTCCAAACCTTTAAAAATGTCGAAAAAGAAGCTTGAAAACATCGAAATTCGTTGGTTCACTCGAGAGAAATGACAACTTCGATAGCTCGTTTTCACCTCCAAACCTTTGAAAATGTCGAAAAAGAAGCTTGAAAACATCGAAATTCGTTGGTTCACTCGAGAGAAATGACAACTTCGATAGCTCGTTTTCACCTCCAAACCTTTGAAAATGTCGAAAAAGAAGCTT
The DNA here is from genome assembly GCA_009739505.2 of Apolygus lucorum. Classification (NCBI taxonomy): domain Eukaryota; kingdom Metazoa; phylum Arthropoda; class Insecta; order Hemiptera; family Miridae; genus Apolygus; species Apolygus lucorum. Next base: position 47,298,701 of record CM019179.2, read on the forward strand.
GAAAACATTGAAACTCGTTGGTTCACTCGAGAGAAATTACAACTTCGATAGCTCGTTTTCACCTCCAAACCTTTGAAAATGTCGAAAAAGAAGCTTGAAAACATCGAAATTCGTTGGTTCACTCGAGAGAAATTACAACTTCGATAGCTCGTTTTCACCTCCAAACCTTTGAAAATGTCGAAAAAGAAGCTTGAAAACAATGAAACTCGTTGGTTCACTCGAGAGAAATGACAACTTCGATAGCTCGTTTTCACCTCCAAACCATTGAAAATGTCGAAAAAGAAGCTTGAAAACATTGAAACTCGTTGGTTCACTCGAGAGAAATGACAACTTCGATAGCTCGTCTTCACCTCCAAACCTTTGAAAATATCGACAAAGAAGGTTGAAAATATTGAAACTCGTTTATTCACTCAACGACCACTTCCTAGGCTGGTTTTCACCTCGAATTTTTGGGAAATGGCCCTCCACCTGTCTTAATGTTGTTCAAGCCTTAAGATAATTTTGAAGAGGGTTGACGAGAACGTGATTATAAATATCCTCATGTTTTTGCTCTTATCATTTTCTCATAATTTACTCGCATCTGTAACTTTCCTATACCACAATTCTTGTTTTCTGGATGAAGTTACAAATTTACATCTTATTTTGGATCAGCATAAGAATGTCTCACATCTGCTATTCGACTCGAAACTGATGACAGTGCAGTCCATCTGAACTGCCGATACAGGGTTCATGACAGCCGCTGGGAAGCTCTATGCTAATGGCGCCTATCACTACAGGCAATATTATTCAAGCCAACAAGACCTATCGCGATTATACTGGACCCAGGTCCCCCTTCGAACTCGAGAGAACCCAGCTGATTAACCGTGAAGCCTAAATTACTCGTGTCAATCAGTCAACTGTATGAATCCAGACAAAAACATAACGTACAGGAAGAATCAGAGGGACAAATTTCAAGGTAAGTACTTTGGAGGAATCGCCATGATGTCCCAATGATGAGATGTGTTCTCATGTCGCTCAATATCAGATGATGTTTAGCTGTATCGAGATATCCAATTGACCAAGTCAACTGTTTAGTAGGTAATGTCCAATGATAAAGATTTCCTCTATAGGATTTCCAAGTCTAATTCGGAATTTTCCAGACCCATATTGGAAATTCGACTTGGAAAATGTGGTAGGTAGGTATTTGAATTGGAAAGTTCTGAAACTGGATTGGACAACTCCGAATATGGTTTGGAAATTTCCGAAATTAGTCTGGAAATTTCCAAATTAGATTTGGAAATCCTATCTAATACGAACGCTGAACGCTATATATAAACGCGGAATTATTACAAGATGGTTTACTATTTTTGTGTATAGATCATTCAAACTTAACGTGTTAACACACATCCATTCATAAGTTTTATTTATATAATTATTTGTTAGTCTGAACAGCAGTTTCCAATAGTTGAACAGTAGAATAGGAGCAGGGGCGTGGCGTCCATAAGGCCACTTTGGGTCTAGCCCCGGCAAAATTTCCCTCTCTGTAAGCTAGATTTTCACTTCAAAGTTAAAAAAACTTTGTCAGAATCTTTCTCAAAATCAGTTGTCTTATCTTGCTTGGCAATGTCGCGCTAAGATACAATCACATCAACTTTACCTAAACTGGGGTTTTTCACGAATATGAATAGAAAACCTATCAAGGAATTATTATTGTACATTTATGTTAATGTATTCATTTCCGTTAATGTGAGTTCGCTTCATGATCTATATTAGCTGTGTTATTTGGGAGAACCTAGGTAGGTACCTACGTTTTCACAGTTCATCCTAGATTTGCAATGGGACGTCAAACAGATAAGTTAACTTATACATATCTCATAATGTAGGCCTAGCTTAGCTACTACCGCACATTATGACTTGCTAAGAGCTCGGAAAGATTGAAATCCACCCATTTCTTATCAGGGGACTTCTTGTTTCGGAAGCAATAATATTATCGGCAAGAAACCAAAGCCGTTGTACTAAAATAAACTTCAAGCCCTTGATGGATGAGACCGTTAGAAGCGAATTAGCCTCAGAGTCACCCACTCGTTTGTGCTTATTGAATGTTCTGTGGTTCTGTTATCTTTATGGAAACGAAATAATTCGTTAACCGTCAACACTGAAGTTCTAATGATCCAGGATGTGGTTCGCAGGCTCGTAGGTGTTACAGCTGGAGGCCTGTTCAGAGTTCCTTAACTATTTCCCCCTCTCAGATTCTCTACGCCTCGCTGACGTATTACTATAATAACCAACTCGATTGCTGAGAAGCATCGCTGACTTCGGTTAAATCCACTTTTGGTTGGGGGTAACTACAAAGTGGATTAGCGGATTAGAGATTACGACGATCGGAGAAAGACGGAGGGTAATAATCATCGTTGGATTGATGGGAATGAACTAATTTGTAATTTGGAGATTCCATTGGAAACGTATCGATTGGCAGAGCTAATTCGGGTAATCTGGATTAGTGGACAGCAAATTGGATCCTCGGACTCCCTTAAGAAACATTCGGACTGCGAGAAGCGCTTAAACGAACGGACTTCTGTTTCAATGGGGATCGCAATTGTGTTTGAAAAAGGTTTCTACACCATTAATACGTGATCCTGAGTTATATTACACCATTCCGATGAAAAAGTAGGATATTTACTCACATTTTCAACGAGGGCCGACGTGAAAAATAGGGACGTATGCGTTCACGTGCGAACTTTCTCCGCAAACCTTCGATTTGCGCGACTAAAATTGCACTGAAGGACTGGAGAGAAGACGGAGGGACTCGACTGGGGTGTCATCAGGTGGAGGGATACCTAATTAAGGAATACCTTGCCTCCCCTGCACTGTTTTCAAGAAACTAGATCCTTTTTTTTTTACCCAACGCCAGTAATAGGTCGTTGACGTTTCCGCCATCATTTGACCTCGCGCAGCCCAATATAAAAGCGATATTTTCGACCAGTTGGTCTCGTCTGGTGTGAAAGCTTGTCTAATGCCTTCGAGTTGAGGACAGTCCAATAAGTGGTCCGAGGTCATTGGCAGGGTTGAGAGGCATAGGGAACAGCCCGAGTTATCCTTCACTCGGATCCTATGAAGGTGGGCATTCAGATAATCGTGGCCTGTAATAGACCTGAACCCTGCCACTGATATATGTCGAGGTAGATTTGCGGGGACACGGTTCCTCTCCTCCAAAAGGCTGGCCCATCTCCTTCCCTCAGCTGCCATCCGATGGTTTTCCAGCAATCTTTCCTTTAATTTGTCCTGGATGCATTTTTTGGCTGCTCTGTATCCAATGCGAGCCTCAGGCATTTCCATGCGGAAGCCCTCCTTGGCTAGTGCATCAGCACGGTCATTTCCCCAGATACCGCAGTGTGAGGGGATCCACTGCAGTGCTAAAGTGGCACCCTCTTGCAGCAAGGCCTGAATAGCCTCTCTACCGCTGAGGACGTCATGGGACTCTGTATAGGTGCCAGAAGACAGCGCGGTAATAGCTGCTTGGGAATCAATGATGATAGCGACTTTGCAATGTGACTGGGTCATTTCCAGTGCCAGCAACACAGCTCTAATTTCCCCATCAAAGCTATTTGCCAGCCTCCCAACGGGGGCAGCAATAGCGCCAACCGTCGAGTACACCCCCGCACCGCCATTACTTGTAGCCCCCACCGCTGACCCATCCGTGTACACTCTCAGCCACTCGGGCTCGGGGAAGCGGGCATGTAAGGTCTCCAGCGCAGCCGCTTTCAGTTCCTCAGGAGGCGTCAAACCCTTTGTTACCGGGGTGAGTAAAGCCGTAAAACCGGCGGGCGCATCCATTGGCGTCAGCTGGCTCAAGGATGGAAAATTGTCACGGTTGGCAAGAGTTTCCTCAAGACCATAATCCTCACGGAACTCACAGACCCGGGACAAAAAGGCACCCTGTGTTCTCAAACGCGGTGATGCCGGGATGTAATCCGCCCAATAAACAACACCAACCAAACAACACAACGCCATCTTGGAGTCCAACTTGACTCCCGTCTCACCTGGACGGCCCAGACTGAGAGAATGGCTGAGAAAGGCTCGAAAAGACTAACCCTGCTAAAGAGACTGGCTGGCAGCATGTGGGGCGCCACCCAGGATGTCCTGAACCTAGCATTTGTGAGTTATGTACGGCCTGCCATGGAGTATGGCAATGAACTGTTGGTGACCGCCTCGGATTCTGTAGTTCGGAAGCTGGATGCCGCCCAGCACCAAGCCCTCCGCGTGATCACTGGAGCGCCCAAATCAACGCCGATCGTGGCTATGGAACTACAAACTGGCATTGAGCCCAAGAAATTCCGGAGGGAGGCTGCAGTGTTGGCTCTTCCGGAGCGACTGCAGAGGAATGGTGTTGTTTAACTAGATCCTATTAACCGCTTCTTTTCTCAAATGCGGGGATTCCCCGCTAGCGCTAGCAGATGAAGGTTAATAGAATTTGTACAAGGTTGAATTGAATTCGTAAAAGGATGAAATTAATCTGTAAATGCTATAACTTGTGTGGCATCCATGCGATCAATATTGAATCCGATGAAACCCGATTTCACTAGGTAAGGCATTTCCTCTAAAAGAGGTGACCGCTGACCTGGAATTACATAAAATGGTTCTTCCAGTAATTGATTCCTGTGTCTGAGGGTTGCCTCAGTTATCAAATCCACCCTGAGTCACCTTTTTCCAGGTCCGAACAGAACTTCTTTGGTCTTATGGACACTCAGGCCCAACAACTTGGTTAGTCTCCTACTCATGACTGCGGCATCAGCTCCAGAGCCCACCTTGAAAGAGGCTTGGTGATCTCTAATCAGCAATTCTACTAAGGGGCACTTAGCGTTATGCACTTCATTTACTCTCAACTCTCAAGTTTCCATCGGCCTTCTCACCATAACTTTTTTCTGCTTCAGCCTACTTGACGAAGGCCTGTTTCGTCCTGCAAACTTTCCTGAAATGTCCAAACTACCCACATTTGATACACTTTTGACTTTTGACACTGCTGAGCATTTCTTTCCCAGTGTAAGTGGATACTCATAACGGAAACACGTCCTATTCCCTCGATTGACGGCAACCTGTTCAATATGATGTTCCCAGTGAGATGAATCACGAACAGCTAACTGCTGGTTTTCCATAAAACCAGCCTGCCTATTTTTATCAAAGAAAAATACATGATCCGGCCTCGGGGAAAGTCGTTTTTGGTGGAGGCAAGATACTGAAGATAGTGTCTCCTCTACGTGCAATAGGTGGCGATGAGAGATTCAGGAATTCCGCGGGAAAACGTCGGCAATTTTTCACGAAAAAAAGGAAAAAAAAGAAAGGTTGATTATCCCTCCGGCCTTCGCGGAGTTTAAACGAGTCTACACGCACCACCGCTCTCAATCTCATCTGCAAGGGCTGTCGAGGTCCCCCCCCGCCCTCAACTTGCAGATTGCAAAACTCTTCCCTCCTGAAATCAGGTTTCTTCTAACCTATTTAGACCCCCCAAGATCGAGCGTTAGTCCGGAGTGTGAGAATAACCTGCGATATGAAGGGATGATTATCGAGATTTTGTTTCTGATTGAAGAAGCATCAGATGAGTTAACATGTTAGGAAGAACCTGTCATTTTTTAAGAACCTGTTGCCCCACAGTAAGACTTGGGCGTCCTCATGCGATTGATCTGGGGTAGAGTTGGACAACACTCAACAGAAAAAAATAACCATACACTAATCCGTTTTAGACCATTCTGAATCCAAATCCGAAAAAAAAACCATAGGAGTATGTCTGTGTGTGTGTGACAAAATCTGATGTCGTCTGGTCAGGCCTTAGTTCTCAACCGATTTTCGTGGTTCTTTCTCAGTTAGAATACTATCTAGTTGTGCACTACGTCGCCGGAATTTCGAATTTTGCTTTTTAAGGGGGTGAAAGGGGGGGTTAATGCTCAATAAACGTGCGTTTGCGGGCATACTCTTGTAAAATCTGCCCAGGCCTCAATTTCCAAGCGATTCGCCTGTTTCTTTTATTGTTCGACTCAGAAATCTTCCAAACTGCACACTATTTCACCAGTGTCAAAATTAGCATAGGAAGGGGGTGATGATATCCGAATTTCCTCCTCATTGTACCTACAGATTTTCATGAATTAGGTATTCTCTGTCCCACCATGGAACTAATAGTGGTGCCACAAACCCATATTTCGTTTTTTTTCTCCTTGAATACGGGAATGAACTTTGACGGACTGCCGACCAAAACAAATAGATGAAAGTTCAAAGTTACGAAGTGCCAGACTGACACCATTGGTTGCTTGGGGGGGGGGGGGGTGAACTCGAATTCGCATGTTGGGTATCTTAAATCATGGATTTTAATATGCTAGAAATGTTATGGAGGATAATGGTGAGGGGGGGTGAGGGGGTGAGACCACTATTTCATGCCTGAAATACCAAATAAAGTACATAAAGTGAAAAAGTTGTATCGCTTACCAACTGGTTTAAATTGACCTAATGCTTATCCAATAGGACGTCCCCTCGAATGCATGCATTACTTAACAACATGTTTTTTTCTGATTGGTTCATGCATTCGATATCCATTACTTGATGTTCATACTCTTATAGAACCTGTTAGTTCTTTGCTGATTGTACTACACATTTCATAATTTCACTCTCTAGTTTGGAGTGCAAGTTCGAGCTACGACCCTTCCAAAAGTCGTGCTCTCTCGATCAGTTGTAATAATTGAACTCTTCTAATAGAGATCTTATTTACGCCCACACCGTCTTTGCAAATTTGTGTAAGTTCTCTATTAGCTCTTCATGGCTTAGAAATGTATTGCCAAAGAAATCGTTTTGTGGTAGCCCAGTATTGAAATCAAAATCAAAATCAAAAATGTTTTTATTTGTAATAGGCCTTATCAGGCAATACAAAAGTCGAAAACAATAACAAATTATCAAATACTCGTAATTACATAAATTTAAGTCTGGCGGTTCGTGGAAAGCATTGTAAGGAACTCTGCAGGGTCATAGAGTTCCAGTTGAACGAGTATTCTTCTGACCTTGATCTTGAACGATTTATAGGGCAGTTTCTTTGTTATATCGTCCAAGGAATTGAAGAAACGGCAACCCATTTGATGAGGGTTGGAGGTCATAGACGAGTTCAACCTGGCCTTAGGGGGACACAAGTTATGACGGGACCTCCTAAAGTGGTCGTGCGTTGTGAACCCAGTGGAGAAGGCGTCCAGTTCACTCTTCACAAGCAGCAGGCAGTCGAGGACATACATACTAGGCAGAGTTAGAATGCCTTGAGCTTTGAAGTATCCTCGACAGCTTTCACTCAAACCCAGCTTTAACATGGTGCGGAGAGCTCTTTTTTGCTGTCTGAAAGCCGCCTCAGCATGGCTGGAGTTACCCCACAGTGCGACGCAGTACGAGAGACGGCTGGCGAAACAAGCGTGATACACCATGAGAAGTACCTCGGGGGACACAGCATAAGCTAGTCTACGTAAGAGGAAATTGCAAGAGGACAGCTTCGAAGAGAGCCTCTCTATGTGGCTGAGCCATGATAATCTATTGTCCACTGAGACACCCAGAACATCAACCGCATTCTCAAGTCGACCGTTGAGTTTAAAAACCAACTCTTGGGTATTGCTATCATTCAAAATTAAAGCGTTCGCAGCACACCACTTCTTTACTGTGTCCTCGGAGTATGAAACATTGCTGCTCAGGGATTTAATATCAGGTGCTGCAGATATTACTGTTATATCATCTGCATAAAGGATCAGCTGCCCTCCATAGACTGGTATGACAGATCGTTCATGTATAATAAGAAAAGGCACGGTCCCAGGACAGAACCCTGTTTTATCCCACAAGGGATCGGAGCATCTTGCCAGGAAGTGTTATGTATTCGCAATCTCCTGCATGTTGCATAAAGCGCATGTTGGGCTCTGTCTGGTAACCACGGAACAGAATTGAGGTATAGCAGGTCGCATCGACACTTGATCATCCACCTTATTCAAAAGTCCAGTCCGTGCATTAGCATGTTGATGACGTAGCGCAGCTCTCATATAAGTCGTGGTACTGGCTCTCACCACAGCACTGGATCAGACTGAGCTTGGTCTCAATTCCTATCCCCTCCGATGTACATGGAAGAGCGACAGTCAATCCACTTGTCTGCTCCCAATCAAATGATATACATCACTTCCATTTGTTTATATTCCATACATTTTGTCATCCATGGTTGCTAGTTTGTTCAATTTTTCGTTACTGCCAGTTAGAATGGCTTGTGCTGGAGTCGGCAATCTTTGAAGCCATAATAATTTTAAAATCGCATCACTTACTCTACCTGCAGACAGGTCTCTCATTTCTCCCAGTAGTTGGCTTGGCCATCCATCTCCCAGCTCCAGTTCACTCAATAACTCCCGTAGTTGTTTTTCTTCGGAGTCGGTGAATTGCTCTTCCAGTCTAGCGCGGAGCTCTGCGTACATGTTAGTAGCTGGAGGATTCAGGATCACATCGCTAACCTGGGAAAGTACGTCACTGGAGATGGTGCCAACAAGAGTAGAGCAAGGGGGAGAGTGAGGGGGGTCTCAGTCGATTACCGTTCATTCCTCGTACCGGGTCAGCATTTCACGAAATTGAAGGGACAAAAACTTAAAAAGCTTTACCTAAATTTGAAATTTTGAAACCAAAAATTCCAACAGGTGTAAAAACACAAAAACTAACTGTAGTAACCGTTATAGTACCATACCCACCCTAGTTCCCTTTCTATGGAGTAAACTGCTGCTAGCCTCGCCAGTCTGGAGGTAGGTGACTTCAAGATCTTACAAAACATCAATTGAAGTAGATCATTTCACATCCAGGTCTTGTCGAGACAAACAATTTCCATTCTTCTGTTTGTCAATCATACCGGTCACATTAGTCTCTTCTGGTTATTTGAAGGGTCAATTTAACATGGAGAAATAAAGGCGAAGTGAGCGCTACCAGATTGGAACATTACGCACTTTAGATCGCCTCCCTGGAAACGGTAGTTAACAGAAACTGGGCCAGTAAATCCGTCGATACCCATAAAACACTAGTTTCCCTTCCACACTCCTTCCCATTATAACACTTTAATGTGCCACTAATGGACGAGAGTTGGGAGTTGAGTTGGCGGAGGGCCGGCGAGTGTGATGATGGTCTCTCATAATGGGAATTCTCTGTAATGGGCGTTTCAACATTTACCACTGAGGTCGTTCAACAAACAGCCGGTCGTTGTTGTAAAAAAAAACGGAGTTATTTACGATGAAGAGCGCTGTCACCGAGTCAAAAAATAACATTTTTCAAATTATTACGTATTTTATTTGAAAATCGATAGATAAATACGAATAATGTTCCACAGAAATAGTCAACCATCCGTTGACAATCTTTCGAATGGGGTCAGCGTAATAGAAATAATGGAAAAATCCATCCCACAACGTCACTAAGAACTGTTCGTGGAAGTGATCTGAAGTACCTGCGGGCGGTACTTCACGCCGCCCTCTCGGAATTTACTCTTAAACTGATAGTAACTTGTTCTATACAGTGTTTTGAGGCCAAATGAAATATACCACGCTATCCAGAATTAAAAAATACATGAAATGATAACTTTGGGATGATTTTTTTCTCTAAATTAGTTCCGTAGAAAAATCACGAAACAAAATTTGACTTCAAATAATTTGAATTTTAGGTGTGATTAATTTTTGCGGTTCTCAACGCAGTTTATTACCTACTCTGAAGTAAATACCAAAACCTAAAAAAATGGTATTGTTCTTTCTGATGAAAATATAAGGAATATGAAAGAGACAATCTTGAATGATAGGTAGGTACTTAAGGTTTATTATTTTCAATTAAAAGACATTGGAATCGAGCAAGAAAACAAAATTTTAACCCCCCCTCAAAATTTGATGTTTTACGATTCAAGGTACGTAGAATCCGAAAATCGAATAAAAAGTTGTCCGTCCGTACGCCGTACGCGGCACTTTCCTTAGCAATCCTGGACCGATTTGGCCCAAATTTGGTATATGGGCTCCATTTGGGGTCTAGTTGTGTCGCGAAGCTTTTGGTTGATGTAGGTCACTTCTAAGGGGTGAAAATTGAGGGTTGAAATTTTCAAGAGTGCCCTAGCTCGAAAACTCTCGAAATAAAGGTGTCGTTTTTTTTTAACCAATTTTAAATGGTATTGAATTCTAGTTTTAGTTTAGTTCTTTGTAATAAACTTGATTGTGAAGGTGTGAAGGTAGTATGGTGAGGTAGGTAGTACCTACCAATGGTTGGTAGGTAAACAAGAAAAAAAAAAAAAACGATGCAAATCATCGCCCAAAGGTTTATTATTTTCCGTATAGATCCCTCCCTACCAACCGTAAGTACCAATTAAGTAAATTCAATCCTTCATTTCCATTTGGTTGGTGGTTGGGGTTGTAATTTTCAAAAATGCCCTAGTAGGTAGTAGGTACCCATGGTTGGTCACAGAAAAATAATAAACCGCTGTGTAATAATTGTCAACGTAATAAAAGCCCCTAAGTAATAAAAACGAACGTTCCGCTCTCGAACAAACAAACAATTCAATTAATAGCTCGGTTTTTTAACTCGAACCGGTAACGTTATTGTAATTTAATACTGCAGTATTCGTTCTCTCTTTGTACTTTGATCTATGGAAATGACAAAAAACATGTTTCAGCTCGGTGAAGTTCATTATTAAATAATACAATTTGGGGCAGAAATAAAGAAAATACAACTTCGAATATTCACGCGTGAAATACCTTGTGTCACGTGTACTTTTCATTCACATTTTAGTTCTAAATCAAGTTATAAAACCTACATTTTTACATTCAGGTCACATGTTTGTTCACGTTACGTCCTATCGATAAAGCTTCCCTTAATTTATTTACGGTATGCAAATGAGTTCATTCAAGGAGTTACTGAATACAAGAGCTCTAGCTCCAGTAAACCATGTTTTATTGATAAAATAATAACCTTTATGAATTGAAAACATTTGACTCGGCTGACCTCGAGAAACAATATTCCAAACGGTAAAGTGTTGTTTCAAACAGTTCACAGATTCCCAAATCCGAACGCAACGTTGCCAGATGAAGTGTTGAATAAAAAACGATGTAAATTATTTAACAAAGGTTTGTTATTTTCCTACATAGAACACTCTTCCGCAAAGATCACAGCTTTGCCATTGTCACTATTTATTTGTTTATTTACCAACCATTGGTACCTACTTCATAATTACCTTCACAATCAAGTTTATTTGGAAGAAATACACGCTTCACACTCCATTCGAAAAACGCTGCAAATGATTACACAAAGGTTTATTATTTTTCTATATACATCACTCGTCTGCAAAGAATACGGCATTGCCATTGATACCACCAACCAACTTGAAGAAAAACATCGATTGCTTTTCGGTCTGCTAACATTTGAAAGGAGATTAGGCCTCTTTTGCGATTCACTCTCGTGTTTCTGATTTATCGTAAGGCCAACCCTTAAGTTCTCGTAGGGAGCGAACGGTTGGTCCTACAGGGCTCCGCGTGGTCTCTAAAAACTCTAAAAATTCAATACTATCTTCAATTGATGGAAAAACAATAGCGTTACATCAAAATTTTTTGAGCTAGGGCGTTTTCAAAATTTCAACCCTTATTTTTCAACCCTCAGAAGTTACCGACATTAACCAAAAGCTTAAGGGCACAACTAGACACCAATTGGTACCAAATTTCATCAAAATCGGTCCATGTGAACTGAGGAAAGTGTGTACGGCGGACGGACGGCCAAATTTGTATTAGATTTTTGGATTCTACGTAGGTACCTTGAAACGTAAACCAACAAATTTTGAGGGGGGTTAAATTTTTTTTTCCTGGTAGATTCCAAAGGTTCATTATTGAAAATAATAAACCAAAAAGTCAACATCTCTCATAGTGACTGAGAAAAATGTAAAAATGAAAAATTGGTATCTCTAAAAACCACTAAGTACCTATAATAAATTTTCGAAAAATTATGAAAAATAGAAAATTAGTACCTACAAAAATTACTAAGTACCTATAATTGATTTTTGAAAAATTATGAAAAGTAGAAAATTTGGTTTTTACATAAATTACTAAGTACTTACCTATAATTGATTTTTGAGAAATTATGAAAAGTAGAAAATTTGGTTTTTACATAAATTACTAAGTACTTACCTATAATTGATTTTTGAGAAATTATGAAAAATAGAAAATTGGTACCTACAAAAATTACTAAACACTTACCTATAATTGAATTTTGAAGAATGTTTAAAAATGAAAAATTGGTACTTACAAAAATCATAATTATTGCATTTTTGCATGTCCCCTATTATACCCACTTTTTTCGTTTCCATCCTGGTTTTGTATAACATATCTTCGATGGAAGAAGTGACAAAGCAACAGTTGCTCTGACACCTGATTGGTGATTTGAGGAAGCAGTTCCTCTGTTCCCCCAAGTCACAACTCAGGAATTGATCTCCAGTCTAATTCCAGACATCGATCTGTAAGTACCATACTTTCATATAAGATCACTTCCCTTACCTTCGTGAGTCAAATTCGAAGATGTAATAGGTAAAATCTATTGATACTTCTCCCCCCTCACATATAGATACAAGCCTCATTGGTTATAGGATGATATATCTATTTATCTTTCCTAATTCAATTTGTATCTTTCATTCATCATCCCTAGTCCTAGGTTGATCTCCACCAAGGAATAGGTATTCATACGAAACGTGTAGTTCTCTAGGGGTAGATTACAGCAACGATTAAATTATTCGCATTAATTAATCAGATTCTCCAGATCCCCTTGATCGATACTTATCAAATATGTGATGAAAATTTCAAGGCCTTGGATTAAATAGTAACAGATATAATGTATACAGGGTGTCCAAGTAACTACGCCCCCCCCCCACTTATTTTCTCTAATTGTGTGAGAAAAAAAATCGGCTATTATCCATAATTTTTTGCGTAGTATTCAAAAATAACAAAATTGCGCAGCACGCAATTGCACAATCATGCGCAACCATGATCAACTTTGTTTTTTCAAATAGGAACCCCGATTTGAATTCTGCGTCAAATTTTATGAACATTTAACTTCGACAACTTTTTTTTGGACGCGCACAGCCCGCTCAGCGAGCGCTCAAAGATGCGCAACCCACGGATTGCGCCATAGTTGAGATGAAGGTAGACCTCAAGTGTAACACATTACTTAGCTCTGTTTTGCCACGCTGAATCGCGTGTTGATGTCCCTTTCTTGATTTGATTTCATTTTACCTCATTTACAGCCAAAAAAGTCACTGTTTGAGGAGGAAATCATTCAGGAAATCAATCATCAGGACTTTCTTATGAAGGGTAATGAATCATCCCTAGAAGTGTAAAAAAAACTGTAAGATTTATAAAATTGTGTCAGAGAAGAAATAATTTGTGAAGGAAACGATACTCGGAAAAAATGCCAAGGAAATTCGATGATTTCCTCCTCAAAAATTGACTTTTTTGGCTGTAAATGAGGTAAACTGAAATCAAATCATGAAAGGGACACCAACACGCGATTCAGCGTGGAAAAACACTGCTATGTAATGTGCCACACTTGAGGTTTACCTTCATCTCAACTATGGCGCAATCCGTGGGTTGCGCATATTTGAGCGCTCGCTGAGCGGGTTGTGCGCGTCCAAAAACAAAAGTTGTCGGAGTTAAATGTTCATAAAATTTGACGCAAAATTCGAATCGGGGTTCCCATTTGAAAAAACAAAGTTGATCATGGTTGCGCATGATAGTGCATTGCGTGCTGCGCAATTTTGTTATTTTTGAATTCTACGCAAAAAATTATGGATAATAGCCGATTTTTTTTTCTCACACAATTAGAGAAAATAAGTGGGGGGAGCGTAGTTACTTGGACACCCTGTATACAGATGTAAAAGATATAATTCATATTGAAGATTCCTTACAGATATTGATGCAAGAAGAGATCAGTTGCTGATATCTGAAGCAGTCTGAACACAGAACAGGTCCCCAGACAAGATGACCTTATTTATTCGTAGTTCTATTCTGCTTATTCTACGTCTGTATTTTGCATACACGTTAAAAAGCCGCTCTGAATGAAATGTGACGTCACGTGTATTGTTGGACTGTTGACCGGAAGTGTTTTGGTTGGTCGCGGTCTCGGACTGGACCCTTTGTTTTAAAACGGGTAGGAGAGGCATGCAATATTACAAAACTCCCAACACCAGTCCCAGAAGGGAAACAACCTCGAATTCTGAACCCTGATGATCGTGTTCCTTCCTCCTCCAGGGGAACTTCCGTTCGCCCTTTGCATATGAATGGTGGTCCGGGAAGCGGAGGGTTGACCCCAAAAAGGCCTTTCTGCTGATTGCCCGACCAACTTCAGGCCAACTGGGGAACTCGACGTTTATCGGGAAAAGGCCATGATTCATGAAGGACTCGATAGACAACATCACCAGTCAGCCTAGGAACAACTGGCTTCCTTCGGTAGTCGGTTTCCCAACTGTTTCCCGTTGTCGTCTATGAATATTCATAGAAGTTCATCCCTTCCCTGTCCGACAAATTACCTCATCGTGGAGGAGAAAACGTTCGATTCGAGTTAACAGGAGAATTCATCACCGTCTGACTTATTGAGAGTGACGAGGTGCTGCGGGGGCAACTTAACGAGCCACCTGACGTGAAAGCCTCTACTTCAACTCCTCAACGTCTCACTGAATTTACACTCCCGGACTGCCTATTGTGTTGTATAACTTTTCAGATACCTCCAGAGCCCGTTCTTTCCCTTTCTTCAGAAGTGGTGTTGAGATTTATAATGTTATACAACGGATTTCTTTTGTTGCGAAATTCAAGAACCCTCACAGGATTTTTTTTATTGATGTAATCAGACATACAACTAGAATGAGGCGCCGTTTCTTGTGGTTGAAAGAGAATTCATATCATCCTAATTGCAGTAATTCACTACAGTATATAGGTTTTCCAAGTCTGATAAAGAATTTTAGTTTATTATTTACAATAATGAACCTTTGGAATCGACTAAGAAAAACATTTTTTAACCCCCCCTTTAAAATTTGTAGGTTTACGTTTCAAGGTACTACGTAGAATCCAAAATTCGAATAAAAGTTTGGCCGTCCGTCCGCCGTACGCCTACGCGGTACTTTCCTCACTTAGCATTTTGTTAAAATTTTGCATATAGGCTCCATTTGGGGTCTAGTTGTGTCCCGAAGCTTTTGGTTGATGTAGGTCACTTCTAAGGATTGAAAAATAAGATTTAAAATGTTGAAAACGCCCTAACTCAAACAATTTTGATATAAAGATGTTGTTTTCCCATCAATTTAAGATAGTATAGAACTTTTTGAATTTTTGAGACCACGCGGAGTCCTTTAGGACAAACCGTTCGCTGCCTACGAGGATTTAAGGGTTGGACTTACGATAAATCAGAAACACGAGTGTGAATCGCAAAAGAGGCCTAATCTCCGTTCAAATTTTAGCTGACCGAAATGCAATCGATGTTTTTCTTCAACTTGATTGGTGGTTACAATGGCAAAGCCGTATTCTTTGCAGACGAGTGATCTATATAGAAAGATAATAAACCTTTGTGTAATAATTTGAGAGTTTTCCTGATTAATTTGAGAATTTTCCAAATCAACTGTTGGGACGCACAACTGGATTGTGCCTTTCTGGCTATTCCATCAGCCGACGCTTCTCCTCCCCTTTGTGTTCGAGTTCAGCACCAAGTCCATTTGCCCAAGCCGTGGCATGCCGTCGTGTGGCCGTAGCCCTGAATGCGGACCAGATAAACGACCTTCCTGTTAGGAGTCAATTGGCAGCCATGGTTAAGGAACCGCAGTACCTTCCTTTGCTCGCTGTGTAACCTAGCGGTTAATGAGACTGAGGAGCACTTCGAGGCTGAATATCCAATTCTAGCTAATGCTCGGCTGGAATGTTTCACGCGCCTTCAATTGACCAGGGGAGAATTCCTTGACCGGTTAAATGGACCTGATTGGTTTCCACTCTGCCAATTAGTACGAAATGCTGGAGATTCAGGCAATTCCTGGTAGCTGAATTTAATTATAATTAAAAATAAATAGGCTAAAGGCAATAATAATAATAATAAATAAAGATATAAATAATAATAATGTTATCAATTATGAAATAGTAAATAAGAGCAAGAATAAATAAATAGGAGGTGCGCCTGGTTTTTTTTTAAATTTTTAATCAAAAGTAGACCTCATTCTGAAAATGTTGACACCAGCCGTTCTCGTTCTAGATGAGCAGACCTTTTTTTATGATTTTTCAAAGTTTCGAATGTTTATGACGTCATGCGCCCCTCCCGCCTGGGCGGGACCCCCCAGCCCACTGTGACGTCATAAACGTTCGAAACTTTGAAAAATCATAGAAAAAGGTCTTCTCGGTTGGTGTCAAAACTCCCAGACGGTTTTTCCGACCCACGCGCACACATTTAATATAATATAATAATTTGTTAGTACAACTAAAATAATAAAATATACCTCCATGTCCTTTCCTCCAACGTTAAAAAAAGAAAGAGATATTGGGTGATATGTGTGATTTATGATAAATGAATAATTTGTGTATGTAATGTAATTAGAATTTAAGAATACCAACGGAACCTCTGCTGACGGGTCTTGATGACCCAAAGCATATCACGTATGTTCAATAGTGTACAAATTGTGAAAATATACGTCATTCATTCATTCCCTCCTGTTAGGACTCGGGTGGTCATCCACTCTAGGATGAACAGTGGTTAACCACGTGATAGTTGCTCTAATTACCTATAGTTGATTTTGCTGGATATTTGAAAGTGCTGCTGCAGTCTCTAGTATTGCGTCAGATTGATATTTCTGAATTTTGGCAGCATTGAACTCGGCTAGTGATCTCTGACCAGAGCCTTAATTAATTACTGCTAATATTAAGAGAGCTAATATATAGAGCTAATATTTAATTGCTAATAGTATTAATGACTACCCAATTATGATGAAAGTTAATGAATTTTGACCTTACCCAATCATCTCCAACAAAAATATTGGCAAATTCGTAAAACCATAGCTTCCTTACCATCGGTAGAGAGGTCTCAAAATGCCCAATCACCTTCAACCAAAATTTTTTGAGCAGCATCACAGAACCATAGCTTCCTTTTCATCGGTAAAGAGGTCGTAAACAGGTAAATCACGTTGAGTGAAGTATTGATATCCCAATATTATATTATCTTCTATGAGGTGGAGTGAGATCACATTTGGCGAAGCCAACTCAGGAAGGTAAACGCGCCCAGTATTTGATGGTAATGAATTCGGGCTCAACATCATCCATCATCCGTCTCCCCGCATCCGTCCCGCTTGGGAATTAGATTTTCAAATGCCTCATCGGTGAGTAAACAACCGTGAATAACTTTACTCAGCGGACGTCTTAAAACGCCTTCTGTTTACTTTCCAAAGTCATTCGGGGAGCTTTGAGCAATTTTGTTGCTGACGAGCTGTTAGGTTGTTAATCAGTAAAAGTGCTGAAGCACAAATATACTTCGTACTCCCTAAGCAAAGCATAAAATGCAAACAATAAATTATTGTTTAATGAAAAATGTATTTACCAAGTTAAATATTTGAAAATTTGTATAAAGCTGTTACTGTGTTGACTCCATTGTACATAAAATACAAATGATTCCAGGGAGAGGAGGTGGTTCTTCCAACGTGGGAGAGGAGGTGTGGCGAGTAAACAGGAATCACTTGCTGCTTCTCTATCTTCAATAATGAATGTTATGACCCACATATCAATTAACAGTTAGTTCTTAAATAAAGAAGCGAACAGGAGGATCCCTGAGTGAGTCATCACCCACTGGGGGAGACGAGGTACGGGGGTCACGCCAACATGACGTCACCTTTCCACCTATCTATCCCCCGAGGTAACGAGTTGAGTATATAAGCCCACACTCATGGATGCTCCCTTATGCCAATCTAGTTCAGTTAACCGACTTTATCATTTCGCTCTCTACCTTTCTCATCGAATAAGGATCTCCTCGAAGTACTAGGCTCAATAGGTATGTAAGGTCTTCCGTAATCAAACACAATACTGACTTCAACGAGTAGATTAGTTTAATAATTAGCAATCAAATACTTCGGTATCAACAACCATCCGAACTTCCGTTCATAATAATAACTTCTCTCTTGAACTCTCCAGCTAAAACTGTCCTTGTGTGTTGTTCGTGGATGCTATACGAAACTCCATAGCAAGTGCGTGAAGAGGTAAGTAGGTGCTGCACTCAGGCTTGGTGGAATTGGTAGGAACTATCCAGTTTCCCGCGCCCACTGGTAAATATCCCGTCTTCCCGCCGGTAGGTTTCTCTGAAACGCCGGGGTTGACGGGCTAGCCGCATCTCCCAGTACTAAGCATGCCGGTATGGTTATGAACCGCCGATGCGACAGTACTGCATGTTAAGATAGGGACTTTTCTCTCTTCGTTGAGTAGGGGTTAAAGAAAACACAAACGCCGCATCGAGAAGGTCATCTCCTTCACTCGACGACACGCAAACATAACAATGAAGAAGCAAAATTGTTATTTGAGAAGATTTACTCTGAATATTCTCAGCTATTTTGAGAAATGGAGATTTATCTCTACGAACTTCTGTATCTCTCTACAAGCTGTCATCAAATCATTTTGTATGTTTTTGTATTCATCATTACCTGCCTATTATGCATGACTAAGTTATTGTCATACAGACTTGTAAGTTTAGAGTTTTCACAGTTTTTCCAATCGATGAAACTATTATTTACTCAACACTTGAATCAAACGTACTGCCAACCAACTAACACAAAAATATCAACGAAAAAATTAGTACCTACTAAACTTACTAACACAAAAATTTAAAAAAATTATCCGTGACGTCATCATAAAAGATAACTTTACGAGAAACAATCCTACCAACATCGCTATCTAGCAAATAACATTAATCTGTGATGTCATCAGTGAAGTAGGCAAATAACCGTACGGGCTAAATTCGTGAAATGAGCTGTGAAATGTGGCCTAACGTGACGTTCCTCTCACAAATCCTTTCCCCTAACGTGCTACTTTTTACGGCTTATTTTCCCTAACGTGCTGCGGCCATATTTCGGCAGTGGGCGAGTATACACAAGTATACTCGGTACTAGGCGAGTGTTTGGTACTCCTTTAGACGATGATGAAACTCTTTAGGAATCCATCCGAAACGAAACGAGCCCTGCAAATTTCATTTAAATCGATCTGAAGTCCCGGGACGATTTGCCCTGAACTCTGGAATTGACCTCAGAGCGATCGACTGGCGACACAGACCCTGCATTGTTCAGAACGCTACTACATAAATTCAAAGTTTCCCTTAACCCATTTCCGGCCACTGATGCGTTTTCTCATCGACTTATTTTAGTATTGAAAATAGTGGAAAATCTTCGTTGAAGAATTTTTTCTCGTTTATGCTGTTCCTAAACTTGTCTAAAAAAATTCTTCGACGTTCGGGAGCTCGATGCGATTTTGGATTTTTTTGTTGAAAAGGAGGTATTTTGGCAGAAAGCATGATTATGGTGGCTCAAATCCGATCCTGGGCGATTGAGCGTTCTGGGTCACGAGTCGAAACGGATTCCGGTCCACATTAGATTTTCACATTTTACCAACAACAATGAATTGTATAAATCACATCGATTTGGAAGACTGGAGGCTCTTAAATCCCATTAAAATATAAAATTCATAACATTTGAAGTATTTTCACTATCAATTGGTAAGCAAATTATGCCTTATTTCGGCCGCCATCCTGTAAAACAGTTCATCCTCCTCCTCTCACCAATCTGTTATTTCTACCCTTGGCTTGAAATGGGTTAACTCGGTATACAGGAAGCTTAAGTTGAAAGGTGACGGCGATATATTATTTCAATTAATAAATTACAGCGAGTCTCATGGAGTTTTTTCGCCAGCTGGTGAAAACATGTGTTAAAAACTGTTAAACCCGAAATGCCATGCCGAATAATTCCATTACTTCTCTGCTTACATGGGGAAGAGTGCTGGGAGAATGGCTGGATGGGATAATTTTATGATGTAACGGAGGTCTTTGATGTAACAGAACTTGAAGAGGGGGGTTCTCGGGGGCAAACGAGATAGAAGGGAATTCACCGCCTTTGTGAACCGACGGGGAGAGCTCAGTGTAAAAATATAAAGGGAATGTCGAGCTTCACTGTGAGTTGAATGAGTGTGATAAAATACATTGCTGGTAGCGAAGAGGAATCAGAGGGTGAACTCTCGTTTCTTCCGAATGACGGACTTCGGTCGATGATAAAAGCTTTTAGACTGAAAAAACATTCTTATTGAAATCCAAGTTATTACAAACGTGATTTTAAGACAATTTCTAATTACTGAATTGATGGGGAAAACAGATAGATCATGAGCATGTCTGGGTATTATTTTCCTCATTAAGGGGGAAATAAGATTAAGGTTAATACTTCAAATGAACGTAGGGAGATTTAGGTTGGGAGAGACAACAATAAAATTTAAACACGTAATAATTCAATAAATTACCAAACATTTTTGATGTCACGGCCTGAAATCGAACCCGTGTCTCCCAGACTAATTATTGCAGTCTAGTTACCTAGCGATTTTGTTTAACAGTCTACACTTTCTCGAGCTGACATATTTTTTCACATAATATAATAATAAAAGACAATAATATATTTATAACTACATGTCAAAAGAAATCAACCGCTAGATAATTAAAAACGCTGCAAATCATTGCTCAAAGGTTTATTATTTTTCTGTATAGATCACCCTTCTGTATAGATCACTGGTTCTCCATCAATAGCACCTAACACCATCTATATTCTCCCTTGACCTTCCCTCTCAAATTTCAGCTTCCTGCGTTCAATAGGATTGAAAATGGCTTCGGAGCTCACTCAGCTGATCAGTGATCTGAGGAGTGAAGAAGATCTCCTCGAATGCTGGAGACGCCTGGAAGAGCACTTCCATTCAATAGGATTGAAAATGGCTGTGGAGCTCACTCAGCTGATCAATGATCTGAGGAGTGAAGAAGATCTCCTCGAATGCTGGAGACGCCTGTAAGTGCACTTCCATTCAATAGGATTGAAAATGGCTTCGGAGCTCACTCAGCTGATCAGTGATCTGAAGAGTGAAGAAGATCTCCTCGAATGCTGGAGACGCCTGGAAGAGCACTTCCATTCAATAGGATTGAAAATGGCTTCGGAGCTCACTCAGCTGATCAGTGATCTGAGGAGTGAAGAAGATCTCCTCGAATGCTACAGACGCCTGGAAGAGCACTCCCATTCAATAGGATTGAAAATAGCTGTGGAGCTCACTCAGCTGAACATTGATCTGAGTAGTGAAGAAGATCTCCTCGAATGCTAGAGACACCTGGAAGAGCACTTCCATTCAATAGGATTGAAAATGGCTTCGGAGCTCACTCAGCTGATCAGTGATCTGAAGAGTGAAGAAGCCTTTGAGCAATGATTTGCAGCGTTTTTTACCCACCAACATTTTTTTTACCTACCAACTTTTTTTACCTACCAGCTAGGTGCTACCTACCACACCATACTGGCTTCACACCTTCACAATCAAGTTTATTAGAAAGAAATAAACGCTCCACACTCGACTGGAAAAACAGAAAGCTTCATACGGAAATTTGATTACTGGTTACGCAGAAGGCAAAACTGTAAACAAATCGAAGAAATGAACAGCGATCGCATTTTAGTCCGATAAAATTTGAATGGAGATTAGACCTCTTTTGCGATTCACACTCATGATTCTGTTTTATCGAAGGAAAACCTTCAAGTACTTGTAGGGACCGAACGGTTTATCCTACAGAGCTCCGGGTGGTCTCAAAAATTTTTAAAAATTCAATACTATTTAAAATTGGTGAAAAAACGATACCTTTATTTCGAAAGTTTTCGAGCTAGGGCACTCTTGAAAATTTCAACCCTTAATTTTCACCCCTTAGAAGTGACCTACATCAACCAAAAGCTTCGCGGCACAACTAGACCCCAAATGGAGCCCATATACCAAATTTGAACCAAATCGGTGCAGTGTTGCTAAGAAAAGTGCCGCGTACGGCGTACGGCGTACGGCGTACGGCGGACGGACGGAAATTTTTTTATTCGATTTTCGTGTTCTACGTACCTTGAAACGTAAAACATCAAATTTTGAGGGGGGGTTAAAATTTTTTTTTTCTTGCTCGATTCCAAAGGCTTATTATTGAAAATAATAAACCAAAATACAAAATCCTTATACGTGTTAACCGAAATATAAATAAAATGGCGCACCAAGTGAAAAATAATATTTTTATACTGTTTGAATCCAAGGAGAATAAAATACTTGATAGCTAATATGATACTGGAAAAAGAGGAGTTTCCTTTGAAAAAAGAATCTTGGAAGAACACCTGAACTGCGCATTTCGTTAAAATCTGCAGTTGTTGATAAGTTTGTCTCTACCAGACCTCAGGCCTCTTTAGAAGAAAATCAAGACTTTATGAGGAAGGACACGAGAAGGCAGTCCATACTGAAGAAGACTCGGTGAGTCCCATCAATCTGTCTTTCTCAGTCGTTTCTCTTAAGTGACAGACGTTAAAAAAAAAAAAAAAAAAAAAAAATGCGCTCTCGAGCAGCCCAGTAAAGCGCAGCGGTTCGTTCCTACATTGATCGTCCTGCATCTTCTGGTGCAATAATATACGAATCGAGATGGGTTGAAGTCATCTTCATGTCAGAGTTACAGAGAGGGCTAACTGGAGTAATCTGTGATGTAAATGCTTTCTCAGGTAATCGTTTCCAGTAGCAAACAAGCCACTAAAGCCTGCAGGTAAAGGCAAGCTACAGCTATAAAGGTTGGGCTGCACTGTGGCGACAATTTGCGATCGTTTAGTTCTCTGTGAAGATATCCAGGCACCCCTCGAAAATAGAGAAGTGACTGAGACAGTGGCAGAGAAATGACTCTGGTTAACAAGCAGGTTCCAACTGAGCTGGTCAGTGAAAGAATGAGAGGGATGGAAAATTGCATCAGAAAACCCTGACCGACCTCCCATTAAATAATGAAGTAAATGAACTGTGGATCCTCTTCAATTGAAAAAAAAACTTTTAAAACGCTGCAAATTATTACACAAATGTTTATTATTTTTCTTTATAGATCACTAGTCTGCAAAGAACACGGATTTGCCATTTTTATCACGAACCAACATTAAGATAAACATCGATTGCATTTCGGTCAGCTAAAATTTGAACGGGGATTAGGCCCCCTTTTGAGATTCACACTCGTGTTTCTGATTTATCGTAAGTCCAACCCTTAAGTTATCGTAGGGAGCGAACGGTTTGTCCAACAGGGTTCCGCGTGGTCTCTAAAAATTATAAAAATCAAAACCTCCTTGTTGTTATTTCTATTTTTTTTAAATCTTAAATTTATGGAAAAACAATAGCGTTATATCAAAATTTTTTGAGCTAGGGCGTTTTCAAATTTTCAACCCTCAGAAGTTACCGAAATTAACCAATAGCTTCGGGGCACAACTAGACACCAATTGGAGCCCATATACCAAATTTCATCAAAATCGGTCCATGTGAACAGCTAAAATTTGAACGGGGATTAGGCCCCCTTTTGAGATTCACACTCGTGTTTCTGATTTATCGTAAGTCCAACCCTTAAGTTATCGTAGGTAGCGAACGGTTTGTCCTACAGGGTTCCGCGTTGTCTCTAAAAATTCTAAAAATTATAAAAACCAAAACCTCCTTGTTGTTATCTTTATAAATTCTAAAAATTCAAAACTATCTAAAATTGATGAAAAAACTAATACCTTTATATCAACATTTTTTGAGTTAGGGTGTTTCGAAAAACAAATTTATAGGTGGGGGGGGGGGTTAAAAAAATCAAAAAATTCCAAAGGTTCATTATCGAAAATAATGAACCAAAAACAGCCTATTTGAGAAATACAAATGAATACTGTTGGTTCACGAACAGTAGAGCATCGGGATTCCTGTAGGGATGTGGGTGAAGTCTTCTTATTTCTCCCCACAGCCAGTTGAGACAGGGCCACTGAATTGGTTATACATCATTGCCTTCATCTTACCTCTACGACTGCCACTGGCTATAACCACCATTATTCATGTTACGATTGATCAATGAACTTTTGGCAAATCCCTTTCGACAACTACTCGAGTCCGTCCGAATTTTTTTAACTCCTCAGATGTTCAGTAAATGGGGGTTTCTCTCTTATTTATCTCTCTACTTTTGTTAAATTTTCATTATATTTCAAATTCAACGTCTCGTTCAAAAGTAGAGTTATTAGGACAGGAGGTAGATCATCTCTCACGCAGGTCTTACTCATTAGTGTAATGGAGTACACCGGAAAGAGGCTTCACCTAGTTTTCTCATGACGTCGATCAAATTACAATAATTGTAATTTGAAAAATTATTTTTCAACCATAAACAAGACGATTTAATATAAATTAATCCCTGAATGGTGCAAAATGCTACCGATGGTGCTTATTCAAGTCAGGCAGATTAGGATCAGATGACACTTTACGGGTGGTATAAAAATTTAAATATTGAAATGTTGTTTTAGTGTTCTTTATAGGGATTTGTTGGTGCTTCGTGAACCATAGCAATATGATACAAACCTAGCGCAGAACGACGAGAGAGGTGGTGGAAATGCTTATCGAGCAACACTGATTTCACCTCCAAGGAAATCGTAGCAGAAATGCCGGTGGAGCGGGAGGGAATGAGATCGTCAAATGAGAGACTCAGCCATCACAACTTCCCCTCTCTCCCCACCCCTCCATGACCTCGTGACACGGTGACAGGCTTTGATTCTGAAAGCCAAACCATCCAACCCTGTTCGACTCAATAGAGGAATATTTCATGGGGGCCTCCCCTACCCTCGAAGCAACGGCATTAATTTCGTCGGAGTCTGGCTGAGCTGTCGACACGAGCGTGAATGACAGCAGGCATATTTGAGTAGGATCTGCTGGCCGGGAGAACAACATGGTTGGATCCCAGTCTGGATTCTAGTATGGTTTCTGTTGACCCATCCGTAACATTTCGGTCTACACGGAAATCTATGTATGGAGTTGTTTTGAATGGATCCAGTCACACACAAACATGACCAACACACTCGTGGCTAGAAAACATACGCTATACGAATTCCACGAGTGAAACTAGACCTCGAGACAATTTTGCATTCCCACTATGAATGTCTGCCAAGTGGGTGTCGCACATAGCTTCCTCGTATCCATAACACGATTGTATAGATGATGAACCGTAGCATAGTTAGTAATGTGTACGATGATCGTCACTTTATTCATGACGAGATTCCTGACTACCTGAGGTTTCGTATTAAATATTAAATTTTGGTGTAAATTATTTAATGTTACGCGGAGTAATAGTTATCATGATTTTGACAAATTTTGAATTTCAGGGTTGTCCGTGAGTTAGGCACCCCCTGTTTATTTTCATTAATCGTCGAAGTAGAAATCCGTCCAGGGCTTTTCTTTATAATTTTTATAAGATATTGAAGCGTTTATTCCTTTCAAATAAACTTGATTTTGATGGTATGAAGGCAGTATGTAGTGGGTTGGTAGTAGGTACCCATGGGCTAAGATAAGAAAGTATGATGGAGGTGATTTACGGCAAGCAGTGTCGGAGCTGAAAGGAGTGGCACCCAACAACATCAGGGTGATGGCTGCAACCTTGTCGCGGCGCGGAGTGTGGTGCGGGAAAAGTGCCACGGAGTTGCGCGAGTTGGGCATCTCGGTAGGCGTACTCCGTGGCATCACCACCCGTGTCCTGCTCGGCTCATATTTAAACTGGTAGTAGTTTTATAGAGGCACTTCCCTTCATCCCTCTCTCTCACCCCCACGATCATCATCCCTCATCCCTAGGGCCGGCGTCGGGTGAGTCCTGGGTGTCCTCCCCATTATATTTGATTTATTTTTATATTTTTATTTATGGCATGCCCACTGCGTCTTTCAAGGAAGTTCATTTTACAAAAAAGGTAAACAATAAATAAATAGTGACAACGGCAAAGCTGTGATCTTTGCAGAAGAGTGATCTATACATAAAAATAATAACCCTTTGTGAAATAATTTGCAGCGTTTTTTGTTCTTATAGAATTAATTAATAAATTAATTAATATATTAATTATATTTTAATTAATATATTAATTATATTTTAATTAATTAAAGCACAGTCGTACTGCCAGTTTTATGTTGACCTCAGTTTCAAAATCACAACTTCGCCATTGTCATTTTTTTTCTAACATAACCATAGTTAAGCTATTATAGTTACCTACTTCATCATTACCTACCACATACCACCTTCACATTTTCAAAATCAAGTTTATTTTTTGGATGAAGTAAACGCTTCACCCTCGTTTCGAAAAATAGGTTTCCTTCATATGGAAATTTGATTATTGGTTGCTAAGAAAGCAAAACTGAATACAAATCGAAGCAACGAATAGCGATCGCATTTTAGTCAGATGTAATTTGAACGGTGAACGGTTCATTCATACTCGTGATTATGTTTTATCGACGGAGCTTATGATTATGAACTATGTACTCGTAGGGAGCGAACGGATTGTCCTAGAGAGCTCCGCTTGGTCTAAAAATTCAATACTATCTCAAATTGGTGAAAAAACAATAGGTACCTTTATTTTGAGAGTTTTCGAGCTAGGGCACTTTTGAAAATTTCAACCCTTATTGTTCACCCCTTAGAAGTGACTGATTTCAACCAAAAGCTTTGCGGCACAAATAGACCCCAAATGGAGCCCATATACCAAATTTCATCTTGGGATAGAAGAGGATGATGTCTGCCACACCTTCTTCACATGCCCACAATGGGAGGGTATGAGGAGGAGTGCGGAAGAGGCCATCGGAATGTTGCGTCCACGGACCATCATATATGAGATGATTAAGAACAAGTCGAGATGGGACGCAATGGCAGTATTTGTCACAGCAGTCCTCAAAGCAAAAAAGCTGGATGGAAGATGAGAGGAAGAAGATGAGGAATAGAATTGAAGGAGAGACCAGAAGTAGGAGCAGCCGTAATCTCCAGCAGAAGTAATCTCCTTTCAAATGTTAGCTGACCGAAAAGCGATCGATGTGTTTCTTCAAGTTGGTTGGTGGTATCAATGGCAATGCTGTGTTCTTTGCAGACGAGTGATTTATATAGAAAAATAATAAACCTTTGTGTAATCATTTGCAGCGTTTTTCGAATGAATTCAGAAGCTTGTATTTCTTCCAAATAAACTTGATTGTGAAGGTAATAATTACCTTCACATAATTATTATGAAGTAGGTACCAATGGTTGGTAAATAAACAAATGAATAGTGACAATGGCAAAGCTGTGATCTTTGCGGAAGAGTGTTCTTTGTAGGAAAATAACAAACCTTTGTTAAATAATTTGCATCGTTTTTTATTCAACACTTCATCTGGCAACGTTGCGTTCGGATTTGTGAATCTGTGAACTGTTTGAAAAAACACTTTACCGTTTGGAATATTGTTCCTCGAGGACTGTCGAGTCAAATGTTTTCAATTCATAAAGGTTATTATTTTATCAATAAAACATGGTTTACTGGAGCTAGAGCTCTTGTATTCAGTTACTCCTTGAATGAATTCATTTGCATACCGTAAATAAATTAAGGGAAGCTTTATAGATAGGACGTAACGTGAACAAACATGTGACCTGAATGTAAAAATTTAGGTTTTATAACTTGATTGAGAACTAAAATGTGAATGAAATGTA